>CM054183.1:49487070-50042070 GCA_028829895.1 Sinotaia quadrata
GACTAGAAAGTTATGCCCTTGAACTCAGGATGACATTGGAACACAAAATGGGGTCATTCTTTACTTTCACTGTGGGGTGACAGTGTAGTTACTTAATTGAAAGTGAAACAAGTGACCCCATCTCCTTCCTCAGTTGATTCTTTTTTCTTTAAAGCTATACCGTGTTATTGTTTTAATGATGTCACACTTTTTATCTGTTGAATATGCTTACCTCCTATCTTTTGATATTTTCCCTATACCATTAGTCAAAGAAATGTCTAAAAATCACAAAGGAATGCCCTTTATAAAAATTCATAATTGGAAGGAATCCAATATTAATTAATTTTTGGTTAATTATATTATGCAGTTAGTAAGAAATCTGGAAATATTTCTGGACAACATTACTTTTATGTAATGATTAAAAGAATACTCAGCTTACCATATAATAAGTTTCTAATATTATTATGACTCTGTTTTTTCAAAAACTAAAATAAGCTTGATTATTATATTAATTTGTGAATATATTTCAGTGCCAGGTGATATTTCATAGAAAATTTATTATATGATTTTCATAAAATAGCATGAACCAATACAATAATATGAATGGAAATTGAATACTTTGTTTGAATAAAAGTTAATTTAGGCTTTAAAAAAAAAGTTATGTTAATAAAGAATTTGGTAGTATTGATGATATTTACCTTCTGAGTCAACTTTTTTTTGGAAAAAAACCACACATATATAAAAAAAGTAAATAAATTTGAAATCAGTGTTGAGAAGCATGTGCCACACACACACATATATGCATGCACTCTCACTCTCTCTCTCTCTCACACACACACACACACACTCTCTCTCTTTCTCTCTCTCACACACACTCTCTCTCTCTCTCTCTCTCTCTCTCTCTCTCTCTCTCTCTCTCTCTCTCTCTCTTAATCAGGGGAAGTAACTCATTCAAATGTTCTGAACCAGTGAACAGTCAAAGAAGTACATCTAAAATTATTGCTTTTGTGCAACATATAACTATACCTTGACCAGTTTAGATGTAAAAATAATTCTTCACTGATTCAGTTTTTAAAAAAAAATTGTAATAAAATGAACACATAATAAAAATAATGCATAATGCTTATTTTTTGTGTTTCCCTTAGTAAACTGCCCTTTAACATGTTGCCCTAGGGAAATTTAAAAAGCCTCAGAAATAAAATGAAATAATTTGGTCATAAAACTGGGTCACCTGAATATTTATGCTTTTTAAAGAGTTTTATTTGCGCTGTTAAAGAGTTTTAATTAATTGTGTTCTTTTACAGGATTTCCAACTAAATTGTCCTGTGCATGAGATTGGGATGAAGCTGGCATCTGTCAAAGATAGAGGCAAGAATAAATTACAGCTGTCCACACACTATGCATACTTCAAGTAAGAATTTACACTTTTTAATGTCGGAACTCAGATAATTTAATCATAATTCACAATGCACTTTTCACTTCTTTAGAAAGATTATTAAGTACGATGTAATGTGGATAGGAGTTCTCTTATGTAATATGAACAAATATGTCTATATATTTTTTTTAAATGCTATTTTTGCAAATATAATGGGAACTTGAGTATTATATAGCATGAACAAGTGCATCTATATGTATTTTGTAAAGGAATGCTATTATAGCAGTACAATGGGAACAAGAGTACTCCTTTATAAAATGAACAAATGTGTCTTTATGTATTTTGTAAAGGAATGCTGTTATAGCAGTACAATGGGAACAAGAGTACTCCTTTATAATATGAACAAATGTGTCTATATGTATTTTAAAAGTAAGTGCTCCTCTGTGAGTGTATATTTAAAAGATGTGCTATTATTGCAGTATAATGGAAACATGAGGTATCCTATGTTAAATGATTACAAGTTATTTTTTTTAATGAACTGTAATGGGAACAGGAATATACTTCTTATGTAATATAAAATGAAATAGTTTCATGTAAATGTAGTGGGAACAGAATAGTTCTCTCATGTAATGATGTGTTCTTTATGTAAATGTATTGAGAAGAGGACACTACTCTTATGTAATAGAAGTGGTTTTTATGTCATGGAAACAGGTCAGCAGTCTTATGTAGAGTAGAAGTAGTTTTTAGTAAAATTTTACAGGAACAGGATAGTACTCTATTATAATGTGATCAGAAGTGGTTTTTATGACACTGTAATGGTATCATAATAGTACTCTTTTGTAATGTGATCGATTAGAAGTGGTTTTTATGTCATGTAATGGTATCATAATAGTATTCTTCTGTAATATGATTAGAAGTGGTTTTTATGTCATTGTAATGGTATCGTAATAGTACTCTTCTGTAATATGATTAGAAGTGGTTCTTATGTCATACACAAAGTTATGTCACATTTTTATTTAAAATTTTATACACAAAATTATGTCACACATTTTTGTTCAGTATACAATTTCATTAACACAGGCTAATGAAGTGCAGAATGCAAAAGGGTTACTTAATGATGGCAGTTTGTAAGTGTTCCAGGTGCAAAGAAGTTTTTGGTAAGGTCACTGTATCTTGTTGTGGTGTACATTGATTCACCCTGGTTTTCTTTTTGTTTGAGACTTGCTATTGATAGTTCACAACAATCACAGTTATGGGAATGGAAATTGCTATTAAAGGTGCTCAAGAAATCTCATAATATGGTTGATACCTTACTCTTCTATTTTTAGAAAGCATTTGATAGCCCATTTGAAACAGTCATGGAGAATGGAAATAAAAACTGTTATTAATAATGCTCAAGATATGTTAATAACATGGTTGTATGTTTTTCTTCTGTAGACTGGCATTTGATAGCCCACAAGAAACACAGTCATGGAGAATGGCAATAGAAGATGCTATTGCAGAAGGACTAGCTGATGATAGTGTGAGTAATTGCAATCTTGTTTATCCAATGTTCTCTACTTCTGTTTTCGCTTTTAAATTGAGTGGCTGTTGTTTGTTATATTTCTGTTTACCAGCAGTTTTAGTTCTATTTCTTTTATCTCTTTAATATTTCTCTATTGCTTTATGTGTTTTTTTTTACTAGTTATTGACTGTTTAAATTAATTTCTTTTTTCTCTTTAGTATTTCTCTATTGCTTTATGTGTTTTTTTAACTAGTTATTGGCTGTTTAAATTATTTTTTTCTCTTTAGTATTTCTCTATTGCTTTATGTGTTTTTTTTTACTAGTTATTGACTGTTTAAATTAATTTCTTTTTTTCTCTTTAGTATGTTTTTTTTACTAGTTATTGACTGTTTAAATTAATATCTTTAGTTGTCTGAATCTTCACTTGGTTTTTAAAATGTACTGAATCCAGCCTGAATTTAATAATAACTACAATACTGATACATTTTCTAATTCAGTCTAAAAATGTCCTATGCAGGCAGCCAATGAGTTTTATCATCAATCATTCATTTTAGTCATCAAATATGCAGCCTCATTATGTCATCAAACTTCAACATCATTTTAATCATTACATGCTCACCCTCATTTTATTTCAACCAAACATTCAGCCTCAGCTTAGTAAGTCATAATTTCAGCCTCAATTTAGTCAGTCATACATTCAACCTCAATTTAGTCAGTGAAAAACTCAACCTAATTTTAATCATCAAGCATTCAACCTCACTCATTCACCCACATTTCACTCACTAAAAAACAATCAACCTCATTTTAGTCAACAAAACATTCAACTTCATTTATTAGATCATTCATTTATTCTCTTCACAGAGTAATCAGTCAGTATATATTTTAGGGTTTTGTTGTTTCTTCTACTGTATTTAAATTATTCTTAAGGAGAAAATTTGTTTAAAGAACAAAAATAAATGGATAATTCTTTTATTTTATTTACAGGTACTGGAAAAAGTTTATGAAAATGACAGCAATCGCATTTGTGCTGACTGCGAGGACACTGGTAGGTGGTATTATTGCACAGAAGTTGTAAAATGTGAAGTGTGTGCCATTGTTATAAAATGTGAAGTGTGTGCCATTGTTGTAAAATGTGAAGTGTGTGCCATGGTTGTAAAATGTGTGATGTGTGTGCCATTGTTTGACTCCAACTAACAGAGTTATGTGCTTCATATGTTTACTTTATTGAAATATTGGAGGGTATGCTTCAATCATTGACTCTTATTTACACTAATGTGTATTTGTATATTTTTACTTTTTGTACAGATGACTTTGGACAAGTTGCAGGAATTTTTCTGATTATTTTCCCCATATGACTATAATCTTTTTCTGTGCTTTTGGTCTAGTGATGAATAGGAGAAAGTATTACAGCAAGATTAAAGCTTATGGAATTTCTTGCAATCATTTCTTTACACTTGTCTTCACAGTTTTCCTTGTCAAAATACCACCTAAACAGTATGTTTTTTTAAATGCCTGTCACATGCCTGATTATATTTAATGACCCCGTCGCAGTATCAGACGCAGAATTATTAATTATCACATTTATTATATTAGCTTTAATACTGACAGCTGCCAGGCAGCCTAATCTATCCTTCAATCTCAATGCCAGACCCTTTGTTTGGGACCTTTATTTGTCTAACATAGCAACAGACTAATTAGCTAACATGCCTTGAGTTGGCAAACGTTATCTTTCCCTTTATAACTTATAAAAAAAACTGCCATTGCTTAAATTGTATTTGACAAGTATTACAAATAAATTGAAATACTTAGTTGAAAACTATCATTGTTAACATTATGTTCTCTCATTACTGGTATTGTACATTTTCCTCATAGCTCCTCACTGGGCCTCCATTAACTTGGGCATTGTTCTCTGCAAGAAGTGTGCTGGTAAGTTTATTTGGTTGATGTATAATGACATTGTCTACCATTGTGAAATGATATTAAGTCTAGGCAGGATTGTATTGAATGTATAATTGTCTACCATTGTGAAATTATATTAAGTGTAGGCAGGATTGTATAATTGAATGTATAATTGTCTACCATTGTGAAATGATATTAAGTCTAGGCTGGATTAACTGAATGTATAATTATCTATTAGTGTCAAATCATATTGAGTGTAGGCAGCAACTTTTTTGTAACATGCATTGATTATTATGGCATTGTCTGTTGACAGGTTAACATTGTCTATTCACATATGTATATTTTTATGAGTATAACATATTTTTGGATGATTATTTAGATGCACATTATTTACTGATGTCTGTAACAAGTAATACTAACATTATTATTACTTCAGTTATTATGCTAATAATTTGATAATTATGGTAAAAGTTGTTAGTGTATTAGTGAACATTATACATTGATTATTAAGGTAATCGCTATACATTACAAGTTATCATGGTAAACTTTTACACTAATTATAAACAATATATATATATATTGATTATTATGGTAAACTTTTACACTAATTATAAACAATATATATATATATATTGATTATTATGGTAAACTTTTACACTAATTATAAACAATATATATATATATTGATTATTATGGTAAACTTTTACACTGATTATAAACAATATATATATATATTGATTATTATGGTAAACTTTTACACTAATTATAAACAATATATATATATATATATATATTGATTATTATGGTAAACTTTTACACTGATTATAAACAATATATATATATATATATATATTGATTATTATGGTAAACTTTTACACTGATTATAAACAATATATATATATATATATATATATATATATTGATTATTATGGTAAACTTTTACACTGATTATAATGATGAACAGTATATATTGATTATAATTATCATGGTAAACTTAAACATTAAATAATAAAAATTCATCGTAAAGTTAACATTTATCGAATATTGAGGTAAAAATTATTAATTGATTAATATAGTGAATACTATACATTACTGATTATTGTTGTGTATATATATTGCATGGGAAACTAAACTTTACTGGTTATCATGATAAATATTGTCAATAATTATTGTTGTAATATTATAGATAGATTATCATGATAAACATTTTAAGCTGATTATAAAAATATTCATTATACATCCATAGATTGTTATAGTTAGTATTTATTATTGTAAAGTCTAATAATGATTTTAAAAGAAGTTAACATTGTACACTAATGATTATGATAAACATTAAACTGAATTTTTTTCAGGCATACACAGGATGTTTGATATGTCCATTTCCAAGATTCGGTCTCTGAGGATGGATACCAGAGTTTGGACACCTAGTCTTATTGAGGTTGGTGCCCTCTTATTACTTTTATTAGTCTTATTGATGTTGGTGTTCTCTGAGTGGACACTTAGTCTTATTGATGTTGGTGTGTTCTCTGAGTGGACACATAGTCTTATTGATGTTGGTGTGTTCTCTGAGTGGACACATAGTCTTATTGATGTTGGTGTGTTCTCTGAGTGGACACTTAGTCTTATTGATGTTGGTGTGTTCTCTGAGTGGACACATAGTCTTATTGATGTTGGTGTGTTCTCTGAGTGGACACATAGTCTTATTGATGTTAGTGTCTATTTGTCTTATTGATGTTAGTGTCTATTTGTCTTATTGAGGTTAGGGTTTTCTGAGTGTGAATTGAAGTTGAGAATCGGACTTCTAAAATTTCTGGAGTTGGAGTCAAAAATGTTTGGGCTGGCTCCACAACCCTGGTGTGAACATATTGAAGTTAGTATCCTGTTAATGAGAATGGAGCTCAGTGTTGTCATGTACATAGAAAACTCCCTAGAGATAGAGACCACTGTGTATATAATGAAGTTAGGATCCTGTGAATAGAATGGAGTCCTGTGTCAATTACATAATAGAACCTTCTAGAGTTAGAGACCACTGTGTATATAATGAAGTTAGAATCCTGTTAATAAAATGGAGTCCTGTGTTAAGTACATTATGGCACTCCCTAGAGACAGAGCAGTGTGTGCATAATGAAGTTAGGATCCTGTTAATAGAATGGAATCCTGTGTCATTTACATGATAGAACTCCCTAGAGACCTCTGTGTATATAATGAAGTTAGAATCCTGTTAATGAGAATGGAGTCCTATGTTATCATGTACATTATATTTCTTCTTGAAAAAGATACAACATGTGGACACCCTGTTATATTGAAGTTAGTGCCCTGTATTTGAGTTTATAGTCTTGATTTATTGTTTGTTTTATATACCTCTCTTAGAATTGATACCAAAGTGAGAATATCTTAGTGTCCTGTATTTGAATTTAGGGTACGATTTTATTAAATATTATTATTTAGCTCACTTGGAATTAATATTAAAATGAGGATGCCTCATCCTATTTACTTAATGTCCTGTATTTGTGGTTAGTGACCTGTTCTATTACTTATGTAGTTCCTTCGAATTGATTTCAAAGTAAGAACACCTAATCAAATTGATTAATGCCATGCATTTGCGGTTAGGATCTTGTTTATGTTATAATAATATATTTAAATTTGATATATTTCTTTTTTTCCAAGGACACTCTTTTCATTGAGTGGATATGTTCAATTAAAGCAAGAACTCTCAGATAAATTGAGAAATATCTTATTATTTTATGTTATATATTATACATATCTGTCTGTCTATCTTATCTTTCTGTCTTAAAAGAGAGAGAGGGACTTTGAATTTGGTGAGCATATACTAAAGTTTTCCTGGATAAGATTTTTCATATTAATAATCTAACAGATGAACATAAGATGTATTTCATACTAATAGTCTAACAGATGATGAACATAAGTCATGTATGTCATACTAATAGTCTAACAGATGATGAACATAAGATGTATGTCATACTAATAGTCTAACAGATAAACATAAGTCATGTATTTCATACTAATAGTCTAACAGATAAACATAAGATGTATTTCATACTAATAGTCTAACAGATGATGAACATAAGTCATGTATTTCATACTAATAGTCTAACAGATGATAAACATAAGTCATGTATTTCATACTAATAGTCTAACAGATGATAAACATAAGTCATGTATTTCATACTAATAGTCTAACAGATGATGAACAGAAGTCATGTATTTCATACTAATAGTCTAACAGATGATGAACATAAGTCATGTATTTCATACTAATAGTCTAACAGATGATAAACATAAGTCATGTATTTCATACTAATAGTCTAACAGATGATGAACATAAGTCATTCAGACTTACAGCCTAGTGGGTGATGAGCATGAATAAGCCATGTGCAACCATGTATTTGCAGCAATTTTGTTTGTTTTATTTTCTTTCATAGGATTTTTCTAAGTGTGCTAAAGTGATATATTTTTAATTGATAATTGCTTTATTGTTGTTACTTTATTCTTTTCATTAGAAATAATTCATTATGCTTGTTCTTTGTTGTTGGAAATCATAAATGATTGTTATATGCAATGCCATGATACAGCTGATGAAAGCCATTGGAAATGGAAATGCCAACTTGTTTTGGGAACATGACTTGATGCCAGACAAAAAGCCAACCAAGGAATCCTTGCCAGAGGAGAGAAAAAAATTCATTCAAGCTAAATACCAGCAACAATGTTTTTCACATAAACATCCATTGGCCAATAACAAGAAAGAGCTTAATGAGGTGAGAAAAGAAACATCTTCACTGCATGCACTCAACACTTGATAATTAAATTAATTGAATATGTCAGGAGCAAACAGAAGCCATTACTTTTTAAATTAGTTATATATTAAGCTCTTCAGCATGACCACACATCAGTATAAAAATATTGGTATTAATCATAAGAATATGATTTTTACAAATGATTCTTATCACACAGCAGTGTTCAATATGTTCTGACTGAATTTCCATTCCCCCCTTTCGTACATACTAAAAAATAGGAAGTTGACATTTTTAAATGCATAATAAGATTACACTTTTGGTGATAATACTTTTAGGTTAATGATCCTTCTTTAACTGTTTTTGAGTTTGTTAAAATTAAAGTAATTTTCATGTTTTAGGATATATTGCAATTGCAGAATTGGTAGTAATACAAATTATTAATTTTATTAGAATTTTTTAAACTTGTACTTATTTTTATGTTTCAGGCTATATTACGATTTGCCAGCAGTAATAATCTTTTGGAAGCTATGAGAATAATTTTTTCTGGTGCTGATGTGAGTAGCATGCAATTCTTAATACATTCAGTGATGATTTGTTTTAATTTTTGTGTATTAAAGCTCCCTGCATACATTTACATTGAGATTTACTGCGACCATCTTTTTGGCATATATTTTTGAATGATGCTGATTTGAATTGTACATTTGTGTTTGTTTTGCTGTGATTTGAGTTGTACATTTGTGTTTGTTTTGCTGTGATTTGAGTTATACATTTGTGTTTGTTTTGCTGTGATTTGAGTTATACATTTGTGTTTGTTTTGCTGTGATTTGAGTTGTATATTTGTGTTTGTTTTGCTGTGATTTGAGTTGTACATTTGTGTTTGTTTTGCTGTGATTTGAGTTGTATGAATGTATTGGTGGTTTGATTGTAATTTGAGTTGTAGAGATTTGTTGAGGGTGATTGTGATAAAAATAGTGACTGTAAAATAAATACATTTAAAAAAAAATAATTTATCTGACAGTGCCTTTAGATTTTTTAATGACAAGCTTAATGGTAATCAGAATGTAATTACTAATTTTAAAATATAATGTAGATAGTTATTAAATTTTTATTGCAAATCAAAATAAATTCTGTTATTCATTTTTTCCCCACAGCTCTCATATTCAGGTGGTCCAGAAAACCAAACAGGTGAGTTAGAATTTTGTTTAAGAAGATGCTGGTTTTATTCTCTCATATGGTTGTATTCATCATCATTATCATCTGACATCATCTTACTTTTATATATTCACATCTTGCCTGTTGCTTATTATTTAGTTTTATTAGATCAGTGGTCTATTTTCTTATTTGTTTTCTTTTTAAGTTAAAAAAATAAATTCAGTCTGATTGGAAAAATACATTACAGCTTAACTACTGTGAACTCTGTAGTTTGACTCCTGGTGAATGAACAAATATTTCATGTAGACTTGCTTTGTTTTTAGCTCAGCAAGTCAGGCCAGACCTTGTCAACATGCTGATATCTGTTATGTGTATCTGTTAGTATCTGTTATCTGTTATGTTCATCACTTTAAATTGTAGGTATTTGTGATGTGTTTATGTGTTGAAGGTAATATATGACATATACATACATGTATACATACACCCGTGACATATAGTTTTATGTATGTTTATCACTTTAGGTTGTAGGTAAAAGTTTACACTAGTAAATCTAACTGTGCCATATATTTTTATGTAAATTACATTTGCTAGTAGCATAACCATGACAAGTATTTGTGTGTATGCTTGTCATTTTAGTTGTAGGTAAGATTTAATAGTAGTGAAAATTATCAAAAATATAGAGTAAATTCATTATTTGACTTGATAATGACTGATATAATATAATATATTGTAATACATAAAGAATATAAGTGTCTTGCATATGTTTGCATATCAGTTTTATGAATTCCTACAAAATATTTATACATAACAAAATGTCTGATGCTTACCTGTATATCGGTTGAATGTGTATGTATTATGTATACATATAAAGGATTTTATTTGTAGTTATGTTAAAAGTTTTTGTTTGCCTGAATAACATTGTAATATGTGCTGTATATATATATATATATACTTACCCCCCCCCCCAAAGTTACAAATAATAATAATAATACAATGTCTGATGTTGCTTGTATTTCTGTGTAATATGTGTTTTATGTAATCTTACAAAGGATACATATAATAATAATAAAATATCTGATGTTTGTATTCTTACCTGTGTATTGTTTAAGATCAAAATATTTTAATATCAGTTAAAATCTTCATGCATTCCATTTTAAGCATGCATGCAAAAGCAGTATATATCTTTCTTTGAAAAGCATCCATATATTAACTTGATTTATTTTTGTTTAATTTTTTACATGAATATTATTCAGATAAAATAAAATTCTCAGTTTTGATATTCTTTGTTATATTTTCTACTTATTCATAAATAAATGATGAAAGAAGAGAATTTAAAATTACATATATATATATTTTTTCCTGATTTGCAGCATATCAAATAGCAAAGCATGCTGGACAGCGACTGCTTATGGTAAGATTGATTTAATAATAAAATGATGTTTTTGTATCCTAAGTCTTCTAAATGACAGTCACAATTGAGCACTAAATTAGAAAGAGGTTGTATTTCTTGGGTCTGAAATTTTGACCTACTGGCACAAACAGAGTTCCGCCTACTCATCAATACTTTAATAATTTTTAAAAAAAATATCTAGGATTTTATATTTGTCATTTGTACATTTCTTTTAAAGTTGTGTTAATTTGTAATTTTTCGTTGAAATAAATGTATCTTTTTATTTATTTATTTATTTATTTTTTTTTTTTGGGGGGGGAAGAACAGTTAATTTTTTGTTGTTGAGTTGATAAGAAAAAATATAGTATTTGTTACTTAGGCACAGATAACAGATAACACTGAAAAAATTCACAAGAGAAAAGTTTTGGTGTCAGATGCCGTGTTGTGCATTGTGAAATGTATTTGTAGTCACAGAATACTAATGATGATTTCTTCACACTTTTATTATCTCCTCAGAAACACTGGTATATCTTTAAATTTGTTAAAACTAAATATACGTATTGGATCCTGGTATGTTATTAACTCAACATAGTGAAAGGAAAAAAAATCAACATTATGCAAGTATGGGAATTATAGTAAATAAATGTAATCCAAATAATGAAACAAATTTTATCGATTATATAATAAATATAGATTTGATTAATTATTACCTGAGAAAATATGTTTATGGAGATTCATTAAAAAACACACTCTCCATAAATATAATCAGCAATTACACATTCCTACCTTTCTCATGTATACTATAATTTCCTGTTAGGTTTCCAGTGAATTCTTTTCATTAATTTATACTTGTTTTAGAAGCCATTTTAATTAGTGAAGATACTTTACTTAATAAAATATGAGAGAGGCACAAGGGACTTACTTTTTTTTGAGAAATATAGTCAACTATTTAAACAAGTCAGCCTGACATTCCAAGATGGTGCAAATATGGTACAGCATTATGTGCATACCCAGGCATCAATGGAAGATCTAATGTTTTGCATGGATTCTAACATACATATGTATGGAAGACTTAATGTTATGTGCAGATTTTAACATTTCATGCATGCACACGCATTGTGTTGTGCATGGATTCTAAAATGTACATGTCTATGGAAGGCTTAATGCTATGTGCAAATTTTAACATTTTATGTACACACAAGCATCTTTGGAAGATCTTCTGATTTGTATGGATTCTAACAAACATGTCTATGAAAGGCCTAATGTTATATGTAGATTTTAACATTATAGGCACACACAACCATCTGTGGAAGATCTAATGTTTTGCATGGATTCTAACATATATGTCTATGGAAGGCTTAATGTTATAATATGAGATTTTAACATTATATACTTGCACAGGCATCTTTGGAAGGCCTGACTTGTGAACCCAACATTACTCAAAGGACTTGTGTGTGTGTGTGTGTGTGTGTGTGTGTGTGTGTGTGTGTGTGTGTGTGTGTGTGTGTGTGTGTGTGTGTGTGTGTGTGCGTGCGTGTGTGCATGCATGATGCATGTAATATTTTGTAAATATATGTCTTTGAGATTCATTTTATAAATGTAGGTCTTTTTTTAAAATTTTTTTTCTTTTTTTCTTTTACAGGAACTTCTGTATCAAAATGGAGGAGATAGTAAGTATTTTAAAATTTGATAGTTTAGCTTTTTTTACATTGCACTTTATTCCAAAAATGAATCTGTCATAATTATAATTTATTTTAAAATTGTCCTCTTCTATTTACATTTTTTTCAGGAATTTATCATTTACAATTTTTTGTAAAATTTGTAATTTGCTATTGCTTTTTATGTTTATTTTGTTTGTTTGAAAAATTAACACTGTGTAATATGCAAATCAGTTTTTAACACTGAAAATGTTTTAGTTGATTGTTTTTCTTACTAATTTGTATCGATTGATAAGTCTTATAGTATAGTATAATTTAATTATTGATTAAATTTTGAAAAGAAAACTCAATTCAGAAAGCATGCCCATGAAAGTACCCTAATTTAAATATGTATTTTTTTCATTTTGATTCAATAGGGCAAGATTTAGAGGGACTCTACTCTGATGAAGTGAGTAAGAAAGTGGATTTAATAGTTTTAGTTTCTATTTCTTTACAGAAGCTTAATGAAATTTTTAAAATCCTTATAAACAGCATTAGGATTATTTTAGATGTCTTTCATTGCAAAATCAGCTTCAGTTTCCATGAATATGTTAAAGTCATTTGTACAGAAAGAGATGTAGTCTTAAAAATGCAAATCATTCCTAGATTGTTGGACACTATTAGCCTCTCCATACAGGACAGACCCTCTCCATTAGATTAGAAACATCATCTTTGCTGGTGTTCCAAATGTTATAAATTTGCAATCAGATAGACCCTCTATCAGATTAGAAACATCTTTGGTTGGTCTAAAAGTTATCAATTTGCATTGGGATAGACCCTTCCATATTGGTGTTCCAAATGTTTATTATGATATATATATTAGATCTGTTTGCTAAAAAATGGAAGCTTTCTTTGTGTCTCCCCATTTCATATTCTGGTTCATTTGCATTAGATACCTTGCCGATCAGCTGGAGAGAATGTTTGCTATTGCCTTCTGCCCTGCCATGTATTAATTCCCAAGATTCTAGCAAAACTCCGGTAATAAGTAGGTAACACCTGAATCCAGAAAATCCATTCAAGTGGAGCTCGGACAATCAGGAGTACCACCTTGATTCAAGAAATCCATTCAACTTGGCAATCAGTAGGTACCAGCTTTACACTGAAAGTCCATTCAAGTGTCCCTCAGGCAACCAGTAGGTACTTTATCCACAGCCACAAACAGAAAAAGTAATTCTAAAAGCACTCATCACTTTCCTTACAGAAACAACTTAATACACCTTCTTTAAAACATTTTAGGTAGTGACTTTAAAAAGAATAAAAATACCAAATAAACTAATAAAAACTGTTACCACCATGCAGTACAAGGAACTAAGCACTTCCACATGAACTACAACAAACAGAATGCCCTCTTCACAATAAGTTGAGGAAATCTTCACAGGAACAAACCAGGACAGAAAATAAAAAAATCAAAAATTGAAAGGTCTATTGCAGGTTTCTGTGAGGAAAAGAAGTTAAATATCAACAACAAAAAGAAAAAACAAAACCAGTATATGTAAACAGAGCATTGTTTGACTAAATTAGAAAATCATGTAAAACATTTAGTCTTTTACATCATGTCTTTAGAGATGTCTAGAATTAATAAAACATGTAGTCTTTTACATGAGGAACATGAAAGTTCACTCATTTGTTGAAAAACGATGTGATAGACATTTGTTTCATTCCTTCTCATCTCTTTAGCTATGGACTGCAACTGAAGAATTTTTAGGCAGTCATGGGTTTCTATCCACCTCAACCCACGTTCCACTTCCTGAACTGCTTCAGCTGCCTTTGGGTGTGGTTTATCTGGTTCTTCGTCTTCGTCATCATTGTCTTCTTTTGGGCCCATGGTGGAAATATCAGATTTGCATACCGCATCTTCAGCAGTCTTTTTGTTAGATGTTTTTTCATGAGTTAGACACTGGTCCTCATTGTCCGCCCACTCCTCCAAGTTATTGCTACTTGTCAATGCCAGTACCGCGTTGTATACTTCTTCTGATTCTTTGACCTCCATAAAGCCTTCAAAGCTATCTGAATCATCATCAATATACTGAACACTTATACTGTATAAAGTTTAGGCATGGTTGGCAAAGCATGCTTAAATTGAGCCAGTTGATTTGATACAGTTCTGTTAATTCTGTACATGTAATTTGATGGGGCTGGACAGTTAAATGAAAAAGGGAATCTACATGCTGTCTGTGTTGTGTGCAGGCCCGCGATATATCTAGGTGCTAATATCAATGCACCATTGTACTCAGAAAAAACTTACATTGCTTCAAAAACATAGCTGTTTAATTTTGAAATTCACATCTTTCACTTGCAGTGTTTACAGTGCGACCACCACATATTAGATTATCTTTCAAATGGTCGAATTTAATAATGAGTTTTTTTTTTATTCTTTGTTTGTAGGGACGTTTACGTGAGGATATACGACTTCAAGGTTATCTAATGAAAACGGGGCCAGCCAGAAGAAGTAAGAGAGAATTTCTCTTTGTTTTTGAAACCTATTGATATCAGTTCTTCTCCTTTATCCTATGTTCTGGGCCATCATGTAAAGGACATACAGAATAATCATTGTTTATATACATAAAATCAGCATATGTTTTGTGACAGAAGTGAAATTAATGAAACTTTGAAATCAGTTTGCATGACTGTGTAATTTGAAAACTGTTAGATTAATAGTGTGCACTAGAATAAGAGAAATGCTGGGTTGGCATGATAGTAAACAAAAGAACAATACACAAAATGGAATGGAAACAAATACTGACATGATAAGTTTGAAACATTTTATCATTGAAAAATTTTATATCATTTGAAAAACTTTGCATCATTGCAAAACTTTTTATCACTGAAACACTTTGTATCATTGAAAAACTTTGTATATGTAGTGTTGTGCTTTTAATATACAATTAATATAATATTGGTAAACATGAATGAATATCCATTCATTTTAATACTACTAATGCATGTGAATTTATTAAGATTTTTACATTTTGTTTCAGCCTTTGACAAGAGGTGGTGTGTCTTGGAGCACGGGAATTTTACTTATTATTTGAATGAAACTGTAAGCACAAAGTTTTATTATAGCTTTGAGTTTCTTAATGCACAAAATTAAGAACAATACACTTATCCTGAAATACAGTTAACATTTTGGTGCATCACTAGTCTGACCATGAAAATATTGGATCATTAGTTGATCTCACATGAACATGCACAAACTCATATTAGGAGTTAGACTGAATATTTTGTTTGTTGAATATTTCAGACAACAAATGACCTCATTAGGCTATCTCAGAGCAGAGAAAGATATTTTGTTAATATAGTGGCTACTGATTTTTGTGATAATAACCCTCTGTGTATGCGCACACAGACACACATGCACAAATGCACATGCACGATAGTCACCTCACATCTGTTAGGTTGGGCCTTGTAATGGTTAATATCAGTCCACAAGTATTTTCTTGCTGGAATTATAGCAGAGGATTTGACCTTCTTAATGTTTCTATAATAATTTTAGCAGATTGCTTTGTTTGGATGTTTGAAGTTAAAAGAACAACTTAAGGGGCATACGTTCATGCTTACTGGCATTTTAGACACTTAAGTGGACCCCAGATATACCCAGACAAGATCTCTCATACCTGTGAGCCATCTTGAAAAGTGTCTAAGCAGATGTCTTTAGTTTTGTTTTTTATGTGAGACAATAATAGCGTTTAACTATTTAAATTCTGACATCCTTGAACTATTTCAAACTGAAGAGCTGAAAGTAATAATCCTTAAAACCATATTTTTGTGACTTTAGCATCAGATTATGGGAACATACTTTATCTGGGGATTCTTAAACTTCATCCAACAATTCTTCTTGGCAAAGACTAGATTTTCTGATGGAGGTTGTTTCAGTTATTTTTTTCCCTTTGAATGTTCAGATGAAATAATGTCTCCTCATGTACTGAACTTCTAATTCTCAAAGTAAAAATAGGAATAAATTTCATTTTATTGATGGAGATACAGATACATGCATTGCTTACAAATAAAACTTTTATATCATGACATTAGCTTAGATCTAAATGTTTCTTTGTAAGCAAAAGTCTTTTTATTTGTTTAGAGTACAACAGCAAAGGATTCTATTGACAGGAAGAATATTCAGTGCTTGTATGAAAGCACATCAGACAGGTATGTTAATTGTTATGTATTCATGAACATTAGTAATTTTTTTATTTATACTGTGATACTTGCATAAAGGTTGAATTTTTGTGGACACAGGCTGCAGTCTTTTAGTACCTATACTGTTGAACATTTTGTAATGTTTAAGTGTTGAACTGTTATTTATTATTGAGCAATTCTGCAATGTTTAACTGTTATTGATTGTTGAACATTTCTGTAACAGCTGATGAACTGTTCTCTACTGTGTACTCTGTGCCAGCATGATTAGTATGGTTACTTGGAAATATCAACAAATGTTAGCATGAAGCAGTAATACACTAAATAACTCAGCTATTAGTGTTTGTCCTTATGTGAATTGCTTTTTATATACCTTCAGTCCATTTTCAAATAATCAGCTTATTTCAAAGTTATGGCTGGCTATATACATAATTTTGTTTTAAACTTAAATCTTTCTACAAATGAGTGACCAGTATCAAAGCTTTGCCAAAAACATTTTATTTGTTAGTCTTCATTCTTTCATTAAAAGAGTAATATATATTTATATATAACACGTAATTTTCAGACAGGAGAATGTGTTTGAGATCAGCACAAACAAGGGAAACAATCGCATTTATGTGTTTGCTGCAGAATCCAATAATGACCGAGGAATGTGGCTTCGGACTGTTGCAAAGGTAAAGGGAAGCAACTATAAAAAAAATAGATGTGAGGCCTGAGTTTATTTTCAAAATAGTGCTTTATGTATAAGCTTTTCATTTACCCTTTTTTTTTGTCTTTAGTCTATATATATAATTTCTTTTTTTGTATCAAATATAATAATAAGATTAAAGGTAAAATCTTTATTCCTTTTTTTAAAAAAAAAACCACAACAAAATCAAACAAGCATATATTAGCTGACTGTTTCATCTCAGGGTGATTCTTGAAAGTTACCAAGCAAAATGCAAAATATTCCTTTTGCTATATATTCGTTGTCTTTTTTGGATTACCTCTTATGTCACATGGGATGCACTCAATTTATTGTACTACACACGTTGCAAACTAATGGCTTATGTTTAAGTTTGAAATTTCATATTTAATGATAAAAATATGGCTTTTTTATGGGATTCTTATTAAATTTTGGATACCATATTTTCCGGCATACAGGTTGACACGAAGTATAAGTCGAGGTCAGTTTTTTACTAAAAATTCTCATGTTTAAGCCTGTAATCGCCATATAAGTTGACTAGCTACTATAAATTAAAATTCATGTAGTGAATTCCAGCACACAAATTGTGGTCCTTTCAACAGCTCTAGATTGCTAATATGAGGAACAATGGAAGACAACCAAACTCAAGCTAAAAAATCTTGTTAGTTAGCTATGTCCTGAATGAGCATGTGTGAGAATTTGCTTGACTTTGAAGTGTGTTTGTTTTGTGTGTTTCGTACTCTAGTGAATGGTTGTCTACTTAGTATCTCTCTTGGCCTCTGACCCACAAGGGTTCTGGGCATGCACATTGGTAACTACAAAATGGCATATTGTACAAATTGATTTAGCATAACTAACAGATTTATGAAATGATCACCTAGTGGTGGGTGAGAAAACCAAGCTTTCTATGATGGCCGACTTGTAAACAAAATTCAAACATGTCAGAGATGCCACAGGATCTTGTAATCTTCCTGAAATTCACCTGAAATTACTACAGTTCAAATGATTGTCAATTTATAATTGGTGTATAAGTCAACTTAGTTATTTTGGTTGCAATTTTTGGTCTAAAAATTCGACTTATACACTGAAAAATATGATACTTTTATTGGTTTGAAAATTAAAGAAAGCTGTCTTTAGTTTGAAGACTAATAGAAGTTACAGTCTTTCAGAAAAATTACCCCAGCCATTTTTATTTCATTTGTGTTGTATTATACTATTCTGGAAACTTAAAGCTTGTAATATTTGCATTCTATTTCCTCAAGAGTAGAACTCATGTGTGTACAGTATAGGATATATATAGTTTGCTTTTCTTTAGTAAAAGTTAGATCTCTCAGAGACTAGACTAAAAAAGTGTGTGGGCATGGTGTTGATTTGTGGGGTGCAAGGTGTGAAATAACAGTCTATTAAAATTATATTGTGATTCAACTGTTAATTCTTACTGTTTCAGCTTTTCTCACCCATTGCTATAATATCATATGGAAATGATGGATTGTGGTATAATTCTTCATTCTTCTTGTTTCAGCTGATCTCACCCATTGCTATAATGGATCATGTGGGGATGATGGACTTTAGTCTTGCCGGATTAGTCTATATGCGAGAATCTGTATCTGAGGTATTGATTGCTGCTATTATTATTTCTTCTGGAGAATTACTTTTGATTCTTAAGTTTATTGATCAAAGCTTATAAAAAAGACATTTGTCATATTTAATAAAATTGCTTGGCTTATGATATGTTGTTTAACCCTTGCCTGCAAACTGTTAGTACCTTATGATTCCACCTCACTTTTGTTTGTGGAAGAAAATATAAGTGCCCTTGTTACAAAATGCTTTCCTTTTGTATTTGGTAAGCCACAAGGCAGGGAGCAAGGCTCCAGACCCCTTCTTGAGAACACTGAACTTTGTCAGATTGAAGAAAATTTACCACTTGTCTGATTCATCATTTAGTTGCCATGACTTTCTCCTTTTGTAGCTATAGTTCTGTCTGCCACATTAGGACTACCTACTAGTCATCAAAGGTCAATCAGTCTGATCACCCCTACCTGAATGTAAGTTGCAACCATGGAATTGTTTGAGAGGATTGTGATAACATTGCTCCATGTCTGTCACCCATCTCCAAGGCATAGGCACTGGACTGCCCACACTGAGAAGGTTTGTCCAAGCCCTTTAAATCAGATCCATTTTATCAAACATGGCTTTTTACAGAAGGAAAGCATGGTGGCAGTGGTTTGAAAGACATTTACTGTATTCTCTGGAAACTGAGACAAGTCTTCTTTAGCTTCTGACCTTTCTCTAGGTTCTATAGTAGTAACTTAGTCTACCACTGTTTTCTCTTATGATCACAATTTTTCCTATCACTTTTTTTTTTGCTTGTGTGCACTTTGCACTTAAAAATACAAGTATTTAACATTTATGTTTTTGTGATTGGGTTTTTCCATAGCTTCCTCTCTTCCCCTCCCCCCTTCCCCCCACTTGTATGCACTTTTCATGTATATATATCAGAGGAACTACCCACATTCTGTTGATTAATTTCCTCTAGTAAGCTCATCTGGTTTCATAAGGTAAAAAGAAATTTTCTGATTGTAAGAGTTTTCTGAATACTCACAAAATGAGTGTTTGGAGCCTCCTTACTGTCTTGTACCTTGTATATTGCTTCTGCGTTCTAAGAATACTTCATTAAGAAACACACTTTTGGATGAGTTGTTTTTATCATTTTTCCTCCTCTTGGAGCATATGAAGTTAGTTCCCTTTTGGGCTCTGGTTTGCCTGACCATGAAACCATATGGTCTTTACTCTAGTACCCTGTCTTATTTTATTGAGAATAATTACTGTTCTACATGGTGTGACCACTTGTTCAATACCTTCCTTACTTGTCCTGTATCCCATGCCTCTTGTTTTGTGAGATGCATAAAGTTCATCAAAGTCTTTGAAGGAAACTGAGATGTATAGAGTCTGTCTCCACCTACTCTGAGTGAAGCTGAGGTGCATAGAATTGGCCTATGCCTACATCAGTGGACTGAGATTCTTAGGGTCTGTCCACATCTGCTTTAGACGAAACTGAGATTCATAGCTTCTGTCTACATCTTTGGGTGAAACTGAGGTGCATAGTCTGTCTACATCTACTTTGGGCGAAACTGAGGTGCATAGTCTGTCTACAGTTTGGGTGAAACTGATGTGCATAGAGTGACTACATCTACTTTGGGTAAAACTGAAATGCAAAGTTCTGTCTTTACCTACTTTGGGTGAACTGAAATACAGTATCAGTATCTACTCTGGGTGAAGGGCCCTGTGGATAGCAGATGATTACAAATATGGCTTCTGCTTTAATGGCCTATTTTCGGCTAATGTCTTTTGACTTTGAGAACTATTGTGACTTGCTTTTTATATATTCTCTTGCAACTTTTAGTTTCAGTTTCACAATTTCTTCTTATTGTTATAATCATTATCTTTGTGTATGTTTTTCTTTTAAATTAAAACAATACTCATGGAATTTTTGCAGGATTGGCGCTTAACTTGGATTATGTTGGGCTGGCGATTGCTTTACTTCATGAATAAGGTATAACATTTGATTTTTCTTGATCAAAACCTTTCATGCATTTAATAATTTAATACACAATAGTATAATACCTCTGCTTGTACAGAAGAAAATGTGTTTATCTATTTGCCCATTGCATTAATTAGAGAATTTGATTTAAAATTTATAGTTTTGAGAAGTGCCATTGTTTTGTCACTTGTTCTTCATTGTAGTTGTTGCTTTAGGTAAATAATAATGTCAAGCCAATGCATGTAATAAATATTTTTAGCATTATTGCTAATACATCTTATCATTTCAGGATTTGTTAAAGTTATCTCTTACTCTGTAGTGATTCTACAGAAAAATTACAACAAAATATATTTATTTAATTTATTATTTTTAATGCAGAATTTAAAACTTGACCACTTGGATCTGAGGAAAGCCAGCCATATTAGTGAGTTCTTTCAACTAGCCATGTTTCTTATTGTACACCACAAGATGATTTTCTTTGTTACACTTTTATTGCATGCTACTTTTAAAAATTCTGTGTTCTTTTCAATACCTCTACCTCTTTTTTTAATTTGTTTGAAACCACAACTTTTATTTTTATTTTAAATCATATTTTTTATAAAAATTATTTTGAGATTATAAGTACTTTTTATAAGTTCTCGAAATGTTTCTTTTTAAAAATTATTTTGAATCATAAGTCACAGTTCACTTATGAACTTTAAAAAATCATATTTTGTGATCGATCGATCATAAGTAATTTTGATTGTACTTTTAAATATTTGTTTCTTTTCAGTTATATTTTGAGATTGTCTTTTCGTAGTATATTTAGCGAGTTTTAGAAATTAATATTTTGAGATTATAAATTATTTTTATTTATACTTGAAATCATGGTGTGCATTTGAAAAAAAATTATATATATTTCTAGTTTTTTTTTTTTTTTTTTATAACAGTTCTATGCAATTAGATGACATTTTAAATCAGTATTATTTTCTGTTTACCTTTGCTTACATATTTACATATTAGATATTTTATAGTTGGTATTTTGTTTTGTTTGTATCTCGTTTGAGGTCATAAGACATTAGTTTATTTTATAGTCAGTACTTTTTGTTTTTATCTTCTTTGAAGTCGAAAAGATTAATTTTTATCTTTGAGATTATAAAATATTTTATATAGTAATTTTTTTCTAATGGAGAATAAAATTTCAAAATGCTTATTAGATATAATGTAGTAAAAGAACCACAAGTATCAGTGTTTCCTCTAAATAGCCAATTGAAAGGGCTATACAGTTTTATTAACTGGGAATGCATATTAATGTATAAAAACTTGTTAGTATAAGTGATGGCTTATGGTTGAAAACAGTTAGGGCCTACTTAGGTTCTTTTTATAGTAAAACTTATTATATAACTACAGGAGATTTGATTGGTAAAGGACAAGGGATAAATCATAAAAGTATTGAACAGTGATTAGATCAGTTATGATCTGAAGGCATCATTCGTTTTTCTTCCCACTAGCTCTTTCAATAGGATTTTAAAAAAAAAATTATGTTATTTTTGTCAAATTAATTATAGTTATGAAATGAGTATACATTATGTTATATTCGCAGCTGTAGGTTTGATACATTCTAATACTAACTTGTTTTGTAACTTTTTGTCATATTTGACTTTTTTGTTCAATTATCAGAAATGCAAGACCCATCTAGTGGTAGCTGCCAGCTATGTCAAGAGAAAGGCTCATGTTTTGTACTTGGAAGTCCTGGACAGTATGTTCATCATTTTAATCTATCATATTTGTGTTTAATAATTAGTGTCAGCCAACAGAATTGTATCAATCATTTGTTCTTTGTGTATTTTAGAACATTGTAATGTTAATACATGTACAATCATTTGTTCTTTGTGTATTTTAGAACATTGTAATGTTAATACAAAATCATTTGTTCTTTGTGTATTTTAGAACATTGTAATGTTAATACAAAATCATTTGTTCTTTGTGTATTTTAGACATTTTAATGTTAATACAAAATCATTTGGTCTTTGTGTATTTTAGACATTTTAATGTTAATACAAAATCATTTGGTCTTTGTGTATATCATAATGCTAATGCTGAGTCATTTTGTCTTTATTTATTTACTTAGAACATAAATTCTAGTGTGTCTTTGATTGTCTGTTTTAGAACATTGTAATTCTAATACTGGTCCATTGTGTATTTGATTGTCTGTTTTAGAACATTGTAATTCTAATACTGGTCCATTGTGTCTGATTGTTTTAGAATATTGTAATGTTAATACTGAATCATTTGGTCTTTGATTGTTTGCTTGTTCTAGAACATTGTACATTCAGGCAAGCCTGCTTCGTGACACTGCAGTCATTTTCAGTGCTGTGTCTGCTGCCACCAAGGTGAGATCCAAAGTTTTACTTTTTTCAGTCACATTTAGCAAAGATAAAAGATAAATAAACTTGATATAACCATTAACTTTATTATTTTCGTGTGTAATTTGAAATTCATTCTTTCTTTCCTTCTTTCTTTCTTTCTTTCTTTCTTTCTTTCTTTCTTTCTTTCTTTCTTTCTTTCTTTCTTTCCTTTCTTTCCTTCCTTTTCTTTCCTTTTCTATTCTTTTCTATTCTTTTCTTTTCTTTCTTTCCTCCCTTTCTTTCCTTTTCTTTCCTTTTCTTTTCTTTCTTTCCTTCCTTTCCTTTCCTTTCCTTTCCTTTTCTTTTCTTTTCTTTTCTTTATTTCCTTTCTTTCCTTCTTCCTTCCTTTTCTTTCCTTTTCTTTCTTTTCCTTTCTTTTCTTTTCTTTCTTTCCTTTCTTTCCTTCTTCCTTCCTTTTCTTTCTTTTCCTTTCTTTTCTTTTCTTTATTTCCTTTCTTTCCTTCTTCCTTCCTTTTCTTTCCTTTTCTTTCCTTTTCTTTTCTTTATTTCCTTTCTTTCCTTCTTCTTTCCTTTTCTTTTCTTTTCTTTTCTTTCTTTCCTTCTTCCTTCCTTTTCTTTCCTTTTCTTTTCTTTTCTTTTCTTTTCTTTTCTTTTCTTTTCTTTTCTTTCCTTTCCTTCCTTTCTTTCCTTTCCTTTTCTTTTCTTTTCTTTTCTTCCTTTCTTTCCTTTTCTTTCCTTTTCTTTTCTTTTCTTTCCTTCCTTTCTTTCTTTCTTTCTTTCTTTCTTTCTTTCTTTCTTTCTTTCTTTCTTTCTTTCTTTCTTTCTTTCTTTCTTTCTTTTCTTTTCCCTCCCCTCCCCTTCCCTTCCTTTCCTTTCCTTTCTTCCTTCCTTCCTTCCTTCCTTCCTTCCTTCCTTCCTTCCTTCCTTCCTTCCTTCCTTCCTTCCTTCCTTCCTTCCTTCCTTCCAAATGTTTATTTAATCATTTTCCTTTCATGAATACAAAATACAAATGAATAACTAAATATAATATTCTCTTTGCAGCATAGTGGTACCTCACTTTTAGACCAACAGTTAACACCAGAAAATGTGCCAGTAATAGTTGAAAAATGTTTGACTCACATCTACAATCAGGGTGAGAATTCTTATATTGGTGAATAATAGTTGACTAATGTTTAATTCATCTGTAATCAGAAGTCTTTTAAATTTTTGCCTAGTAATAGTTAATAGATGTTGGATTTGCTTAGTATTAACTAATATATTGGACATGATTACATTTTGAGACAATTGCCATATTTGCTTAGATATATTTGACAGCTGCTTGCTCCAACCCTTCTGTTAGGGTGAGATAATCCTCTTATTGTTTAGGAATAGTTGACCGACATTTGACTCATGCAGTTAAATTTCATCTCTACTATATTTTATTAAAATCATATTTTATTGCTACTATATTTTACTGCAGTCATATTTCACTGGTTCATTTATATTTCATTTTCATCCAGTCATATTTCATGGCTATATATTTTACTTTAATCATATTCCACTGCTCCATATTCTACTGCAGTCCTGTTTTAGTGTTTTCTACTAAACATATTTTGAGAGATTTTTTCAGTCTTTGAGCCTGCAGTTTACTATATAAGGATTTGAATACATTTTATTATCTTTTCACTTTGTACTTATATCTTAGACAACAAACAATTCATTCCAATAGAAAGTTTTACTGCTTTAAAAATTTGGTTTGCTTTAAGGAGACTGAAGAAAAAAAAGAGAGACTTTCATGAGAATGTATTTATAACAGATATATTTTTCATTTGTCCATTTTGTTGTATTCACTGTCAAGACTCTGCTGACATTATATTTAATTTTATTTTAATTGCCAAGACTCTGTTGACATTATGTTTCATTTTATTTTAATTGCCAAGACTATGCTGAAATTATGTTTCATTTTATTATAATTGCCAAGACTCTGCTGACATTATGTTTCATTTTATTTTAATTGCCAAAACTGTACTGAAATTATATATATTTTTTTTCAATATTAAAGGCAATCAGGAAGAAGGGATTTTCCGTAAAGGTGCTACACAGTCAAGAGTGGCACTGCTGCTGCAGGAACTCCGAGCAGGTAATTCTACAAAAGTCGTGCATTACATTACTAGACAGTTTTATGTATGCAAGATAGCTCTATGTGTGCAAGACAGTTTTATAAATACAAGACAGCAATATGAATACAAGACAGCTTTATGAATACAAGACAGCAGTATGAATACAAGATGGTTTTATATATTTGATGTTTAGGTAATTGAATCCCATGATGGTGTGAATGCTCAATACAGTAATGTCTTGTTATTTAGGTAACTGAATCCCATGACAGTGTGAATATCTGTGCATTAATTTCTTGTTACTAGGTAATTGAATCCCACGACAGTGTGAATGCTCTGTACATAGATCTTGCTCTTTTAATTGAATCCCATGATGATATATTTCCTCTGCACATGAAGGTTTTCTTCTCCAGATGCGCGAGCAGTTCGCCTTGATGAATATGATATTCATGAGGTTGCTAATGGACTGAAAAAGTTCCTGCGTGATTTGGAAGATTCACTGTTTACAGAGGATAGATACAAAGAATGGATTCGCACTTCACGTAAGTTGTACTTTCATTATAAATTAAGAAGATATATTGTATAAATGTGTTTCTCTGATATATTACATAAAATATATATGATTTCTGAAAAAGAAGATCTATTGTTCAGATGTGTTTCTCTGATATATTACATAAAATATATATGATTTCTGAAAAAGAAGATATATTGTTCAGATGTGTTTCACGGATCTGCTACATAAGTTATATCTCACTTCTGAATCAAGAGGATATATATTATACATGTGTTTTACATAACTTTCACAAATATTTACTTGGTTCTGTAACTTCATTGTATAACAAGAACATGTTTTGTACAAATGATGTATAACAAAAGTCACAACATTCTCAGTTTTCACTTTTTGATGAAACTATTGTTTGTTGAATTTAACTTCGCAAATGAAAAGAATAAGGCAGTATTTTAATTATTTATGCAGAGGGTGAATATTCTGTCAAGTTGAAGTATTATCGATACCTCCTGGAAAAATTACCTCAGGTCAACTATAGTACGCTGAAATGTATTGTGACCCATATAGCAAAGTAAGTAATTTTTCTTGCAAATAGCTGATAAGGGTCATTTTTATTTACATTGGGTCAATGTCATGTGCAGTTTTGAAGGTAAAAATTCATTTTATATTATCTGATAAAGAATTACATTTTTAATTTTAGTTACAAAATAAGTTTTAAAAATACTATCTGTTACTAAATAAATATGAGTTATTCTTTGTACTGTGATTTTAAACCATATTTACTAGTGCTGAGAGAATCAAAATTATTATCTTTTATTTCAAACCACATTTAATAGTGATTAGACAATCAAAAATTATCATTTGTACTGTGATTTCAAACCACACTTACTTAATGCTGGTACAAACAAGAGTTATCATTTGTACTGAGATTTCAAACCACACTTACTTATGCTGGTACAAACAAGAGTTATCATTTGTACTGAGATTTCAAACCACACTTACAAACAAGAGTTATCATGTGTACTGAGATTTCAAACCATACTTACTAGTGCTGGTACAAACAAGAGTTATCATTTGTACTGTGATTTTAAACCACACTTACAAACAAGAGTTAAAGTTCATCTTATTTCAACCCTTACTTACCTTGAGTTTTATACAATCAAGAATATTTTCTTTCATATTTCAATTTCAGCCCAGAGTGTATATTCAGTCAAGAGTTATATATTTCATACTTAAAATCAAGTTACTCTTGCCCAGTGCTGAAACAATCAAGAGTTATCTTTCATATTTAAAATCAAGTTATACTTGCCCACTGCTGAAACACCCAAGGGTTATCTTTCTTCAATTTCATCTTATCCACCTTATTTTGGGCACAACGCCACTCCTGTCCACAAGCTGTGGTTTATCTGCAGAGAAATCTTTCATCTGTTAACAATGGTGTCATATTGGTGTGTTTAGTTTTAAAACTACAGTCAGAGCCAGAAGTGTCTTGAGAAGCAGTAGCACCTTTGACTTGCCGGATTTTACCAAGAATGTAGTGGATACTTATAAAACACTAGTTCCATCTAGAGTTATTGTTTATGCTGCAGTGTCAACCTATAGTTACATTGCTACTCTGTCCTTTGTTAAAGAGGTACACGTTTCTAAAAATCTGAAACTATCCTTCCTCACAGCTGTTGTTCCATGTAGAAAGAATCTTAAGATGGCATAAAATGCAATGCTGTCTGAATCTGTCCCACTATACTAGGAGCACTACTGTGCTTGGTGTCAGTTGCTCGGTGTCTGATGGTTGGTGCCTGTTGCGTGGTGTCACTTGGTGATTGTTATTCAGTGTCTGTTGGTTGGTGTCTCTTGCTCAGTGTCTGTTGGTTGGTGCCTCTTGCTCAGTGTCTGTTGGTGTTTCTTGCTCAGTATCTTTTGGTTGGCATGTTTTGCTCATTAGCTGTTGGTGCCTCTTGCTCAGTATCTTTTGGTTGGTATCTCTTGCTCAGTGTCTTTTTGCAAATGTTTTCCTGTGCTGTTTGTCAGTGTACATCAGGGGTCTCAAACTCATTTTGCCTGGGGGCCACTGGAAGTAGAAGCTGGGCCGCATCATTATTCCCTGCTGCCAGAGACCTGGCAACACTTCCTCTTACACAGCTCAGACACATTTGGCTTCAGGGAGGAAACCACTGTGACCCTCAGTATGGCTTGAAGATGCACATCAGTAAGTTTGTCCTTGAATTTTGACTTATTCAAGTTCATGGTGGAGAAGAGCTATTCACACAGATAGGTGCTCCCCAAAAGGCACTTGATCCGCTTGAACATCCTGGAAAGCTCAGGGAAGGTAAGGGGCAATTCTCTCAAAAACTGTCCAAGCTTGTCTGCTTTTCCACTCACCTCCCTGAACTTGGCTTTGAGTTCAGAATTACACTTATGTCAATTAGATCCATTTGAAGCACAGGAGGGACATCTTCCACATTGAAGAAAGGGTCAGCAAATATTTGAAAGGTGGTTCTGTGTTTCTTGAAATCTGCAAACCTGTGATCAAATTCTTTCCTGCAACATACTTCTCACCACTGAATGGTGTGCCAGAATCCATGAGTGCCTTACATGCTGGGAAATGGCAGATCCTGAGTATGGTAGCCCACAGGTGACAAAAACTAAAACTCCCAGGGTGCATGAGAAAAACGTGCGGGCCGCACTATCACTTAACTTTAATATCAAGTGGGGGCCACAAAATATTGTCTGGCAGGCCGCAATTGGTCCGCGGGCCGCGAGTTTGAGACCCCTGGTGTACATGATGAGATTGGCAGGCAGTTATGAAGGACAATTTTGCATGTTATTTGTTCATCCATATATAGGATGTTTATTTTTTTAAATTTTTTTTTGGGGGGGAGGATCTTGAAAAACATGTTTACCTATAGCTCATTTAGCTTGTTTAATAGAGTTGGAGGAAGGAAATGTTTACCTGTAGCCTGTTTGTCAATGTAGAGAATTAGTTTGTGTTGTTTTTTGTGGATAGAGATAATTCTTGAAGGAACTGTTTGCTATAACATTTTGTAGAATAGCCTATTATGACCAGTTTGTGAAAGAATGTTTGTAGCCCGTTCTCCAATGTACAAGATTAAGGAATAAGGGTACTTTGTGAAGAAAATATTTACCTGTAGCTTTGATGGGAGAGAAGGGTAATTCATGAAAGAACTGTTGTATGTAACCTATTTACCACTGTGCAGAATTTTATGCCTGTAATTCATGAACAAAATGTGTTTGCCTGTGGCCCATTTGTCACTGTGCAGGATTTTGGATATGGAGGTGGATTCATGAAGAAATGTTTGCCTGTGGCCATTTGTTACTACAGAAAGAGAATTCATGAAGGATATTTGTATATAAGGAGGAGGGGGGGGGGATTTATGAACAAACTGTTTGCCTGTAGCCCATTTGATTTGTCAATGTGTAGGAAAGGGGATAGCTTTGGGAGGGAGGTGGTCAGGTCATTCAAGCAATGTTTGCCCATAGTTCATTTATCAGTATGGAGGATTTGGAGGGTTTGTGTATGTGAAAAGATTTGTTAAGGAAATATTTGATTGTAACCTGTATATGAATGGTAGTAGTGTTGATTTGTTAAGAAATGTTACCTGTTGCCCACTTGTGACTGTGCAGGATGGCCCAAATGGAATCTTACACCAGAATGAATGTTCACACCCTTGCCACTTGCTTTACACCATCCCTCATTTGGCTTGACAAGAACACAGTAAGTTGTTGGCTTGCTTTATAATGTCCCTCATTTGGCTTGACAAGAACATGGTAAATTGTTGGCTTGCTTTACACTGTCCCTCATTTGGCTCAACAAGAACATGGTAAGTTGTTGGCTTGCTTTACACTGTCCCTTATTTTGACTTGACAAGAACACGGTAAGTTGTTGGCTTGCTTTACACTGTCCCTCATTTGGCTCAACAAGAACACGGTAAGTTGTTGGCTTGCTTTACACTGTCCCTCATTTGGCTCGACAAGAACATGGTAAGTTGTTGGCTTGCTTTGCACTGTCCCTCATTTGGCTCAAAATGAACACAGAAAGTTGTTGGCTTGCTTTAATCTTTAAAAAAGTCATTATGGTTTTGACAAAGAGTACAGAGTAAATACTTGACAAATATTCTTTAGAAATAATTGCCTTGAAATGCTTGAACAGGATGCAATAGTTTATTTGTTTTGGAGAAATGGGTTTTTATTTTAAAGTGCTTTGCAAAAATACACATATATTTGTTTGGACAAAAGAATTTATTGGTAGTTTTCAAGCAGAGCTCAATAAATTTGTTTTGGACAAAATGAATTTATTTGTAGTTTTCAAGGAGAACACAATAAATTTGTTTTGGAGAAATGAATTTATTGGTAATTTTCAAGCAGAGCACATAAATTAATTTATTTTCAATTATTATTCTTTTACACACACACACACACCCCCCAAAAAAAAAAAAAAAAAAAAAAGAAAAAAGAGAGAAAAACTGTAGGCTCTTGATAAGAACTAAGTAAGTTTATTTGGGTAAAAATAAGTAGGTTCATTTACTTTGATTTGATTGTGTTATAGTGTTTTGACAGAAACAAATATAAATTAATTTACGCTATCCTTCATTTGGCTTGACAAGAACACAGTTAAATTAAATTAATTTGTTTTGAAGAAGTTATTATTTTCTGGTGTACATGAGTTAAAAATTTGTCTGATTTTTTTCATTTCGATTTAGATGCAGATGAATCCTCAAGATATTGCAGTCCTTCAGGACATCATTTTCAATCGAGAATTCCTTTTTAAGGTAATCAAATTTAGACTACCTGTTTTATGCAATTAAATTGAGATATTTGTTTCAGGTAATTGGATTGGAGTGCCTATTTCAGGTAATTCAATCAAGACTTCCTATTTCAGATAATTAAATTGAGACTTCCTGTTTCAGGTAATTAAATTGAGACTACTTGGTTCAGGTTATTTTATCAAGACATATTTATTCATGTAATAAATCAAAACTACTGGTTTCAGGTGATTAAATTTATTAAATCATCATTTACTACCTGTATATGGTAATTGTGTAAAAGACAACCTATATAACAGAATTAAATTAAGATTACATGTTTCAGTAATTAAATATAAAACCACCATGGAATTAAATTGAAACTAGTATTTCTAGTATTTAAATCAAGATTACCTATATCTGGTAATAAAATTGAGACTACCTATTTCAGATAACATGCAGTCTGATAAGAAATTAATGTTAAATTCCCTGAAGTTCCTGCAGAATGCACAATTTTATCTCGACCCAATTTGATAGAAAAATTACTCTTTGCTGATGAAGCCAATGATTGATAAATATAGAAAAAGTGTTGATTAGAAAAGTCACAAGTGTGTAAATTTTGGAAATGAACTCACAGATATGGAGGCTGCTTTCTTTTGATTTAATCACATTACAATAATGGCTTTTAAAGCAGTCAAAAATGCTCTGTGATATCACTAGAAATATTTCAATATATATTGGAAACTGCTTGGATTGCTGAAAAACCAAGTGAAGAGGAGTCCACATCTTATAATTAGATATGTTTAAGATGTTTGGACATTTTTAAATAAGTCAGTAAACTTGTAGAAATTTTGTTATTTTATCATTAATAGTCATACAAATAAAAGCTCTCTTTGACATACCAGTGATGCACGACTCATTTGGATGTCTGGCAATCTTTTTATTTGGTTGGAGTTCTCTTCCTCATTAAAATTAGAATTGGTCAAGTATGTGCATTTTATTAAACAGTTCTTTTGTTTCTCGTATTCCTACTTAATATTTTTTCATTTGTAGTATTTAAGAATTGGAAAGTTTTATTTATTCTAGAGAACTAAGTCATTGCTTTCACTATCATGTGTATCACATCTTAGAAATATTTAATAAATTAATAAAATGATATAGCTTTGTAACAGATTTATGCCTTGATATACAGCTTGCATAGCTGAGATCTGTACTATCATACAATATTCATTCACAAGAATGTGTAGTCCTTTTATATGATCTCATCTGTCCATTTGTTCATTGGTAAAATCAAAAATCTTGCAGAAACTTGCTCTTTCAGCTGTGTTTGTTAAAAGATGTTTTAGGTCCATTACTAAATTTGTTATACATTGTTACAGCCATGTTTACCGTTATGGATTTGCTATTTCAGCTGATAGCCAACAGATTACAGACCGATTAAAATTTCAGTCTTTCATTTCACTCTTCACATTCTAGACTATGAAACCTGGGAAAGGAAAGTTGTTTTGTATTGAAAGGTTTTGGATTGCTCTTCTCTAAATTTCCCATGAGCCTATTTTTTTTGGCCATATAATTAGACTTTTTCAAATGCATTTTCAAAATCACGCTCTTTTGAACACAGCATGACACCTTTAAATTGCTAATGACAGTTTCTTTCTCCTCCACTCCCCTTTCATAAAATCTGTATTTAGCCTGCCATGTTACCTATAAAAACTATATACTATAATTTTTTTCTCATAAAACAATCATTCTATAGGAAACTTTATTTTCCCCCCATTACATTGCAAATAATTTTGATATTCAGTCACTTGAGTAATTATTTTAATATATATATGAGCTTGTAAAATATTATTTTACTGCTGATGGAAGAACTGTCACCATTTCATTAGAAGTTTACTTAAAAATTTGAGCAATATTTTTTAATACCATTTCATTAAATCACTAGTACATTGCTAAAACAATATTACTGTTTTCTGAACACATGCAAAGCTATCAAGTATATTATTAGTAATTGAAAGTTATCTTCTCTTTATCCTACATTAATACTTTTTTATCATTCACTTATTCAGGGCACCAGAGATACATTTGATGATGATAAGATTTGGAAAATGAATTATACATGTATTTAATTCTGCCATATAACATACAGTTATAAATGTTAACTGAACCTCAATATTTTCCATAAGAAGTTGGTGCCTAAGTAATAAACATAAGTAATTTGTTAAAGTGATTGAAATTTTATATCAAATATTATATTCTGCCCTTTTTAATTTTCTCAGTGTAAGCCTATAAGATGTTAAAAGCTAGCCCTGCGCTGACCCACAGCAAAAGGGATTTTCCCTATGTAAAATTATCATATTTAATAATTATACCCCAAAATCACTGACTTACAGGCCAGCCACTGTCTAGGGAGGAAATCTCTTCCTTTGCCTGTCTAAGACTCATGTAGCACAGGCCCCCACCCCACTCTATCTAAATAGGCAATGATACTAAGAAGATTATATGCTATTAAGCTATTGACATAACGGACGAAGAAGTCACATGAACTTCACAACATGAAGCACAAGCATGGTTACAAAACAAAGCAAAGAGCTCAAAATGCAACAGTTTAATTAAATACAACAAATGCACAAACAGCATGACAAAGCAAATAAGAATGTAATAATTGTTATTTACAAAAATGTAAATTGTAATTTATTGCATTTCTATCTCATTCAATGTTCTACAACCTTCATACAAATTCATAAATGTTACTGCTTTCAACATACAAAATATAGAAAGAAATATTTTGAATCCTCTGTCCCGAGCATATTCATATAACTACTTAACTACTTTAACCAATCCAATTAATGCACAAGCATCATAATTACTTCCAGTTCTACAGGCCTTGGCTTCTCAGGCATGGAAAAAGGGACAAACAACTCATGATCTGTGTTCATAGATACTAAAATTCACTCTCAGTGAATTTAATATTTGGTCACAGAATTCCAACGATAACACACAATCTTCACTCCCAGTGAATTAACGGCAAAATGCCGCATCCCAACAATACACTCAAATTAATGGCTGAGTACCGTATCCCAATAATACACACAAACTTCACTCCCAGTGGATATTTCCTCAGAGGTGCACATAAATATCCAACATTACCAAAATTCATTGCAATGAATTTATGGATACTGATATTCATGGATTAGAATTTGCTATTTTTGGGGGAATGCCCATCTTGTAAACTGATAAAGCGAGGGGTATGTGAGCACCACATGAATATTTGGGCCGCATTTGGCTAGGAGTGATGAGCACCTTTCGTGGACTTCTTGTTTTTTTCCACCTGAGTTGTAATAAAACCCTTGGACTTTGCCAGTGAAGGTGAGTCAGAATCTTGGTTTGAACAAGTGAGTCCAACCACAGAAAAAGCACTGAGCTCTGAGGATAGTATACTGTAATGAATTTTGGTAATGTTGGATATTTATATGCACCTCTGAGGAAAAATTCACTGAGAGATGCATTTCTGTTTTTCCTTTGTTTACACATTCATAAGAATGAATAAAATAATATTATATGAGATTATAAATAGATAGAAATAGAGTAGTATCTCCTGTAAATTTTAACTCTGCATATTTAGCATACAACTAATCCATAAATACATTAATATTCCAAAAGATTGAGTATCTTGTATATGAGAGTGTTATTGCTTACATCAGTGTTCAAGGCTTTTTTCAAGTGTTTTGTTCATTTTAACGACATGTTCAAACACCTCAAAATAATATAATACCTGGTCAAGACTAAAAGTCGTTATTTTGTAAAATTTATATTTATATTATTATTTATGGGAATGTGTTACTTTTCCTTAATTTCATGTTTTCTCTCTATTTTGTATATACAGATTGAGGATCACGAGCGTGAGGTTGAGGCTAAAATGGAACAGTTTGCTCGGCTATTGAAAGATGCTCGGCAAAATGATCCTCAGAAGGTAGTGTAAATGATCTTTTTTTTTTAAAAGTTAAATGTGGCACAAAATTATAATGTGTTATTTTTAATATTTTAACACCTTATAATGTTTATTGTATAAATATCACTATCTTTTACTGATTTGGGATTTTTTTCCTTGATGCATTGTGCTATTTCATTTGTCACATTCTGTTACTTGTTTATTTATCACAACAGAAGTTTTCTTTGCATTCAGGAAATATGTATGATATTGTCTCACATAAAAACGTTATCATCTTTGCTTTGTCATATAAAAAAAGTCATTATCATTATCTCATATATAAACATTAGTCATTTTGCTGTCTTACTTAAAAACAGTCAATTTGCTGTCTTAAAAACAGTCAATTTGCTGTCTTAAAAACATTAGTCATTTTGCTGTCTTACTTAAAAAACAGTCAGTTTGCTGTCTTAAGAACATTAGTCATTCTGCTGTCGCACTTAAAAACATTAGTCATTTTGCTGTCTCACTTAAAAACATTAGTCATTTTGTTGTCTTACTTAAAAACAATTTTCATTTTGCTGTCTTACTTAAAAACAGTAGTCATTTTGCTGTCTTAAAAACATTAGTCATTTTGCTGTTTTACTTAAAAAAATTAGTCATTTTGCTGTCTCACTTAAAAATATTTGCCATTTTGGCATGTATTTACAATGTTGCAGTTCTTATTAATTATTCACAACACTGATGCTCTAAAATCAAAACTGTTTGTTTAAAAGGTATTAATGAAATACTTTGTTTTGTTTTTTTATCAGCTATAAGGTAATTTTATTTAACTACTTTGAAAATCCATTTATAATGTGAACATTGTTGGGTTTTCATAAATCCCAGTGTTCTATGTTACTTCTTCCTGATTGTTGAATTTTTCAGAATTTTGCTTGAAATTTCATAATTTATTTCTATGTCTAACAACCAATTTACATTTTATCAGTGATGATGCATGTTGCTACCCTGTTTATGTATTATATATCTGTAAAAGAAGGAATGATAAAAATATTGTGCATATGGTTCTATGAAAAATAGCATTGACACATCCGTGTGACTGGATGCTTCTGGATTAAATCTCTAAGATTTAAAACTAAGATACTATGAATAAAATGTGCATTTTATTAATTATAATTGTTGAACTTTTATGAAGTAAACATTGATTATTTTGATTAGAGGTTACCTACTCTGGTGTTGTTGTTTTTTTCAATAACAGTCCTCTAATTGCAAGGAAAGTTCAGATTTTCTTTCTTTTGAAACAGGCGTATGTGTGATACAGTTTCAATAGATATATTAATAGATATAGATATGTCTAGCATGTTATTAATAATTGCTTTCATGGGTTTGTGAATCTAACTTGGATGAAATGCAATGTCTTGTTTCAGTCACCAAGCGAAATTCTCCTTCCTGTCTACATGTACAATCACTTGAGCCAGTGTGAGATGGTTTCTGTAAGTAGTCTTTACTCTGTAACTTTGTTATAGCTTTATTACTCACTATTATATCACTTATGGTGACATATGTATCTAGATGTAGGCTCACCTGTTACTGTGAGATGGTTGTTGTAGAGTAAATTGTCTTCACCTTGGGCTTTATTATGTCAGTATTATGTATCAAGATGCACTCTCACCTGTCATAATGAGATGGTAGTTGTAGAATTAGTTGTCTTTGCCATGGGCTTTATTATGTCAGTTTTATGTATCAAGATGCACTCTCACCTGTCACTGTGAGATGGTTGTTGTAGAATTAGTTGTCTTTGTTATGTCAGTGCTCTCAGTATTGATGATATTTCATTATTTTACTGAATTACTTTCACCTTAATACAAATGCACCAGCATATACTAGTTTTACCTGTCAATATGAGATGGCTTTGTCGGCAGTCTTTTCCTTGTAGTTTTATTTTATTAAATTACTAGATAAACCTGTGGCTTTGTTTGTATAAATGTTGGTTTCAGAATATGCTGCTTAAGGTAAAATTGTTTTTTATTATGCTCTTTATTTTTTACTGCAAGGTAAAAGCTTTAATACAGGATACCAAAAACATGTTTTATTAATATCTAAATGTCATGGAAATATGAAGTGTTAGTATGCCATTGTTTATTTTAAAGCTAAATTGAAATTTGGTTTAGAATTTGATGAGAGCATTAAAGTAATAGCAGAATAGAATGTTAACTACACATTTTTGTCAGAATCAAATGCTTTTCATCAACTGGTAAAGTTTCCAACTCTCTAGTAAGAGCATGGTACTCGGAGTCAGAAGTTAGGAGTTCTTTATGTTCAGTCACACTTTCAGCTGCTCTAGAAGCCAGTTGCTGAAGTCTTTGGGAGGCTGTCTCATGCTCTTAAGCATTTTTAGCAGCGCTTGAAATGGACTGCCTGTCAGCCTGGGAACTCAGATGTTCCTCTCTCCCTGATTGGATTTCCATGAGCTGCAGTCATTGAGACTGAATTATGGTTTGAGCCCATAAAAGAACTTATTTTTTTTCCTATCATTTGAAAGGTTCTACCTTGGGTGATATCTCCTCTGTGGTGCCATTTGTACAGTCATACAGGCAAGATATTATGCATCAATCCAGAGCTTTGTTAAAAAAATTTCTGCAGTGTCAGCTTCTCTCACATTGTGTTCATTGCTACTTTTGTTCTTTTGTCTCTCTCCCAGTGTTCATGGTTCTGTTTTTTTGTCCTTTTAACTCCTGTTGTCCTTTTCTCTCTCTCTCTCCCAGTGTTTGTGGTTATTTGTGTTCTTTTCATTCCTGTTGTCCTTTCATCTGTCTCATATATTTATGGATATTTTCCTTTTTTCATTCCCATTGTTCATTTACATTTTCCTAACTTTATGTTACTGACACCTTAGCTGTTGCTTGAATAAGTTGTTTGTATTTTGACTTATGTTGTGGTTTTTTGTGGCTGATCAGAATATTATTTTTACTCCACTTATGTGTGTAATTTGTACAGATTGCAAAAGTGAACGTGTTTTGCAAATACTAGTCAAATGCCTGCTGGGGAAAATTAGCATATAAGTACTTAGCTTTAACAGTGCAAATGTCAATAAGCATGACATTAAATGGGTCAATCACCATTTTAATGATATTAACAGACAGACATTTGCCAAAGTGCTGGCATTAAGGACTTTGACATGTATAGATAACACATTGCATATGATAAGAATATGAATAATGAAATCTGGAGGAGTGTATGTTGGAGAGCAATCTTCAAAGTGCTGAAGGGGTCAGATTTTTTCTGATAGCAATTCTGGAACTGGTCAACAACAGGTCATTGAATGATAGGGATAGCAGTGAAAGACTTGCGTTGGATTCTAAAACATGCTTCATCAGAAAATACGGCACAGACGCAAATGAGATGTTCAGATTTACTGGAACTCTGATCACTTGTACAAATACTGTTATTATTTTTTTACCGTCATTATTATTTATTCTCGTTGCTTACACAACTGCTTAAATGTTACCATTTTGTATTCAGTTTTCAAGTATTTTGGGTAAATTAATTAGTATGGCATTTGGGAAGCCATCATTGAATGCACATGTTGAAGAAATGTTTTTAATCACTGAAAAACCCAGATTAAAATAGCAGCAAACCCCTCATTCTCTTGGAGGCAGGCATAGTGCATTGAGAAAGTAGCTACAATCTTATGAGCTGACTATAACACATAGTGTGGAAAGCATGTGCATTTTGGTAGACCTACTCTCTTCTGTCAAAATATATATATCTGAAAACAAAACCTGTTAATATTTTCCTCATAAGGTGTAGCTCCAAAGAAATGCTTTTAGCCATTGACATAAAGATATAATTATCTAGATTGATTACTATTAACTACATACATAAATAGAAGTGCATCATATATATAGTTTTATTTGTCCTGTATGCTTTCTCCATTTCTGCTTCCTGCTACTGGATCTTTGTATGACTGACAACATTTATTTGGATTTGGTAAATATATTATTATTTTTATTATTATTTTTTTTGAAAGAATTTTAATTTGAAATTGGTCCTTCCTTTTAATTTTTAAATTAGAAACCATTGTGGTTAGACTCTTTTTGTTTCATTTTAGAAGCAACGTGTTGGACTGAGTTTATTTTTGTAATTAGAGAGATTAATTTGTTGTGTTGTTTCATTTTAGAAGCAATGTGTGGGCAATGTTGGGCTGAGTTTATTTTTGAAGATTACTGCTTGCCAGAAACAGTAATGCAAGAGATTAATTTGTTGTCTTGTTTCATTTTAGAAGCAATGTGTGGGCAATGTTGGGCTGAGTTTATTTTTGTAGTTACTGCATGCCACAAACTGTAATGCGGGAGATTAATTTGTTAGTTTATTGTTTTGTTTTAGAAGCATTCTGTAGATGCAGTATTGGGTTAAGTTTATCTTGATGGACCATTCACTCACTGCATACAGATACTGTAATTAGAGAAATGAATTTGTTATTGTTTTGTTTTAGAAATATTGTGTAAGTGCAGTGCTGGGTTGAGTTTATTTTTATAGACCACTCACTGTATGCAGACACTTTAATTTGTTCGTTGTGATGTTTTATTTTAGAAGCATTGTGTGAGTGCAGTGTTGGGTTGAATTTATTTTCATAGATCACTCACTGCATACAGACACTGAAATGAGAGAGATTAGTTTGTTAGTTTATTGTTTTATTTTAGAAACACTGTGTACATTGTTGGGCTGTGTTTATTTTCATACATCACTGCAAGCAGACATTTTTATTTCAGAAAGTAATAGTGTAACAAGAAGTGTACTACTCTTACTTTAGAAGCAAATCTTTGTGCTATGTTGATCTGAGTTAATTTTTATGCAGACTGATTTAAGAAAATAATAGTTTGCTAAGCAATGTCTTAGATTAGAATGGATGTTATAATTTTCTGATTGCACATACATTTTAGTATAACCATGGCAATTTCCTTATTTTTCATTAGCGATCATGCCATAGTAATTATATCTCTTCCAAAATGTGTTCATTTGTTTGTTTGGCTCAAGTCAGATTAAAATTATTCTTTTTCTTTAATTTGTAGCATACTTTTGTCACTAATATAGATCTAGTTATTACTTTTATACATCTCACTATATCTATGTTAAAGATAGATTTCTTAGGAAATTCTAGGGGTTATTTTCAAATGGAGATTAATGTTAAATCTTACCAAGCTTGTTAATGTTACAGGCATCATGCATTATGGACATGTGTAGTGTATTCAAAATGTTGGCCTTCAGAGCTTTTATTATTATTATATTGCTGCACGTTAAGCGCTTATCATGATTGATTATTCTATTGGAAAATTTTTGCTATTGTGAATGTTGTATTTAGCAATCTTTGTGGGTAACTCTGAATAAAATTTTTTTTTTTTTAGGAGTGGCATTTCTTTGTAAGGAATTCATTTATATTATTGAAGCCTTTATTTGTGCAGACACTAATGTAGCAGTCATTATTTAAGCATATTCACATTTAGCAGTATGTCAGGCTTCTTGAAGATTTGGCAGTGTGATAAACACCCCCCCTCTAAACACACACACACACTTGCTCCATCCACTTATGTCAGTACTGATATCATGTTAAATATAAAGTGTAAATCTTTGAATTACCATATCACAAGGCATTGGTTCTATTGTTAGTCTGGCTTTATTATTACATTGTAGTGTGACTTTATTGTTAGTCTCTCTGTTGTCAGTGTGACTTCTTGTTAGACTGGCTTTGTTGTTGACCTGACTTGTTAGCCTGACTGTTTGTTATTCTAGTTTGGTTGTTAGCATGGCCTTATTGTTAGTCTGGCTTTGTTGTTAACCTGACTTATTATTTTATTAATCTGGCTTATTTGTTAGTCTAGCCTTATTGTTAGTCTTGCTTTGATGTTAGTCTGACATATTGTTAGTCTAGCTTTGTTGTTAGTCTGACTTATAATTATTAGTCTGGCTTTCTTGTTAGCCTGACTTATTGTTAGTCTGGCTTTGTTGATAGTCTAACTTATTGTTAGCCTGACTTAATTGTTAGTCTAGCTTTGCTGTTAGCCTAGCTTTGTTGTTGTCTGACTTATTGTTAGTCTGGCTTTGTTGTTAGCCTGACTTGTTATACTAGCTTTGTTGTTAGTCTGGCTTTGTTGTTATGTTTATATTTTGGACTTTGTGGTCAGTCTGACTTGGCTTGAGTCAGGTTTTGTTGTTAGTCTGGCTTTGTTGTTTGTCTGATTTAAGTTGCTTTTTTTTATACTGGTAACTGCAGTTTTGATTTTGTTTTATGTTTTCAGTATAAAAGATATTTTGACAATTTTATATATAATGAAATTTGTGTCTTATACTTACAGGTAAATCCATCTTCCACAGCCAAAGATGTTGTTGATTATCTGATGAGAAAATGTAACTTGACTGGTCGCCATTTTGCACTTACTGAGAGCTTACTTAAAGGCTCACTGGGTATTTATTGATTTATAGCTTACTTAGGGGTTTATTTGAAATTTACTGACTTATAGCTTACTTAAAGGCTCACTGGTTATTTATTGATTTATAGCTTAGGGGCTTATTTGACTTACAGATTACTTAAAGGTTCACTGGGTAATTACTGATTTATAACTTACTTAAAGACTTATCTGGTATTGATTGATTTATAGCTTACTTAACCCGTTCGCGGTCTTCGTGTCAAGTTATGTCACTACCGGAAGTGCGTGAGCCTGTGACTGCGTTCCGCGTTGTGTCACAGGCTTACGGATACGTGTGTTCAGTTTAAAACTATTTATTAAAAATAACCAATCAGAAAAATTGAAAGTATGTTTGGCTTCCGCACCCAATCTGTTATAAATTTTATAATTGGATACTTATAATCAGTATGCTAATGAGCTTGAATTGGCGCCTTTTGTCATACAACCCACTGTCTTTGTCGAAGACGCGCAGACATTTTGTGTTGGATTTATCACGATGGCAAGTTTGGATGTTTTCGATGGCGAGTTTGAAGCTACGGCTGGATCCGAATACGATTCATTAGATGAATCTGACTTATCATCAGAAGATGAAACTGTTCAACCAGCCCCTATTGACATTTTAGATGCAGGTGACCACGATGCCAGTATCAGTAACACGAAAACCGGTCATGATCGTGATCGAAGCGTCGCTTGGCTTGCATCGTCTGCTACGCACATGGAACAGCCACATGCGTTTGAAGGAATTAGTGGAATACAAATTCCATTTGCAGAAAATGCTAGAGAACTCGATATTTTGGAAGCATTTTTACCAGTGAATTTTGTGCAGAAAATTGTCGAGTTCACGAATATTTATGCCGCAGATCTACTATCGCGTGCAAATCTTTCTACTTCGTCTCGTATCAAACAGTGGCGTGATACAGAGGTAACTGAAATGTATCAATTTTTGGGACTTATTTTATTGATGGGAATAGTTAAAAATCCTAGTATTGAAAGTTATTTTTCAAATGATGAACTTACTCAACATCAGTTTTTTCGCAAAGTTATGTCAGGTCGCAGATTTCGTTTATTATTGAGTTGTTTACATTTTTCGAATAACAACGTCCCTGGAGCTGGAGATCGTATCCAGAAAGTCAGATTGGTTGTTGATCATATCAGACAGGTATTTTCATCAGTTTATGTGCCTGGTGAAAATATTTGTGTGGATGAATCCCTGATGCTCTGGAAGGGCCGTTTAGGTTTTAGACAGTACATAAAATCTAAACGTGCTAGATTTGGAATCAAATCATACGAAATCTGTGAAAGTACAACAGGGTATGTTTTCGATTTTCTTATGTACACTGGGAAAGACACAGAGTACACTTGTACTGATGGAAATCAGGGTGAGAAAGTGGTTCTAACACTTTTAGAACCACTGCTAGGAAAATATTACAAACTGTACACAGATCGCTTTTTCACTAGCCCCACTCTAGCACACACTCTTTTGGCAAACAACACATACATATGTGGAACTGTTATGGGAAACAGAAAATACATGCCAAAGAACTTTCCAGGCACAAAACTCACTCAAGGACAAATTTCAATTGTCCATAATGATGGCATTTCTTGTTTTGCATGGCAAGATAAGAAACAGATTCTCATGCTCAGTACAATGCATCATGACAGCACAATGACAAATACAGGCAAAATTAATTTCAAAACAAAACAACCAATTTTGAAACCAGCATGCGTTTGTGATTACAACAAATATATGGGAGGGGTGGATTTGTGTGACAGTGTCACAACTGCATATCCAAGCATAAGAAAAACAATAAAGTGGTACAAGAAAGTTTTCCTTCATATTCTTGATATTACACTTTTCAATGCCTGTGTTGTTTACAAGAAACTCATAGGTAAATCAATTCCACTGCTAAACTTCAGACTTGAAGTAGCCAGGCAAATATTTGAAAAATATCCTGAAGCGCATGTTTTTCAAAATGTTCCTTCTTCCCAATTTCTACCATCTAGGCTGATTGGCAAACATTATATTGCACTTATTCCTCACCTTGATCCAACTAAACAAGCCCCAAGGAAAAGATGTCGCATTTGTGCAAGAAATAAAATTGAGAAAAAGACACGTCATGAGTGTCCAACATGTGAGGTTGGTCTGTGTCTAACCCCCTGCTTTGAAATATTTCATTCAAAGCAGACTTTGTAAATTCTTTTCTTCTAATTCTTCTTTCCTCTTGTATATTTTCTTCTTTGTATTATATGAGCAGTTTGGGTGAACATTTATTTTCATATTTCATAACAGATTTTAATTCAGCAACATAATATTTTCAATTTATTTTCTGCTCATTTACATTATAGCATCATACATTTAGGCCTAATTTTACATTTTCTTCTTTTACTCCTGAAGAAATTGAACACATACTCAGTACTTATTATTTTTACCTGACAAGTTACCTCTGTATTCACTGTACAATACATATTAGTAGATTATTCAAAATTTCAAAATTTTACTGATAGGCGTATTGATTTTTATAATAATTTTTTCTGCATCTGGATTTGTGTTTGACTCACCACAATTATATATAATTTCATTATATATTCTCTTGAACTGGACATATGTGGAGCATTTTTCTTCACTTCAATTGGTGTGTAGAACAATTTGATCTTGAACTCGGTTTCCTTCAGTTTTTATGTGTAAAAAAAATATTGAACTATACATATGTGGAACATTTTTCTTCACTTCAATTGGTGTGTAGAACAATTTGATCTTGAACTCGGTTTCCTTCAGTTTTTATGTGTAAAAAAAAATATTGAAATATACATATGTGGAACATTTTTCTTCACTTCAGTTGGTGTGTAGAACTATTCATTTGTGGAACATTTTTCTTCACTCCAGTGGGAATATAAAATCTTCATGGATGCGGTCTATTTTTCTAGATCTATATTCTACGTTCATCAAACACATCCCGGGCGCTGTAGCCATTGAGAAAAAGTACTTGGTGGTGTGTGCTTGATTTTAAAAAAGAACTTATTGACTAAAATTTGGATGAATAATCAAAAATATATTGCCAACACATCTCCACACAATTTGGACTATTAAATACACTTATTTTCAAAGAAACGCCCTCCAGGAATACGACAACAGATGATGAAAATCGCAAGTTCAACAAAAAGGTAAAAAAACATTTTATTATTTATATATTTTTTAATTTTAAAAAAAATTATCATAAAACTTCACATGTTTTATAATATGTCTATAATAGTTTACAATTAACGTTTTTAAAATTCATTTAGTATTAGCTTCACTTTTAATGTTTTAGTATACCAACCCATTGAAATTATCGATTAGCGGCAAAAGTGCCTGACACGGCGCTGCCGACGCGCGTTTTTTCGCATGACAGGGATCGGGTTAAAGGCTTACACATTGTTTATATTGAAATTAAAATATTAATAAAATAGGTGATTCATGGCATCTTTATTTATTTACACTCACACACACACACACCCATACACACACACACACACTATGAAATATTTTATTCCTCTGTTTAAATAATTTTTAAAAATTTGTTTTAGTTCGGCCGCTCTTCCCTAAAGACAACATTCTCTTAACAACAGGCCGATGGGGAGATTGGGACGAATCAATTCGAGAGGGAGATAACATTTGTCTCTGTTTAACAGACACTGTCACTCTACAGAAACTGGAGCAGCATGTGAGCATTACAGTGCTTAAATCCTATTTTGTATCTGTCATAGTTTTTGTCATGATATTTACTATAAAATAATATAATTATAATGTTTTGTTTTCTAGTTGGCACTTCATGGCTTTTATGGTGTGTTTGATTCTTTATGACATGATAAATTAAGCTGACTACTTTTTTATAGTCACCTTGGCAATTATAAAAGTTCTGTTATTTACAACTGCTAATTGTGTAAACTTAAAACTAAGACTTGTTTTTTAAACAAGTCATCTTTATATCTGCATAAAAACACAATGCTTAGGTGCCCAACATATGTTCATAATTAAAAACTATCTATCTGTGTCACCTTAACAAGGTTCCATGTATGTTTGTAATAAAAAGCTGTCTTATCTGTGTCACCATTACAAGATGCTGCATATGTTTGTATTAAAAGCTGTTTTGATCTGTGACAGCATGACAAGGCACGGGCACCATTTGGGGAGGCAAAGTTTGCTGATTCCAAGTCGAAGTCCAAGTTCAAAAGAGTGACAGTAGAGTTTAAGCAGTGCAGCCTGGCATTGTACAAAGACTCCAAGGTAAAGATTATTTGCTTCCTAAAGGGTCATGAAATCCAAAAAAAAAAGTCATTGCATTTAGAAATGATTTTCCAGGTCCTAGAAAAACTTTTGGAAAAAATTGTGTTTTAGAAAGTCATGGAATTTATAAAAAGTAATGAGAAAAACAAAAGAGAGATAATCAGAATCTCTAAGTTTTACCTCTCTTATCTAACAACAGCTCTAGTTTGGATGCCTTTTTCTTAATGCTTAGTGTCTTGAGCTCTGATTGGTTAAACAAATCAGCTTTATTCTTGCTTTGCAAAGTGTTTAAATTTACATGAAGTCTTATCATACGTTTATAAGAACCTTTCTAAAATTATTTTGTTAGGAGTCTGTTTAGAAGGAATTTCATTAGAAATAATGATTATTATTCATGTTTGCTTGCAGTAAATTGAAAGTCAAAAACAAACAAGTGATTGGTATAGTATTATTTTAGCTTAAAATCAATTTCCTTGTATTTTTAACCCCTTGGAAGTTGTCTCCCTTTGTGAATGATGAACTAAAGTGTAGTTGTTGGTTTTTTTTAGCATTTGTTTTGTTGTTTCAATTTTATTTATTTGCTTTATAAAATAAGGACTGTTACTCTTAATATTAAATTTCATATCATGTGCAGTATAATATTTTTTAATCTGTGTGCGATCATAATAAAAGGTACTATATATTAAATTTACTATGGATTTGCAGCAAAATTTAATAAAAGTTAATAAATATTAATTTTACCATGGACTTTTAGCAAAGGTCAGACCATAATAAAAGTTAATAAATACTAATTTTACTGTGGACATGCAGTGAAGGTCAGATCATTATAAAAGTTAATAAATACTAATTTTACTGTGGACCTATAGAAAAAGTCAAAATAAAATACTAATTTTACCATGTAGACATGCAGTGAAGGTCTGACATTATAAAAGTTAATAAATACTAATGTTACTATGGACTTGTAACAAATGTTCAGACCATAATAAAATTTACTGTATATTAAATTTTAGCATGGGAATACAGCAAAGATAATAACATAAAGAAACTACTTTGTATTAATTTTACTGCTAGATTGCAGCATATAGGTAGATCATAATGAAAGCTAGTTTGTTTTAATTTTACTGCTAGAATGCTGCAAAGGTAGATCATAATGAAAGCTACTATGTATTAATTTACCTTGAGAATGCAGACAAGGTAAGGTCATTATGCTGTTAATTTTAACTTGCGTTGCATCAAAGTAATCAGGATACATGCATGAGAGGTTCATTCCATTTTACTAACTTTCATTTGATGTTTTCAGTTGTCTTCACATTTCTAAAATAGTGCCACAAAGATAATCTTGATAAAAAGAGAGATTCTCTCTTTCTTTATTTCACTTTGATCAGTTCATGTTTGTTGTATTGACTTATTTCTGAAATGCAACGCAGTGAAAGTAACCAGGATCAAAGATAGACTCTTCCTTTTCATATTTCATTTTACTTTTTTAATTCATGTTTATTGCCTTTACTTATTTCTTAAACATAGTGCAACAGAGGTAATTAGTACTAAAAGATTATCCCCATTTTACTAACTCTAGGTTAATTTTTACTGTCTTAACTTATATTGATCTTCAATACATTGCGTAATAGGTCATCGGTATTGAAGTGAGATTCCCCTTATTTCTCACCTTTCATTTGAATCATTTCACATTTACTGTGATTGCTTTATTCTTAAATGATTTCATTTATCTGTAACAGAACTTACAAATGTTTTATTTATGCTAACAATGTATATATTTTTAAGACTAGTAAACAGGTTAATTCATCAGTCACTTTTGTTAATTTTAAACTCTGTTACAAAGTACAAAAAGTTTTGTATTATTTATTCAAGCTTTCTTTTGTATTAGCCAGCATTATTATAATAAACATTTCTCTTTTAAAAAATAAATTTTAATTTAATTAATTTATATTTTATTTACAAAGCATTTGGCAAAGCAAATATAGCTTGACCATCCATGCACAGTAAATTTTAAAGAAGATCTGAGAAGTCAAATCTTGATTCCTGAAAAAATGTTTCAAGTAGACCTTTTTTAAAATCAACATTTCACTATATTTTGTCTACAGACCATATTAATTATATTTCTTTAAGATAGAAAAATCATTTTACAAAATCTTTTTCTCTCATAGTTTTCATTTTCAATTGATAATTACATTATTAGACTTTGGATAAAATACTTACTAATATTTATCCACTGTTATTGAGCAGTTTTGCAGCTTAATGATTTATAATGAGTTTAACAATCTGACTTTTAGTGCTAAGATTAATTTAAATGTTATGCTTCATCATAACAGTTTTAAACTCGATGTCATTACATTTCTTTATGCATTTTCATCACAAATACTCTTAATAGTACCATAATGTTAATCACAAATTAATGTTTATCATAAAATATACACAAGAAAATATTTGCCTATTAAGTAAACAATAGAATAACACTTATAGCAATAATGGCGCATTTTGATGAACATGCAGAAGTGTATACAGTTTGCACAATTCTGGTTATTTAAATAACTGCAATTCAAATCAGTGTGGCTTTTGGATTGCCAAGGTTGTTTTTTAGTTAAGCTACAATATTAGCCACATGTTTTTTAAAAAAAACAACTTTGATGGTCAGATATTATTTAAATTAATTTAAACTTTTAAAAGTAGTAAATGAAGAATGATATATTAAATAAATTCTCTTTTTTTTTTTTGACAGGCCAAATCACAGATTTGTTCCTGGAAGATAGAAGACCTGACTGTTTATTTGGGCATTGAGCAAAAACGACTCCCTCCTACCAAGTCAGTTGGTCAAATCCTATTTCAGAGAGTAACATAAAACTATACCATATCACATGATGAATGTTTAATTTAGAATTTTAGGATCTTTCTTGCATCTCTTTTTCTCTCTTATTTATATATGCATTAATATATAGAGAAATACTGATATGAATTTTTCTTGCACTTACATGTATTCAGAAAAATACCAAACTGTGCTTTTACTGAATATCATTTTAGCCTATTATGTTACATTTTACTGTACATTTCCATTTTGGTGGGTGGATAAACAAAAGCAATCTAAAAGAGAAAGAGACTGTATGTGTGTGTGTGTGTGCGTGCGTGCGTGCGTGCGTGCTCATTTGTTTATTCATTTATATTTACCATTTCTCACTTCAGTGTATTAGATCCAAATAATACTTTAAAAATATTATCCATTATAACTTTTAGTTAATATTGTTTAATCTTTTGATATTTTTCCCTTTTTTCCTATGGCAGGTTTGGTTTTACCTTCCTTGTGAACAATAAAGAGGAAAAGTCCAAGTGAGTTAATTCTTTGTTGTATGGTTCACCGACAAATGCGCGAACGACAAATGCGCGCCGACAAAACCGCGATGGACAAAATCGCGACGACAAAATCGCGATCGACAAAATCGCGATGATACATGTTAAATCGTACAAGAATGTAATAATAACATACGTAGATATCAATATTACGATACACAAAGCAATGTTAGGAGATACTGAGAGCAAATAATCCTCAAAATAAGGCAATGAAAAGAATGAAGCATACATCAAATCTTAATAATTTTATTTAAAGATCACTATTATGAGATACTACGTGTAAATAACTTACACAAATGCAATGAAAAGAATGAAGCATACATCAAATCTTAATAATTTTACCATAAAGATCAATATTAAGAGATACTGCGTGCAAATAATCCTTACACAAAGGCAATGAAAAGAATGAAGCATATATCTAATCTTAATAATTTTGTTTAAAGAGCAATATTAAGAGATACCGCGTGCAAATAATCCTTAAGATCACTTAAGATTCTTTACTTGGTGATGTTTATCGCGATTTTGTCGATTTCAAAGAGCGCGATTTTGTCGGCGCGCTTTTGTCCATCGCGGTTTTGTCGGTGCGCATTTGTCGTTTGCGGTTTTGATGGGTCACCTTGTTGTATACATTGAAATTTATAGGGTGATATTCACAAGAAGAAATTTATTTATATATAATTTTAGTTCAGAATGAAAGAAAATTACTTTTTAGTTTACTACATTAAGTCATAGGCCACTGTATATAAGAAAGTCAACAAACAGGGCCCCACTAGAATCAAGTTCAACCTTGACAAGCTAAAAGACCCAGAGGTAATGGAAACCTTCCAAGCAAAAATAGGAGGAAAATTTGCACCACTGTTACTTTTTAGTGCAGAGAACACAGATGCAGACACATTGATTGGCATATTTAACACCCAGTGACTAAAGCAGCCAATGAGGTCCTTGGCAAAAATCGATGAGCAAAGAAACCTTGGGTTACATCTGACATCCTTGACCTGTGTGACAAACGTAGAGAGATAAAGAAGAAAAAGTCAGAAGTAGAAGGAGCAAAACAATACAGGGAAATCAACCAGTTTATCAAGAAAAACATGAAAAAGGCAAAGGAGACATGGATTGAAGACCAGTGTAAAGATGTAGAAAATAATCTAAAGAAGAATCATAGCAAAAAGCATACCAACTGACGAGTGTAAAAGAAGGACGCTCCTCCATCATTCAAGATAGTGGAGGGAAATGTCTTACAGAAGATCAAGACATTCTTAAGAGATGGACAGAATACTGCTCAGACTTATACATCCACAGACGTACAGGGGACCCAGACTTACTCAACACCCCACCAGTGACCAACACTGCCAACTACCCCATTCTCCAGGCAGAAGTAGAGACTGCAGTGAAATCATTAAAAAAAAAAAAAAGGAAAGGCAGTGGTGAGAGTAGACAACATCCCTGCAGAATTAGTCCAAGAAGGGGGAGAAGCCATGATAAGTGCCTTACTAACAATCTGCAATAAGATCTAGCAGACAGTGGAATGGCCACCACCATGGACTCATAATAACTCTCCCGAAAAAAGACAATTTGCAGCAATGTCAGAACTAATAAGTACAAGTCTTATATGCCACCCAAGCAAAGTCATGCTAAAGATCATATTAAACAGACTGAAGCCGCAGGAGAGGAAATCATAGCTGAAGAACAGGTAGGCTTCAGACCAGGGTGAAGCACAACTGAACAGATCTTTAATCTGAGATTACTATGTGAGAAGTACCTCTAGCACCAACAAAACCTCTATCATGTCTTTGTAGCTTTTAAGAAGGCATTTGACAGGGTGTGGCGTGCAGCCCTTTGGTCCACCATGAAGCTGTACAGCATCAATGCTAACCTGATCAAAACCAGAATTGCGCTGACAATAACAGCAATGGCTAGGCTGAAGACAGTTTGGAAAGAGAGAAACATCTGTCAGTTCAAAGATCAGACTGATGCGCCCCTTGGTTTTATCTGTGTTCTTATATGCATGTGAGTCGTGAGTCTTGGACCCTCACAGCAGATCTCGAAAGGAGGATACATGCTACTAAAATGAGATGCTTTCAAAGGTTGATTGGCATTTCATATATAGAGATCATGTCACGAATGATGAAGTGAGAACAAACACTGTTATATCAAATATAATCAAGATAAATGTCCTTCAACAGCCTTTGATATAAATACTGAACCAAGATAAATGTCCATGTAATATTCCTTGATACAAATACTGTTATATCAAATATAATCAAGATAACTGTCCTTTTCACAGTCCTTGATACAAATACTGTTGAATCAAGTATCACCATTGTCCTTTGAATAACATACTGTTATATCACTGTCACAGTTTGATGTTAAACTTTAAAAAAATAAATATGCTATTGTAACATTTTACTACTAGATGTAAAACTTAACATCCATTAAATAAATATGTTGTTGTAACATTTTACTACTAGATGTAACACTTAACATTTTTTAATATACTGTGTAACATTTTACTACTTGATGTAAAACTTAGCATCTCTTAAATATACTGTTGTAACAATGTTGCTTCCAGAAGTAAATTTTAAATAACCCTTGATTAAATAACTGTATTAGTCAATTATATGTATCTGTTTATTTATCTGTTTACCAGAAGTGGTTCCTTTGGCTACTGTATCAGTCTTAATACAGAGGCTGACATGTACAAGTGGGTAGCAGCAATGCTTGTTGCACAGGTTTGTTAAACTAGAAATATGCATCAACTAACTTTTAATATTTATGACTTTCTAAAGTGTTATTTTTTACAATTATCCCAAGGTAGTTGTCACATGGGGTATCTTGTTTAGCTGCTCCAATATCTCTCTTTCGAGGGGTGGTGGAGTGCATGACGTGTGCCAGTAATACGTCGGTTTTTAGATGTTAAAAAAATACCTCAAGACACCATTGATATTTGGGGTGGGGCCCAAATTTATTCTGTCATGCAAAGGAATGTCTTATTGGCTGTGTCTGCGAGCATGCAGATATGAATGTTTATGAATACTTGGACGAACAGATGAATGCAACAAAACAATACAAAAACGAACTTTTTCACCCCTTTCAAAAACTGTGAATAATGAGTTTTTCAGAAAGATTGACTTAGGTTTTATTAACCTAATGGGGTGTTTCTCTCAGACAGTAGTTAAATCAATCATGCACCTTTCGAATGACATACACTCTAGGGGGGGAGATGAAAATGATGAAATTAAAATATGTCACCAAAAAAATTAAATACAAAATTTCTATGCGGTAAACTGTAAATGATTCACACAAAATGTGGATTAACTACCATACTTCAGTTCGTTTTACATATATCAAAATGTTTGTCCTGTTCAGAATGAAATGTTCTTTTTCTTAAATCTACAGCAAATGTTCTAAGTGCACTTATCAAGCCTTGCCTCTATTTTTTTACTCACTGATTTTGTGAATGTTCAAAGAGAGGTGATGCAAAGTTGTAGCATCACTCTCAACGATGATTATTCGAATCGCTGTTCTAGACCTCCTGAGTGTGGGCTGGGCCTCAACGACGTTCTGGCGCTGTCACCATACCTCGTCAAGTGAATGTGATACCTTCTCCACCTGCACTCTGGTCTGAGAAGAATCTGTTCTTTCACATAGGAATAAAATGTTCCAGGATGTAGCCCAGACAGAGAGAACTGAATGACTTGTCTATCTTTGACGGTGTGCAAATGACGTTACACACAAGGCTGTCTTGAAGAATTGAACTTTTCACTTTACCACGATGTTAGTGATACTTGGCATCAGACTGACGAGTGAGATGGGGAAAGAGATATTTCCAACTTTCCCTAGTGGGCACGACACAGCTTCCATTGTATTAAATCTCACCACAAAATATTGCTCTTTATGAAGTTACTGTCTTCATGATACTTTCGCAGAATGTCCCGTTCTCATATTCAGCCATAATACTTTCACAAAACTACACTTGGTATTCCTATTATAATTAAATTTCATCTGATGTTCCAAAATCATGGAGAGAGAATTTTACTTTGTCACCGGTGTTAAATGCCATGCTGCATGACCTTTGCCATGCAGTGGGCATGAATCTCAAAGTCTTTTCTATTGTGTCTGCTGTCTTGGTGTTTTTCGACTCTCTCATCATTTCTAACCTTTCAGTTCCTCCTTTTATCCTTTCCTTGAAAATTTTCGGAGGTTCTGCAGTCTTGTGATTTTCTTTCATTGGTGCACATAGTGTTTAATGCAATTACTTCACTACCTAGGCAAACTTCTGGCTTTCCCTAAGAGTGTACTGGCTAGCTTTCCTACTTTAACATTTGCTCGTAAACAATTGTCCACACACACACATGCATTTGTGAATATAATTGCATTCACTCAATATATAAATTCACCCTAATATATATATATATATTATTATGCATGACATGATACACATATTCTACCGTCTACACACGTCAGTCCTAAACTAAATTAAATTTGTTAAACATAAAAACATTTAATATTTATATACATGTGTTAGCACATTTATGAGCTCTTACAATCACACATTTTGTCAGTGGGTTCTTTAACCATAGCGGTCTAGCGCGAACAGTGAAATAAAAATATAATTTTGGCTCCATGCTTTTCTTGTGACAGCAGTCAAGTGCACATGCAGCAAGTAGACTCATATATTTTGTACATTCCACACACCATATTCATAGTTCCACATATTCATACATACATCCAAATAATTACATAAGCCTCATTTTACTTCATTTGACAGAATATCTTTGCAAGTAATGATGGCAGTATTTAAAAAAATTACAGTTGTACAATTTTCTACTTTCCAAATCTAGTTTATCTTATCAGTCTGAATTTTATTTTTATGTTGGGAAGATTCATCATTTTGGGAAGTTTTCCCAGTGAAGCAGTAATGCTCAGAAAATCAGAAATTTTCGTTCTTAAATTTAAGTAACTGTTATAACAGACTTGCCTAGGGCTATGAATTCACCATAGTTGTTACTTCAAAATCCACTGAACTATGTTGCCAGAGTGAAATTATTCAAAACTATGGTCTGGTTCATTGTCATAAACAATTTACAGTGTTATTGTCTGGTCAGTTTAAGATGTCAGGAAGTTTTAGTAATTGCAATAAAGCCTAGTATATAAATATGTGTGTATGCATGAACAATGTAATCTTGTGCTCCCCCCATCTCTCATAAGATTGAGGGTTATATTTTTTTTGAAGTTCTGTTGTCCCCGACTCTCATTGCTTGGATTTCTTTTATCTTCACCCATGAACAATACATGCATGTGATGCTTTTCCTTGAAGATTGAGAGTTCAGTTTCCCCGTTCTTAATGTTTAAGACTTCTTTATCTGTTATGTGAATAGCTTTAATTAGTAGAGATGAAAATTTGTCTACAATGTTTGGTATTGCAGAGAGACTACTCACATAAGTGCATAATTTGAACATAGTTTTATATTTTGTTAGATAGTTTTGTCAGTGAAACTATTTTTCTTTTGCTGTTTAGTTTTTTGTTGTTTGGAATTAGACCTAAAACCTATGGTGATAGTGGTGGTGGTGCTGGCATTTTGAGACCTAGGCAAGTCTGTTATATTGCATCATATTGCCAATTAGATGAATGCCATAAATTGATGAGTGTTTAATAAACAGGGTTTATTTGCTATCTCAATGTTTACTTGCAATTTATTTTCAGAATTCAGATGGCCTTCTGGTGTGGGACAGATGAGAAACCATAGAATCTAGAGTAAATAGAATGATGCATTGCAGAAGCCACTTGTCCGAGACTGCTAAGATATGCTACATTCCATTAGCAGAATTTTTTCTTGTGCTTTTTACAGAAAACTGTTTTTTAAAAGAGCATTGTTGAGTTAATGCCTAATAGAACAGTGTTATGTTAATTCCTAAAAGAGAAGTGCTTAGTTTATTCCTAAAAGAGCAGTGCTCAGTTTATTCCTAAAAGCAGTGCTCAGTTTATTCCTAAAAGAGCAATGATGAGTTACTTCCTTAAAGAGCAGTGCTGAATTCCTAAAAGTACTGAATTCATTCCTAAAACTACTGAATTCATTCTTAAGAAAGTAGTGCTGAACTCATATGCTGAATTTATTCCTTTAAAAGCAATGCTGAATTCATTTCTTAAAAGAACAGCACTGAGTTACATTCCACACAAAAAAAGAAAGCACTGAATACATTTCTAAAAGAAGAGTACTGAATTCAATCCATAGAAAAAGAGCACTTCTGAATTCATTCCTAAAAAAGAGCATTGGATTCATTCTGCTAAAAAAGAACAGCACTAAATTCATTCCTAAAAGACAGCACTGAATTCATTCCTAAAAGACAGCACTGAATTCATTCCTAAAAGAACAGCACTGAATTCATTCCTAAAGAACAGCACTGAATTCATTCCTAAAAGAACAGCACTGAATTCATTCCAAAGGAGGAACAGTACTGAATTCATTCCACAGGAGAGGAACAGCACTGAATTCATTCCTGAAGAACAGCACTGAATTCATTCCAAAGGAGGAACAGTACTGAATTCATTCCACAGGAGAGGAACAGCACTGAATTCATTCCACAGGAGAGGATCAGCACTGAATTCATTCCAGTAAAAAAGCAGTGCTGAGTTCATTCCTGAAAGAGCTGTGCTTATGTTGGATGCAGAATTTAAGTGATACTTCAGATCTCTCTGTTGTTTTGTGCATGTGGATATTTTCAATCTCACATAATCAGTGTTCACATCACTTTACAGTGGGCTTCTGGGAGTTAATTCTTGCAACTGACTAAATGATCACATGTATCAGGAAAGACGTGCATTCCTTCTCTTACTGTTGTTATGATTGATTTTTTAAAATTTTGATTAAACTGTACAGGTTTGTTAGTGAAGACTTGTTATGCTAATGGCGTTGTTGTCCTTTGGACAGTGTTCATTCTCACTACAAGCTGACTCTGTGATACTGTTCTTTATGTTTATCCCATAACATTATGCATCAGTTTAACTTTAAAACTTCAAACATTTTCAGAGCAACGGATGGTAAGTGTTCCTTCCCTTTGTCATGCCCTTCATCTATTTAGACATCATTTTTATTGTCCTGGCAAGATTACATATTTGTCTACCCTCTCTCTATTTTCCTGACAGATTATATATTTACCTTGCCATTCTTGCCTCCTGACAGATTACATATTTGTCTTTTCTCTCTCTTTTCAAGCCCCTCACAGAATGATTTTTTGCTTTTAGAACTCTTCTCTCTCCATACATTGTCAGTCAAAACTAACCCTCAGTTCTCTTCTCTTCACACGTACTTCTTCATCTGTCGTCAATCAAACTAACCCTGTTCTCTCCACACATCTTCATCTGTCATCAATCAAAACTAACCCTCAGTTCTCTCCACACACTTTATTTCTTTATTCCACTTTAGTGCCTGAAGTAAAAAGTATGTTGTGTAAGGACAGTTAAAATATTAGGTCTGTAAAACTGGTCATTTTGAAATGTACAGACTCTTTGAGTGTAGATGGTTAAATAATCAACTCCAAATTTGTAAAACTGACTTTTCAGAATCAACATATATTTAAGTGTATACAAATAATGAACCTCATTCAGGAGAGCAGTAAAACTGAATAATGCAGAATGAACAATCTCTTGAGATTGTAGACAATGTAATGTCACTTATCTAATATAAGTAATCAAAGTCAAAACTGCTCCCTTTCGTCATCAATATACACTTGATCATTTTTTGTGGATGTTTTTAAATCACTCAGTTCTCTTAAGCATGCTTTACATTTTACTGACATATATATGGGTATTTATGAAAAAATATTTTCAAAAATAAACTAAAAGTTATAAAGTGTTTAGAACATTTAAGGATTAAATATTATGTCATCATCTTCATCATTACCATTATTAATATTTGTTATATAAAGCATATAATTCTATAATTTAGCATTATATGTACTGGCAAATTTAGTTTTTAATATTCTGGCAAATCTTATTAATAGAGTGTCTGTGCTATAATTTATCATTAAAGTCTTTGTTCTATAATTTGGCATTACATATACTGTACATCTTATTGCTTGTCTTTGTTCTGCAATTTACATATACTGGCAACTCTTATTGTTCGTCTCTATTCTATAATTTAACATTACGTATACTGGAAAATCATATTGTTCGTCTCTATTCTATACTTTAACATTACATATACTGGAAAATCTTATTGTTAAAGTCTTTGTTCTGCAATTTACATATACTGGCAACTCTTATTGTTCGTCTCTATTCTATAATTTAACATTACGTATACTGGAAAATCATATTGTTCGTCTCTATTCTATACTTTAACATTACATATACTGGAAAATCTTATTGTTAAAGTCTTTGTTCTGCAATTTACATATACTGGCAACTCTTATTGTTCGTCTCTATTCTATAATTTAACATTACGTACACTGGAAAATCTTATTGTTAAAGTCTTTGTTCTGCAATTTACATATACTGGCAACTCTTATTGTTCGGCCCTATAATTTAACATTATGTATACTGGAAAATCTTATTGTTAAAGTCTTTGTTCTGCAATTCATGTATACTGGAAAATCTTACTGATGAAGTTCAATCTGTTGTATGATTTTGATTTTCATTACACTGTCATGACATTGCACCTCTGAACATCAGACATGTCACTCTTCTTCTAAATGGACTCTCCATATTTTCTCAACACCTACATAACATTGGAGTAGTGACCCTAAACCATGTCTCTGAATGGACTCTCCATATTTTCTCAACACCTAACAAAACATTGGAGTAGGTGACCCTAAACCAGGGGCGGGCAAACTTTTGAGACCGCGGGCCAGATAAAACTGTTGGAACAGTTCGCGGGCCGGATAGACCAAATATCACAAGTCCAGCAAGTTCAGAATATAAAATGAGAACAAAAGTAATTTTAAAAAACTAACTCTGTTTCAATGAAAGATTAATGAGATGGATGGTGTTGCTTACAATAAATAAGTGATTCAATATCTGGCTGAACTGATGAGGTTGACAAGCGAAGAATGTCATTTAGATGACGGTCAGAGAGTTGAGAGCGAAGGCGACTCTTTGTATATTTCATCTTTGAGAACAGTTGTTCACAGCAAAATGTGCTTCCGAACATAGCTACAATGCGCTGAGCATGTTTAATAAAATGTGGAAACTTGCCTGATGGTAGGATGACATCACGAAAAAAGAAAGAGGAGAAGAAGTGCGGAACTTTGCTTTTAACTCATTCTTTGAGCAAGGAGTAGTGAAACTTCATAACTGGCACGTGTCACTTTTTCATGCACAGATGTTTGCTTATGAAACATCAAACTGCTTTTCTCTATATTGCCTGTGAGTTTAGCAATAGTAGTCTTTTTCTCAGAGGCAGACATTAAACCAAATTTCGAAGTTAAGTGTACTGTTTCCCAGTGACAGCGCACATTAAACTCTTTGAAGACAGCAACAGTTTTCAAACAGATCAGACACTGAGCTTGTCCAAATCGTTCTATGAAAAAGTACTTCTCGTCCACTCAGAGTTAAATGTCCGACTTTCCATATCCACTTTAAATTTTTTAGGATGCTGGGGTTGCAAACATGATTGTGGGGATGGGGGAATAATGGCAAAGAAATAGCAGAAATGCAACAACCGGTTGGTTGTGATGGCAGAAGACTGCCAGTTTCAAATTCGCACACCTCTGTTCACCTCCAGCCCTCCTTCCTCTCACCAATTGTAGCGGTGAAGGTCAGGTCACGAATGAGGTAGAGTACAGATGCTGACATACAGGTATTATTTTAGATCTGTCCTAGGCCTGGGAGAGTTCTAAAGTCAACGAACTATAAAGAGATGCTAGTGTAATATATATAACCGCAGGCATAAATTGTACATGTGCACACATTCTGTGTGAGTAATTCAAACTGTTAAAATTACATGTAGTCTTTAGACTAGTTTAGCCTTGGCTGTTTGACAGCGTATAACAATGCCCAATTGTTTTAGTGACTTTTGTTTTGCGGGCCAAAAGCAATAAGTGTGAATGGCTTGGCGGGCCAAAAGCAATAACTGTGAATAGCTTGGCGGGCCAAAAGCAATGTTCTGTGAATAGCTTGGCGGGCCAACAAAAAATGCTTCGTGTGCCAGGTTTGGCCCGCGGGCCAGAGTTTGCCCGCCCCTGCCCTAAACCGTACCTCCAAATGGACTCTTAATATTTTCTGACCAGCCTAACAAAACATTGGAGTTGTGACCCAAACCCTCTGTTTATCTTGCTCCTTATTGTTTATTTTAATGATAAGATACCCTACTTGTGGCAGTCTTAGACTAGTTCACAAATTTATTCTATTTTACTGTATTAAACTGTATTAAAGTTTGGGGGGTTTCTAAGAAAAGAAAATGTGTGCTTAATATTGACATTTCACATAGTGCATGGCACTTTTTGTATTTTCTGGTTTTCTCTTCATATTATAAATCGTATCACTATGTATCTGCAAGTCTTTTTCATATTTTAAAAGTAATCTGTGTTTATGGAGTTCTTCTTTTAACATCAACTAGTTACATATTTTATTTAGCTTTTGTAAATCATGACACGTTCTTTGCGTTGTAATAATTTACTGTTCTCAAGTACCATGAATCTTGCTACATGGCAGTATATATAAGGGTGTATGTTAAGTGAATGCTCTTGATGTACTGAATATTTACACTGAAATAGAAATAGATTTTAGTTTTTAAATTATCACCGATCATTGTTTTAGATGGGCACATAGGCAAATGTAAAATTACACCTGAAAAGCTGGGCAAGATGTGGATTAGTTTAGTTTAACAATAAACTGTAGGAGGTAACCAGAGGATAAATTAGGCAACATTTCACTACAACAAAAATGTAACCATAGGAACATGTTTTTCTGAGGAATCAAGTGCAGCTCAGCAATTAATTAATATTGAAACACCGTTTTCAGTTTGGTTTGTAATGTGATTTTACTTTAGTACTTTAAAACTGTTATTATCTATAGTTAACTGTAATCACTGAATGTTTTGAACAGTATGATAATTCCTAATAAGGTAATTATAGTTTGAATTTTTGCAACAACAATTATGTATTGTGTGTTTAACATTAGATTGTTAATTGTCTTATATTTCTTTCCATTATTTCCTATCTTTCTTAACACAGACCCTTTCCTAGATTAAAGTATATGTTATTGTACTTTCTTTAGATCTGTCTAAGAGACCACATTTATTTTGATGAAATCATTTTTGTTGATTCATATTGCTGACAGCAATAGTTTTTTTTTAGTTTTTCAGTTGTACTTAATTATTATATACATTGTAGTAATATGGAAATATATGCATTAGAGCAATAAGGTATAATATATATGTAGACATTTTCTTATTGCTATAATATATTGAAAAAAAATCATTCCTTATTGCTGAACTGTATATAATAATTCCTTATTGATGTATATACTAATTCCTTTATTGTTGTACATTTAATGTATATCCTAATTCCTTAAAACTGATTTGTATATACATAATTCCTTATGCATTAATGTATATATTAATTTCATATTGTCGTATTACAAATACTTATTCATTATTGTAATGTATATGCTAATTTCTTATTGCTGTAATATATTTAAAAGAGAGTTACCTTCTCTTAAGATAATTTTTACTTTTGTTAATTTTTTTGAGAGAGAACTAACTTTTCATTTTGCAAATATTTTAAAAGAATGCCATTTATCTTTGGTAGTTAGAAAGTATCGTGAAACAAACCACGTAACTCAAAGTTTGTTAATCTGGGTATAATGCTTATGCTTACATCCATGTTAATAAGACTTTTATTTGCATTTTAATCATATCTCACCATAAAATGATTTGCTTCATCTATTAATATGAACATGTCTGAGGCAAGATATAAAGTTACAGTGCAATGTGTTGCTACGTGTTCTCTTATTCTGAGGAAAGATAAAATAATGTTGCTAAATTGCAGTGTACTTCTACATTTGCTGTTAATCATTAGACCAGTATCAAGATTTGGCAATGCAATGAGAAATGATGTCACAGAGCCAAGGTACCTCTACATGTGCATTGTTAACCTTAAGATACAAATGATGTCATGGTGCCCTATACAACTACATTTGTGCTTGCTCTGCTAGACATTCAGTAGTGCTGATAACTCACGTCCCATGTCAAATATGTGACCTGTCACCACAAAAAGATACTTAAGTCGCGCAAGGCTAAGCCAAGAAAAATGGCAAAAACGAAGGTGGGGGTCTACATGGGTGAAATTGAGATTTTCATTTTAGCGTGTTCCCAAACCATCGAACAACAAATTACTAGCGTGTTTTTCCTTAATTCGAACTAGAAATAGCTTTATTATTATTTTTTGTGACCTACTGTCTAACTTTGAAGGAAAAATATGGCCCAAAAGTGCTATAATCTGATGATCGTAGACGGTAGAATCCCTGGCTGAACCTCATCATATTGTATATCAGAATGCTCAGGAAAAAGCCTATTTTTATGCTGATGACACTGTTTATTTATAACGTCTAATCAGAATGTTTTATAAGGCTGTGCTTGGCGTAAACAAAGTGAAAAGCGTCAGCCAATCCGCAGACAGTTTATCAAAGCTTGCTATAAGTTACCAAGCATGCTCTCATAAAAAGACGGTCGCGATTGGTTGAAACGCACACAAGGGAGACAGTTTCGTCCTGTAATGCGTAATGTAAACATGGAGAAACGAATCACTAATTTGTTGAATTCATGTAAAGAAAGCAACATCTTAGAAAAAGAAAGCATTCAGATTAAAGATTTGATATCTGATTATTTTGCTAATGAGGATGTAGCTGATGGATTTTCATCTGAAAGTGACATGGACAGCGAATCGCGTGATCGAACAACGAAAAAGACGAAGCAGACGACAGCCGACGATAACTGACTGTACACTGAAGTGAAAGGTGTGCTATAATTATTGGATTATTTAAACGATATTTTTTTTAAGAATGTGAAAGTAATGCAGCTTTAATCTGTGATTTATTTAGTGGAGCTAGCATCAGATTTAGAAAGAGGTATCAATTCAATATTATGCCTTAATTTTAGAATATTCTGTGAGCCACAATAATCATTCTCGCATACAGAAATTCTAATCGTTATGGCTTAAAAAGACTGTTGTCTGTAAATGATGTAACAATATATTTGTTGTTTATAGTTATTACAGTGTTAGCTATTGTGTCTTCTTCAACTCTGATTGCAAATGAAGCAGATTAATATATGGTTGCTAAGGAAAACCTCTCAGAAATGTGTTCAATCTTTGAGGCCGATTTTCTCAAAATGGCCGTCCGGACAGTAGTGCACTTCAAACAAACATAACTTTTCCATATTTTGTCCTACACTCTTTATTTTTATATCAACAGAAAGCCCTTTCAATTTTCTTTCTATTGATATATATATCTCAATACCCCCAAAATCCGACTTAAGTATCTTTTTGTGGTGACAGGTCACATATATGTAATTTTGATTACAGTATTCACAATGTCTCATGTCTTTAATATGTAGACCGGTTTGCTTGAGAAAGGAGTACTGTTGATTTTAGTATGTACAAACCTATGTATGCTATTTTGTAGCAGAAATGTTTAGTCAGTGTCATAGCTGTATGCTAGTCTGCTCGAGAGGAAGAGTAATGTTTTATGGATTAATAATTCTCATTACCACTTGTACGATGTAATGATTATATGTTTAATGACATATTGTATTCCATTCTTATAAAAGTGATTATAATACTGTTTATAACTGTAACACACCTAGTCAGATATTAGCTTTGATAAAGACTTGGATATAATTGCTAACTTCAGGCGGAATACCTGGAAAGGGATAAGTGATAGTCAGATATTAAGACTTGGATATAATTGCTAACTTCAGGCGGCCTACCTGGAAAGGAATAAGTGATAGTCAGTGGTATGATGCTTTTGCTGACATCAGCATATTTTGGTTCCACATCAGGATGTAATACTGTCGATTGATTCCTACTTGCTCCCTAACTCAAAGTGGTGGGCTTAATATTTAGTCTGATAGATGGGATGATAAAATGAGTCCCATGTGCTATAGGATGATCTGTTGACAGTTACAATTTGGAAAAGAGTTGTCTGCTGTCCAGGCAGAAGCGTAGTTAAAATATCCAACCATACCTTCACTCTAATCAATAGCACTTAAAAAACATACATCTCGCTCCTGGTGCTCTTGCCTATCTACAAAAGCAACAAAAGTTAAAAGTGATCAGATCAAATCCAAACCTGCCTTGAAACTAAAGAACATTTAGTGAAACTAAAGAACATTAGTGAAATTAAAGTAACATTTAGAGAAACTAAAGAACATTTAGTGAAACTAAAGAACATTAGTGAAATTAAAGTAACATTTAGTGAAGCCAAAACACATGCAATGAAGCTTAAACGCATTTAGTGAAACTACAACATATTCACTGAAACTAAAATGCATTCAGTGAAATTAAAACACATTTAGTGGAATTATAGTGCATTAAATGAAATTAAACAAGTTTAGTAAACTAAAACACATGAGAAAAAAACATTCAGTGAAACTAAAACACATTCAGAAAAACTAAAACATATTCATTGAAACTAAAACAAGCCATAATGATCTAGGAAAAAACAATATTTTATAAAGAACTAAAATTGCTTAAACATGCTTAAAAGCTATTTAATCTTACATATTTGAAGGATATTTTATACATTTACTGTTTGTAACAAGTAATGACCAAGATTAAGAGTGTAATACACACTTTAATAAAAATGTTATTTATAATATTAAATCTCAACAAAATTTGTATCATAAATAATTATTTTTTTGTATTTAAAATACACTGAAATATGTTCTGCAAATTTATGATAGTATCTAGTTCTAAAAAAGAACCTTGTCTGCTATAGACTAGATGATAATCACAAAGATTACCTGTGGCAAATATAATGATTTAGTTTATTTGCGTTAATGAGGTCAGTTAAACTGGGAGGTTTTAATTACTAATGTAGATTTTCTTGTGTCAACTAGATCATAAACTGGCAAGAACATTAGGTCAGATAAATTGAGAGACTTAATATCTGGCTTAAATTACTTGTGTCAGTCAAGAACATTAGGTTAGATAAGATTTAATTACTGGCTCAAATTACTTGTGCCAGTCAAGAACTTTAGATAAATTGAGAGATCTAATTACTGGCTTAAATTATAATGCCAGTCAAAAGCGCTAGGTCAAATAAATGTGCAATATACATTCTTAATTCTGTGTGAGTGTGTGTGTGTGTGTGTGTGTGTGTGTGTGTGTGTGTGTGTGTGTGTGTGTGTGTGTGTGTGTGTGTGCACGCACACAGACTGAATTATTTTGTGTAGCCAGTTACTACTGATTTTGAAATATATGACTGCATAAAGTATTTGATCATTGGAAATATACATTTCAGTTTAGCATACTTTTAAAATTGGCATTTGTTTGATGTTACTATCTAGCATGTTTTGTATTGTTATGGATGAATGACTCTGATTTTATCCTGGTGATTTGTTACTGAATTTTTGTTAAAATTTTGTACATTGTTCAAAAGATTGTAGTGGAACTGCTTCTGGTTAGACTGTCAGCAATAATACAGTCATCTATTGAATTTTTTATCTTTTTAATTTTCAGATTTCCCTTTGCTGTGGATTATGAATATGAGAAGGTAGACAAAGAATCAATATTTAATCTTATAGTCAGCCAATTATTGAATTACCATATATTTGAAATTTATTACAAACATCTTAATTTAGGGTGCCCAGATTAGTCTTTAGGAAAGTACTGGTTTTCATTTTTGTTTAATATATCATAAGAATAAAATGTTAAATCCTATTGGACAATTGCCCAACTACATAAATACATCTTTAAGCATAAGTTTCCAGCAAAAACGGCGTAATTCACAAATGGAAATTTGGTAGTTGAAAAATTAAGTCTCATTGAGATGTTAGCATATCCAAGAAAATAATAATTGTAAGGATATATAATGTTGAAAATGTTCATTTCATTTCCAGTCTTCTACTTGTCATTTCTTTGTAAAGAGAAAGATGGATTGTAATGTTGTTATTTGTTATAAGTCAGCCTTTTTTGTCAGAAGTGTTATGCAATTCACATTTAAGGATCAGTTTTATTAATATAGTGCTTTTTATTTGTTGTCAGAAATTAGATACTATTTTGTAATTGTATATTGTGTACTTTAATACTTCAGGTTAAAAATCTAAAAAGTCTTTTTTTTTTGGATTTACTCTATGTCTGGGACATTAGAAAACCTACTGTACTGAAGTAGATTGTGTTATGTATAGATTAGTGTATTGATTTGTATGTTAGGTATAAACTATTGCACTACTTGTTTTATTGCTAAATTGAACATTCCAGTAATAATGAAATGTACAAGTATACATTCTCTCACTTTGGTATGTGATATTTTGCTTAATTAGTCTTTTTTTTTTTTGATCAGAGCATTATGCTATTTCAGTGTTCTTCAAGAACGATGTCGTCAGAACTTTCTGCAGTAGAAACTAGTTTTGAGAAGTAAACAAAATAATGATCAGCTTTATTCTAGTTTTTTAAGTGTGTGTGTGTGTGTGAGAGAGAGAGTGTGTGTGTGTGTGTGTACAATTCAGTATGTTTTATGTGTATAAAGATTTTGAACGTGTAAATGTTGCTATACATGGTCTGCATCCTGTGTTTGATGTCGGCATTGAATTAATATATAGCTAAAATTCACATTTACTCTGAATGCTATTTAATATAAATTTATATATATATATATAAATTCTATGAAAAATAATTTTAAATAAAGATTTAGCAGTGCCATTTTGCTTCTTGTAGTAAATTATTATTTTAATATTTTTTGTGTTTATCTCTTTAACTTCATGGAATTTATTTGTTGTTTTTCACACAAGTAGGCAACTCTTGTTTTCAATCCTACACCAATCTTGTATTACTCAGCACACAAGTAAGCAACTCTTGTTTTCACTCTCACACCATTGTCATACTTCTTTGCAGACAAGGTAGATAATTCTGTTTTCATTTCCATGCTGTGATGCCAATGCCACCTACTTAATGGTTATGATTATTACTAATTAATTAATCATCCATAACTAATTATAAGTGATGAGAACCTTAATTTATGTTATTAATAATTCTCCAGCAGACACCACACATCTCTCTCACTTGGCGGATGTGCAGGCACTGTAAACGTTTTTTCTCTTTCCACAATGTTCAAGATAAACATTTACCATCACACATTATTTCCATAGGTGGAAAAGTTCTTATTAAAGGAGAAGACAAATCCATCTTTAATCTATATTTAGCAAGCCCCCATCCACCCACTTTCTTCTCCAACATAAGGTTATTAATATGTGTAAGATGGTCAATAAATTTAACAATATATTTATTAAATCAACAAATATACATATAACAAATTTTTTCATTATTTCTTGATATCAATATTTCCATGGAACCACATTCAAATAAATTTTATACTACACAATCTTATATCCTAAAATACAATTCAACAATTTAATATCAATACAAATCACAGGTTCTTATTAGAGAACAGAAATGGAGTTATTAGAGATAAGTGATAATAGTTTCTATGTAGCCTTGTGTAGATGAAGCTGCAATTGTCTTTTTCACACGCTTTTAATATCAGAGTCAAAAGTTTTTGTCCCCATCAATTCCATATGCATCGTCATTTGAAAAAACGCTGATTCACTGTTATTCTCTTGAAGCTAACCACGTGTCCATTCGCCATACCAGCTCCTTCAAGCAGAACAACAATTATAGCATTTCCAGTAACTTCCTTTTACCAGAAATTGCTCAACGTAGTCAGCACACCTTGCCATCCTACATCAGTGGAGTGTATTGTATTCCTTACATACTGCAGCAGTTGTTCCACGCATCTACCACAGTTGTAGCAGCTTATAATCAGTAAACCTGGAGATTCAAATAACACAAGGAAAAAATATAATCAGGGAACAAACACCAATTTATCCATTTTTAACTCCATTCTTCTTACATTCAAGTCTCACAGTTTCCTGCAACATGATTTATTAGCTCGATGCATGTACACAGCATAATAAGTACGGCATATCAGTTTTATGAACAGGTTCTAGTAATATTGTCAAAGTGTTTAGCATATTTTATACAAGCATCTTGATTCAAACATTTGTAAAAATAATAGTCTACTCACATAAGACATCTCTGTGTAGAACACAAGTATAACATATCAATAGCAAAAATGAACGAAATATTTCTAAGACCATCCTCTCTCACCAGTCAGTTAACTCACCATTAAGCTAATGGCCGCTTTCCTGACCACCAAATTAAAGTGATAAGACAGTAGAATTCTCTACAGCTTGTAAACTTTTAATAGCCGATTGGTTGGTACCGTTCTCATAAATCATAACCATTGGATAATAAAAAACTAATCATCCATTTGGAACTGATTTGCATTGCATCAGCAATTTCTAGCATAGTTTCAACTCAAGTGTTTACTCCAACTCTGACACTTACAAAAATACCTTCATAAAGGAATGCCCAAGGTCGGGTCACATGGACAATTTAACAATTTATATAACAATTAAGGATAGGCAAATTTACTCCGCAACACACCATGTTTTACTACTTGGCAGACAAATAATGTAGATAATTTTTCACTTCCACTATATACTATCATGTAGATATCCTGTAATTAAATTCCGTCACAAACACCGCTGTCAACAATGTGAAGAAAATAAAAGAGACAATCTAGACTCACCAGAACTAAACATTTTATTCTCAGTTATTAATGGTCTCTTATGACTCTTCATCCAATCGGCCTTTGATTAATTCAAACTAAAACCTGTATATTTCTTGAAGTTTCTATTAAATATGAATAAAAATATATCAATGAAAAAATTCTTCTATAAAAGCACCAGGACAAAATGTAGCATATAAAGATTGCAAAAGAATTATCTCATAGCCAGTACAAATCAAACATTTCTCATGACCAGTACAAACCAATCATCCTCACAACCAGTACAAACTAAACATCTCACACAACCAGTACAAACTAAACATCTCTTAAACCAAATCAAACCAAACATCTCTTACTACCAATACAACGCTCCCCCCCCCCCCAAACATCTTGCGCCTAATGCAAAACAATACCAGTAAAATAAATCTTATTACCAGTACAACATTTTGTTACCAAATACAAAAGAAGCATCTCATGATCAACACAAAACCTCTCATGACCAGTATAAACGAACCTCTTGCAACTAGTACAAAAGTCCTCATTAACAGGACCGGCCATAACATTCCACGACCAGTAACCAAAAACATCTCATGACCAATATAAAACAAACATTGCATGATTAGTACAAACATTTCGTCCAGTAAAAATCAAACATCATATGACCAATACAACTGTCTCATAACCATTACAAACAATTCACAACCCCTATAAAGTAAACATCTCACATCCATTACAAACTAAACATCTCATGACCATTACAAACTAAACATCTCATGACCATTACAAACTAAACATCTCGTGACCATTACAAACTAAACATACCATTACAAACTAAACATATCACAACCATTACAAACTAAACATCTCATGACCATTACAAACTAAACATATCACGACCATTACAAACTAAACATCTCATGACCATTACAAACTAAACATCTCATGACCATTACAAACTAAACATCTCACGACCATTGCAAACTAAACATCTCACGACCATTACAAACTAAACATCTCATGACCATTACAAACTAAACATCTCTCACAACCATGACAAACTAAACATCTCATTACCAGTACAAACCAAACATCTTGCGACTAATACAAAAAACAAAGACCAGTAAAAAAAATCTCATTACCAGTATGACACATTTTGTGACCAGTGCAGAAGAAAATCTTATGACCGATACAAACTAAACATCTCATAAGCATTACAAACGAAACATCTCATGAGAATTACAAACTAAACATACCACAAGTGTTACAAACGAAACTAACAAGCATTACGAACAAAACATCTCACAACCATTACAAACTAAACATCTTGCAGCCTGTGGCAGAGTAAATTTGCCTCTCTCTATTTCTACACTTAACTGTTATATAAATTGTTAAATTGTCAAAGTGACCCACCTTAGGCACTCCTTATGATGGCAATTTTTGTGAATTTCAGATTGGAAGTAAACAACTTTAAATTTAATAATAATAAATTTAAATAGTAATAATAGTTTCACCTTTGCTACTTTAAATCTTTCTAAAGTAGTGATTTCAACTTGACGCCTTTTAACTCTGACATTTTAAAGCCAGTCTTGAGCTCCCAACTTGCCAGCTGTATAATCTTCACTCGAATTTGTTCTCCACTCGGGCCGCTGTAAGTGGAGATAAAGTATAATTATCAGTGTCTGTACAAGTGGATAGCATCCCTTGGCTGACGTTTGCTCAGACTGGAAGCAAAAAGTGTCACCCAAAATAAGCTAAAATCTGGGCAACAGAGGTAAGAAAACATAAATAAATGAGTTAGAGAAGCCCCCAAATTGGATTGCCATTTGGACCCACACATGCATCTATAGTGAAGTTATCTCCTACAGTATCTGTCCCAGACTGAAATACAAATTTGAGGACTAGTGGGATTTCCTAGTTTTATAATTCAGTGTTTATTACCAGCAATAGCTTCTCTAACTTATTATCTAAACTAATCTTTCTTTTCATTCTACAGCTACTTATATATCATTTTGTATTCATAAATATAAATTAATATTTATGAGTAAGAGAGTTGTTCAGCCTTTTCTATCTCTATAGGAAGTGTCTGGATGTGTTGTCACTTTGATGCATAACTAGAAGCAATGCATATAAGGAGGAACACTGTTGATTTCTCTGCAGATTGGCACTTTGTATGGGTTGACCAGCTAAGGAAAAAGGCTGCTCTTTTCTACCATTATATCTACACACATCATTGGTCTACATAGGGAAAGACGCAAAACCACGCCTTCACATACAGGAACAACTTGCCGATACTCTCATTAGCCAAAGAGACAGGTTTTCTCCTGGTCATCCAAGTGACAAGATGAGTTACAAAAGAAAACACTCAAAAAGACCTTAGCATTGCTATTACTATGTGCAGTAAAATTCTTCATTAACAGTGATGACTTTGGTATTTTATCCTGATCTACCTGGACAATTACTTCATTGTTTCTAATTTTATTTAACTTCATTTCTTTATAAAATTTTCTTTAAAATTATAATCATTGACTCTCCATTTATCGTCTTATTATGTATGTTATAGGGACCACTTTCACAAAGGGAGTCTGTGGGCTATAAATATTGTGTTTTTATGTTATAGGGACCACTTTCATAAAGGGAGTCTGTGGGCTATAAATATTATATGTTTGTATATTATAGGGACCACTTTCACAAAGGGAGTCTGTGGGCTATAAATATTATATGTTTGTATCACTTTCACAAAGGGAGTCTGTGGGATATAATGTTATGTTTTTATTTTATAGGGACCACTTTCACAAAGGGAGTCTGTGTGCTATAAATATTATATATTTGTATATTATAGGGACCACTGTCACAAAGGGAGTCTGTGGGCTATTATGTGTTTAGCATAGGACCATGATGTGTGTGATGCTGTCATTTGTTGTCCACCATTCTTGAATGTGTGTGCATGTGACTGAGAAACAGGGCTAAGTTTCCAGTAAACAATGAGAGAATATTTAAAATAACATTCACACACAAACACACACACACACACACACACACACACACACACAGACACACACACACACAAATATATATTTAGATGCCACAACAGCACACATGTTTAATACTGTGACATAGCACATCTAGAGTCATAAATGGTGAGAAAAGCATACTAAAAGTATTACAGAAATACAAGAAGAAGGTGAAGCACAAATAGTGTAAGAAAATTTTCCAGGCAATCAAAATTTAGGTGGAAATGAAAAGAGGTACCCTTATATAGATGGCAGCAATGTAGGAATATCCTTGAGATTTCAAAGAATCCCACAGAGAATATGTTTCAGATACATAAGTCAATCTGCTTTCCTCAAATACTAACTTTTTTTTTTAATGTTGCACTTTAATTTCAGTAGCCTGCTGGTTGCATTAAATCAAATCATGCATAATAAAGAAACAAAATTAAAATCCACATATGACCCTTAACATAATAAATATATGTATACAATTTATTTTTTATCAAAGTAACATTTTAGTAAACAGAAATATAAATATAAAAAATTGGAGGCTAACAAAGCATTCATTAAAAGCAACTCCTTTCTACCTAGGATTAAAAGTTTTATATAAAAAAATTAAAACAACAATATCTAAACACTAAAATTTTATGATCAACCATTACAATAGGGTATAGTAGTTAAAATTACTTTTTAAATTAATCAAGCTTTTGAAAGACAAAAAATAGTTCCATATATCAAAACATTTTATAAATTGTATTTTGATTTTTAAGTTATTAAACGCTACAGTTGTCTTGGCATTCATTGAATGCATAATATTAGTGTCCCAGTACTGACAAGTGACAGAACTTTGAAGCTACAGGTACTCAGAATCAAGGATGTATGGGTACAAATGGGAATACCCACATTTAATGTTGTTTGATTCAGTCCTTCACATACCCAAACAATATTCATTGCTAGTGACCATGTGCAGACCTCAATGTAGGACATGAACAATAAATTTCACACACAGAAAGTGAATAGCATGAATGATGTAAATACAAACAAATAATATAAATTTAAAACATCTCAGCCTGCCATATATTTTGTATCTAATTATCTCACAGTTACCTGACCAGTCAGTCATAGCTCAGAATCCGAGGGTAAGAGATGGATGTGTCAAAGTATAAAATAAATATTTCTGGTAGGGTCAACATTTCAGTGAAAGCGGTAAGAGATGGATGTGTTAAAGAATAAAATAAATATTTCTGGTAGGGTCAACATTTCAGTGAAAGCTTGAGTGTTTAACTATAAAATAAATACTCCTGTAAAAGGCCAACACTTCAGCAACAAGTGGAATGTAAAACTATTGTATATAATAAATATTCCTGGCAGGGTAAATGTTTCAGTAACTACCCAGAGTGTTAATAGTATTCCTGGCAGGGTCAAAATTTTAGCAAGTCATAAGTGTTAAACTATTAAAAAAAGACATTTCATAATAATTTAATTACACATCAACAATTTTCAGAACTCATAACACTACAAATATTGGCTCTGGTTGTCAGAAATTGGATGGATGCACAGTTTTAAAACTACTGGTTCTGGATGGCAGAAATCACTTATATAGATGCACTGTTTTTATAACTACTCTCATGGATGCATTATTTTAAAACTACTGGTTCTGGATGACAGAAACTATTTGCATGGATATAATGTTTTTAAAACTATTGGCTCTGGCTGACAGAAATTACTTACAGAGATACATGTACATGTACATTGTTTTCAAAATTGTTTTAGTGTGCACTGTGCCAGGAGGATCTAGTCCTCTCTCTCTCTCTCTCTCTCTCTCTCTCTCTCTCTCTCTCTCTCTCTCAAAGAAATAATATATATATATATATATTATGTATACTGATTAGTTTAGTAAGTACTTAAGATTGTATCATAATTAAATACTGGTTCAAAATCAAAGAGGGTACCCAAAAATTTGCGTTTACGATTGATGTAGTCACTGTAAAACTCATTCTGGGTCCTTTTACAGTACAGCTTCCATGCTTGTTCCTTGCGGTAGATATTCTTCAGTGTCTGAAGTGAAGGGTAGTTTTCTATCAAATTAGAAATGTTATTCTCAACAAGTTCATTGGAAAAGGCCTGAAAAAATGATTTACTGAAGGCAATTACTTCAGCTCCACAACTAACCTGTAAAGAAAGGAAAAATATCAATCACTGATTTTAATCAATTACCATCAGTCACTGATGATAATCAAGTGTTGATAGATAGATGCATACAAACACAAGGTTTGACAAGAAAAGCAAATTAGTTCATGTAATCATGTTTCTAATAACTTTTGAATTGTTGTTCTTATTATGTCTTTGATCATTTCAGTTTTTTATTATTGCTTCTAAGTGTAAGCAGTCAATATACAGTTTCTTAAGAAGATAGATCTGTGTACATTCTATTTGCTAGATGTGGGTTTGACAAAATGACTTATAAATAATTACATTGTTGGTATTTTGTTTTTAAAAAAAGCTTTTTTAATATTTTATTAGTGTGGGATTTTGCGATAGTTATATTAGCTGTTATGCTTTTAAAAATAAATTATTTCTTATAACATATTTCACACATGAATTTACAGGATTAAACTTTATGATCAGTATAGCAAATTGATTGGGTGACAAGTTATAATTGGAATATTTTGCTTTACAGACTTGTCTCTATAAGTAAACATTATAGTCAAAATAGCAATTAAGTAGAAATCATGATTGTCGGAGTAGGAAACAATATTGTCTTATACAGTTAAATTTTGTGATATTATATATTCAGTAACAGAATATGTTTATAGCAACATAAAACCACTGGTATCTATCAAATGAAAAAGAAGCTATCTAGTCTTTACATTAGTATGTTTTTGAACAGTCAATACAAAACTGACAACTTTATTTACTTCCAGTTTTACCTAACTTTTACATCTGTAGAAAAGAGCAAAAACAACACAACTTTATTTTACTTTATTTTTCTTTTGTTTTGTGGGGTTGCTTATGATCAAGGAAATAATTTAAAAGCTTAATAAAATTTTAAGAAAAAGGCTCTTGAGGTGAAGTTTGAACCCCTACCAAAAATACCACACCTACCAACATCAAAGTCCAGAATAATATAGAAATTTTGTGGCATTACCATAAAGCAACTCTCAATCAGACAGAGAAATGTAATTTTTGATAAATAAATTTGTGGAACCTTGACAAATACTATAAGCATTACTTTAAATTAGGAAATTACTAGTTACATATTTTGTTTAATAGATTTATTTAACAAATAAACATTTTATTCAATATAGTAAAAAGGTAGTAGGTATGATGGTTAACAAAATGCTAGGTATATGAATATTCTCATATATTGATAGTTGCCGATGTTACATTTCTATACACTTTTATTAAACTTCAACGTGTTCATTTGGCATCTTTCAAATCCCAAGGAGATAAACAACTGAAATTTGGCAATGCAGGATAAGCTGATATTCCAACAATAAGATTAAAATATAAAATGAACAGACTTTTAAAAGAGTATTACAGAAAACATTTTAATTTAATATTAATATAGCATGGAATCTGGATGACTATTTCCACAGTATACTTTCTATAAGAATATCTAAAAATTAATAAAGAAATTTACATATAAGGATTTGTAAGTTGAAAATGTGTGTAAGAGAGAAAGAAGTTATTGAGATGAAATATGCCTGAAATTTAATGTTGCCTTAATTTTGACTTTTGCATCATGTCTTGTTTTCGAGAATTCATAAAGATTATTTTGAACATTCCTTGTGGTGTGCTGAGTTGCTTACATAAAATTTTGGGAACGTTCCTCCTGATGTGCTTGATAAGGGAAATTCAGGATGATTCTCCATGGTGTGCTTGGAGAGTGCATTGAAGATTAAAACAGTTGTGCAACATGCCTAGAAGGGGTGTGTGTAACTGTCACCTAAATAAGAAAGGCAGTGACGTGTTGCAAACTGAGTGATTGTGAACATGTGCTAGTGACAGCAGCCCTCTTTGAAAAGGTTATGTACATTGATTATAACTATCCCTCTAAAACTCCACTCTGATGTCTATGATAAATTATGCCTATGAATTTGATTATATATAGATGATCATTTGACTACTGCTGTCTATGCTAGGATAAATTGAACAATTGTCTAGCATTAAGCAAACATTGTTGTGAAGTAATGTAAATGTCAATGCTCTTTTGATTGTATTTGTTATATGTATACATGTATTTGATTGTTGATTTAATAAATGTATTTTAAAATTTATTGACCTTATTGATAACCATATGTTGGAGAGATAGTAGGTGGATGGGGACTCACTAAATATTGATTAAAGATGGATTTATCTTCTCCTTTGGTAAGAAGTTTTCCAACAATGGAAATATTATGTGACAGTGAATGTTTGTCTTTAATTTTGTGGAAGAGAGAAAATGTTTACCTCACCCATATATCCACTAAGTGAGAGAGAGGAGTGGTGTCTTCTGGAGAATTATTAATAACATAAATTAAGATTTTCATTACTTGTAATTAGTTATGGATAGTAAGAATAATAATCAAACCCATAACTAGGGTGGCGTTGTGTCACAGTCATGTACTTTTTGAATATTTCTACAATATTATTTGACTGTGTGATTCCCCAACCCTTCTTCACTTGACAAATGCATCATTTCTCATATTGAATTAACTAAAGGAACAGATTACACTACATACTACAGAACATTTTAAAGGGGAAATTTATTGTAATTGTAGAAAAAAGTAAGAAGCTTCTAAAAGGAGTGTTTCTAATTTCATCTGGATGGTTTCAATAATAATAGTAATAGACAACCTACTACATGTCCTCAATAAGAAAGCATTAAGCACAAATATGAATTCTGCATGTGACCAGTTTAAGTAGCATTTCAGTGGCAAAAATTTCAGTATGACAGATTGGTTTGTTGTGTGATTTTGTGTTAGTGATCACTTTTGTACCAAGTTAGTGGGATAGCAGGCAAGAAGCTGACAAACTAGTAGACTGATAGATCTGTATTTAGCATGCATATTATTTAATAGACTAATAGTCAGATTGCAATGTAGACAGCTGCAATTGCTATGGCAATAGTGTTTCAAGGGCAGTTTATTTACGTGTTGGAAAAATAGGCGGAATTTGTTTAGTCCCAAAATCTGGGATATGTATGACTTGTGCATCCTACGATGGGAATTTGCAGAGCCGATCTAATGTCAGGAACTATTACAGGACAAGATTACCATGTGGGCAGTCATGTGATTTAGATCACTCTGTTAAGCTTAAAATGTTAATACCTGATTTAATTAGGTATGAGTATTAAAGTCTGCAGTTGGCTAGCCTCTTGTCATGAATACATAGCTTCTTGAAGCAAACACTGAAGTCAGTATAAGTTTGTTCCTGGATTTTATATAACTGAATTATTTTAGAATGCAGTGAGAGCCTGCTACCAAGCCACATATATACACACTAAAGCAGATAATATTGGATATTACTCAAGAAACTGTCAGTTAGATTAATGTACTAATTTTTTTAGTAACTCTTTTACATAAATGACATATAGGGCACTCATAGGGAGAACTCAAAGGAATATTTAAGGCACTGACATAGAAGAACATTTAGGGTACTCAGATAGGGAAAGCACAGAGGAACATTTAGGCACTCACATAGGGAGAACGAGGAATATTTAGGCACTCACATAGGGAGAACATGAGGAACATTTAGGACCCACATAAAAAAGAGAACATAGAGGAACAATTAGAGCACTCACATAGGGAAAACAAAGGTGATTATTAGGGAAGGAGGACACAGAGAGAACTGGAGCACTCACATAGGGAGAACTTGGAAGAACATTATGGTATGCACATATGGAGTACACAGAAGAATATTTATGGCATTTATATATAGTGAACAAAGAGAAACATTTAGGGTGCTCACATAGGGAGAACATTTATCACTCACCAGAGATACTCCAGGGAGAACAATTTTCCTTTTGGGTTTTGAATGGACAAACTCCAACTGTTCAAGTCCCTGAATGGAAAATAAAGCATATGTATCATAAACTTAATGGTTATGTTAATCACCAAATTTCTAAATTTAATAATTATATATTTGTTGCCAATGTTAACATGACCCAACTTTGGGCACTTTATGATGGTATATTTTGTAAGTGTCAGAGTTGGAGTAAACAACTCAGGTAAAGAATATGCAAGAACTTGCTGATGCAATCCAAACCAGTTCCAAGTGGATGAGTAGTTTTTTTCTGACTAATAGTCTCACACTTGTTGATAACAACTTCAAAAAAAAAGGGGATGGACCAAAAGTTATCTTGTTGAAGAAGTTCTATATTCTAATCACTTTGATTATGACATAACTTGAGTCCGATCATAAAGGCAATTGTTAGCTTATGGCAAGTTAACTGACTGATAAAGAAAGAATGGACTTGGACATGTTTCATACATTTGCTATTGATCTATAATTCGAATTGGAGAATGCTTTAAGTAATTGAACCATTATTCTACGTTAATTAATTTGATTATATTGTACATTATACTTGTGCATTTTGATTGATGCTATATTTCTTATGTTGCATGTGTATCAGGCTAACGAATATCATTGCAGGATTTGTAAATTGAGAATGTTTGTAAGAAAGGAGTTTAGAGATGAAATATGCCTGAAATTTATTGCTTCCTTAATTTGACTTTTGCGGAAAAGAGCACACCTTTTCTATTTCATAGTCTTGTACCCACTTCAGACTACAGTGACTACTGTACTCTACTGGATCACATTGGTGTGTGTACCCAGCATTGTTATCAAACTTATCAGTAAACGTGTAGCTGTTAAGTTGATTCCTGTGAATTCTGTTCAAGAGCCAATATGAGGCTGGAGTTTGGTCTCGAGAATTCACAAAAGTTTCTTGAACATTCCTCATGGTGTGCTGAGTAGTGCACACAAAAATTCTAGAACACTCTGCATGATGTGCTTTGATAGCACATGTGAAGTTCTGGACAATTTTCCTTGGTGTACTTTGTGAGTGCCTCGAAGATTTTGGAACAGTTGTATAACATGCCTAGAGGAGTTACATTGGACCTAATAAAAAAGAAATTGACTTTTTGTACACCACATGATTGTGAACATGTGCTAGTGACAGCTGCCATCATTGAAAAGGTTAAATACATTGACAATAATTATTTCTCTGAAACTCCATTCTTATTTCTATGATGAATTATATCTATGAACTTGATTATATAATATATCCCTCATCTTGCCGACCGTTGAGGCACCACTGATGACCTGACAACCAGCTTCCTCCATTCCATTCTGTTCTCTGCTAATCTTACTGTATCGCTCAGCTTCAGTCCTGTCCACTCTGAGATGTTATCCTCCCATCTTTTCCTCTGTCTTCCTCTCCTTCGCCTTTCTTGCACAGTACCTTGCATGAGTGTCTTGGCAAGCCCTGTTGATCGTGTGACATACCCCATACTCATACCATTTCACTTTGCGTTTTTTCACAATGGCCAATAGCTCTTCATAGGGCCCAATGGCTTGTATAATTCTGTTTCTCAGTTTGCCATTCGTGACATGATTTCTATACGAAATGCCAAACAACCCTTCGAAAGCATCTCATTTCAGTAGCTTGTATCATCCTGTCGAGATCTGCTGTGAGGGTTCATGACTCACATGCATATAAGAACACTGATATAACCAAGGAATGCATCAGTCTGATCTTTGAGCTGACTGAGATGTTTCTGTCTTTCCAAACTGTCTTCAGCCTTGCCTTGCTGTTATTATCAACACAATCTTGGACACTATTTCTGGTTTTGATCCCTCGTCTGTCACAATTGCTCCTAAGTACTTGAATTTATTAACTGTTTCCAGTTTCTGATCATCAATCATGATGTCCGTGACGATGCCACTGGTGTTGTTGGTCATCAATTTGGTCTTCTCTGCGCTGATTTCCTTACCAAAAGCAGTAGCTGTCCTGTCCAGTTTTGCTACCAAATGAGCTAGCTCCTCCTCATTTCCTGCAAGGCCATCAGCAAAGCGTAAGTTCGTTATTGTTCTGCCTACAATATTGACAGTTCCTCATGGTCTTCCAGAGCATCTGTCATGATTCTATAAAGGAAGATGTTGAAGAGAGTAGGTGAAAGCAAGCAGCCTTGTCTGACTCCCACTGTTGTCCTGAACCAATCTCCTATTTGGTTGTTGAAGCAGACTGCGCTGATGGCCTTGCTGTAAAGGCTTTCTATGACTTTGATCAGGTTGGCATTGATGTTGTACAGCTTCATGGTGGAACAAAGGGCTGCATGCCATAACCTGTCAAACGCCTTCTTAAAATCTACAAAGACATGATAGAGGTTTTGTTCTGGAGATACTTCTCAGTAATCTCAGGTTAAAGATATATATAGTTAATTTGACTGGTGATGCCTATCTAAGCTAGGATAAACTGAACGATTGTCTAGCGTTAATCAAACATGGTCATGAGGTGATATAAATGTCAACTCTCTTTTGATTATTTGTATGTTGTAAATTTGATTGTTGATTTAATAAAATTATTGTTAAATTTATTAACCTTCTTGCACATATATTAAAACTTATGTTGGAATAATAGTGGGTGGATAGGGGGATGCTTTATTTGAGACAGTTTCATAACCTTGTAATTGTAATAGGAAATGAAAATTGTAAACTGGTAATTTCAACTTATCGATGTAGTGAAAGTTCTTAAAGTCATTGCATTTCGCCTGTAATTCCCCTGTGAACTAAAAGAGTGAAATTTGCTCATCTTCAAGCTGTGTGGTTTTTGTTAATACAGCTCAGTGTTATCCCTAACGTGTGCTTGTGTGAGAGGGGGTTACTTACAAAGATATCTCCCTCTTGCAGAGTCTGGAAAATCAAGTATGTAGGTGGGATGTCTTCTGCATAGAAAAAGGAACCCTTTCTTGATCTAGGTCTGTCTTCTCGCTTGGGTTTATTAGCTGCCAGGGTCTCACGTCGCTTCTGCAGTAGAAGCTGTTGAGCATTTAGTAAGTAGATACATCGATTTAAAATTGATCAATGGAAACAAACACACGCGCACACGTCACCCCCCCCACACACACACACACACTTAATTAGTAAACACATCAATTTGAAATGTGTTCAGTGGACTACACACATATACATACACACTGAACACTTAATTAATAGACATCGATTTGAAATGTGTTCAGTGGATCTCCCCCACTCCCTACTGAACATTTCATTAGTAGATATATCTACTGGAAATGTGTTCAGTGGATACCCCAATCCACCCGAACACTTCACTAGTGGACACATCAATTGGAAATGTGTTTAGTTGATCCAATGAACACTTCACTAGTGGACACATCAATTGGAAATGTGTTTAGTTGATCCAATGAACACTTCACTAGTGGACACATCAATTTGAAATGTGTTTAGTTGATCCAATGAACACTTCATTAGTTAATACATCGATTGGAAACAGTGGAACCCCCCCCCCCAAACACTTCATTAGTAAACACATTAACTTGAAATGTGTTCTGTGGACCCAACCCACCAAAACTCTTAATTAGTAGATACTTCAATTGGAAATGTGTTTAGTAGACACACACCCCACCACTCGAAAACGTAATTAGTATATACATCATCGATTTAAAATGTGTTCATTGTACACCCCACCCACAACTGAACGTTTAGTTATAAAATTCTTCGATCTGAAATCTGCGCAATTCGTCTGCTCTACAAAAAAAATCAAAATATATTTGAAGTCAATACAAAGACTGAAATTATTTTGCGAGTATTAAAATATCAAGTGCAGATTACACCAGCACAACAACAAAAACGTCATTTTGTTTTCATGAAGAGACACAACAACAAAAACGTCATTTTGTTTTCATGAAGAGACACAACAACAAAAACGTCATTTTGTTTTCATGAAGAGACACAACAACAAAAACGTCATTTTGTTTTCATGAAGAGACGAGTAATAAACTGGAGGTTGCAGTTTGTTTTTAAACTTTATTTATTTCACTTTCTTTTGAAAACCGTGTTTCTTTCGTGATTTCTGTACTGGTTTATGTCTCTTACAATGAATCTTCATCAGGAGATATATTTTGAAACAGACAAGATCAAGAATGAATGGGCCATTGTCTGTGAGTACTGGTTTGAAACAGACAAGATCAAGAATGAATGGGTCATGGTCTGTGACTAGTGGTTTGAAACAGACAAGATCAAGAATGAATGGGTCATGGTCTGTGACTAGTGGTTTGAAACAGACAAGATCAAGAATGAATGGGTCATGGTCTGTGACTAGTGGTTTGAAACAGACAAGATCAAGAATGAATGGGTCATGGTCTGTGACTAGTGGTTTGAAACAGACAAGATCAAGAATGAATGGGTCATGGTCTGTGACTAGTGGTTTGAAACAGACAAGATCAAGAATGAATGGGTCATGGTCTGTGACTAGTGGTTTGAAACAGACAAGATCAAGAATGAATGGGTCATGGTCTGTGACTAGTGGTTTGAAACAGACAAGATTAAAATGAATGGGTCATGGACTGTGACTAGTGGTTTGAAACAGACAAGATCAAGAATGAATGGGTCATGGTCTGTGGCTATGTGATTTGAAACAGACAAGATTAAAATGAATGGGTCATGGACTGTGACTAGTGGTTTGAAACAGACAAGATTAAAATGAATGGGTCATGGTGTGTGACTAGTGATTTGAAACAGACAAGATTAAAATGAATGGGTCATGGACTGTGACTAGTGGTTTGAAACAGACAAGATTAAAATGAATGGGTCATGGACTGTGACTAGTGATTTGAAACAGACAAGATCAAGAATGAATGTGTCATGGTCTGTGAGTACTGGTTTGAAACAGACAAGATTAAAATGAATGGGTTATGGACTGTGACTAGTGGTTTGAAACAGACAAGATCAAGAATGAATGGGTCATGGACTGTGACTAGTGGTTTGAAACAGACAAGATTAAAATAAATGGGTCATGGACTGTGACTAGTGGTTTGAAACAGACAAGATTAAAATGAATGGGTCATGGACTGTGACTAGTGGTTTGAAACAGACAAGATCAAGAATGAATGGGTCATGGACTGTGACTAGTGGTTTGAAACAGACAAGATTAAAATGAATGGGTCATGGACTGTGACTAGTGGTTTTAAACAGACAAGATTAAGAATGAATGGGTCATGGACTGTGACTAGTGGTTTGAAACAGACAAGATCAAGAATGAATGGGTCATGGACTGTGACTAGTGGTTTGAAACAGACAAGATTAAAATGAATGGGTCATGGACTGTGACTAGTGGTTTGAAACAGACAAGATTAAGAATGAATGGGTCATGGCCTGTGACTAGTGGTTTGAAACAGACAAGATTAAAATGAATGGGTCATGGACTGTGACTAGTGGTTTTAAACAGACAAGATTAAGAATGAATGGGTCATGGACTGTGACTAGTGGTTTGAAACAGACAAGATTAAAATGAATGGGTCATGGACTGTGACTAGTGGTTTGAAACAGACAAGATTAAAATGAATGGGTCATGGACTGTGACTAGTGGTTTGAAACAGACAAGATCAAGAATGAATGGGTCATGGACTGTGATATTGGAAGTAGTAGCGTATAGTCAAATGCTGTGGTCTATATGAATATAAGAAAAATATGTAATATTGAAAAATATATGTAAAATCTGTCCATTCTTTATCGTAACCGGATCGTGTTCTGTCAGCAATAAAATGAAAAAATGAAGTCCGTTCTTTGAATTATATCCTGTATATGATGAACCTTCAATAGTTGAGATAGAACAGGACAGAGACGTGATAGAGACATGATATTTTCATGAAATACACAAATAAATGCTGAGACAAAACATACCAGTCTGTCTAGGTGATCTCTTTGGGGGACGGAGAACGACGTCTCTAAATAGGAGGACGCTGACTTGGGTCGACCTTTGGTTTGACTTTGGGAACCAATGAAATTTAATCGAATGCTTTTACTGCTGCTAGGACCTCGGCCTCGGCCGACTGGGTAACTGTTTTGGGCTGCGACCTCCTTGTCTGTACTTGATCCTTTGAATACGTACAAACACACGATATGCACACGACACTTAAGTACATATATATAATTAGATTCATGAGCAAACAAATCTAAGAAACATTTGCTAAGAAGAGCAATTGTAAATAATATAATTTAAATAAAAATAACAAAGTAGGAGTACATTAGTAATTAGGAAAACAGTATCTTTCCAGTAAAGTTTAAGATTCCTGAGACAGACTAGATAAACATTATCACCTACTACAGTCGGCTAGGGCAGTATTCAAAAGTGCGTTAGTTTGAACAATAACTGTGCAAAGAGAAAGACATTTGATAAATATAAATTTAGAAGAGTGTTAATGGTTCTCGAAACCGCTCAGACAGACACATAACACTGACTCACTTGACTTGTAATGTACATTTTTCTTATATTCTACACACACACACATACACACACACACACACCTTGTTTTTAAGGAAGTACTAAAAGAAAAGCTGCAAAGTTCATACGGGCCACTGATAACTTTATGTGCATATTGTATCATATAGTATTAACAATACCCCATCTGTTGTCTTCCAGACGTTCTGAGTTTCTGGAAATGCTAACCATGAGAAATATTCCAGACTCTTTCCTATTCGGACAGTCACTTCCTGTTATGTATATGTTCATACATATAATATATGACAATTATTTTGCCATTACCCCAATTTCATTTTGCTAGTATTTAAATTTTATATGCATAAAAATATAGTATATCTTTACTTTCTAAGATGCTTATACCTAATTGAAGAAGAGGATGAGCTCTGTGCGTTAAGGGCAACATTAACAGAAGTCAGTGTAAGTTGTTTTCTCCAAAATTAGAGCATGGGGAAATAACTCACTGAGAGCAGCAATCACGCTTAAAGGATTAGCCTTTTGTTACTCAGAATTTCAATGGGCCAGCACTTCCAAACATAGGTATGCTATTAACAACTGAAAATTAATTATAATTGTTATTTAGGAAAACCTTTACTTTTTGCTATTTAAAATATTAATTATTTTACTTAATGAACTATACGGCCCGCGACAAGGTGTAAATTTGTGTATGCGGCCCTTGCACTGAAAAGTTTGCCCACCTCTGACTTCGAGGAATCCTGAATGAACTTTGGAAAGGACCCTGAAAGACTTATTTTCAATTGTATTTAGCTGTCACAAAGTGAACTTTATTCTCCAAGCAAAGACAGCAAGCATTACTGATTTCTTCATATTATGTTTTTATATACATCCATATTTTATGTCTTGATTCAATGCTTTATGTTCTGCAGTGGGTGTGATAAATTTATATTGTTTAAATACGTTTCTATTTTATTTCTGTTCATCCACTACTTCCTAGTTATATACTTGGGGAGAAAAGAGTTCCTTCGTTGCGGTGGGAGGTGTTGCTTAATGATTATAGTTCCTTCGTTGCGGTGGGAGGTGTTGCTTAATGATTATAGTTCCTTCGTTGCGGTGGGAGGTGTTGCTTAATGATTATAGTTCCTTCGTTGCGGTGGGAGGTGTTGCTTAATGATTATAGTTCCTTCGTTGCGGTGGGAGGTGTTGCTTAATGATTATAGTTCCTTCGTTGCGGTGGGAGGTGTTGCTAATGATTATAGTTCCCTCGTTGCGGTGGGAGGTGTTACTTAATGATTAAGAAGCTGGACACAAAAGAGAACATTTGAGTGTGGGTGTCCCACTATGAGTTTAGATAGTCAATAAGTAAGGTCGATGTTAGCTCAAAGTACATATTTATAATATCATGACTAGCATTGAGTAGAGGAGTGAGGAGAGGCTGCCATATCCTTGATCCTGTCAGCATCAAGAAGTGTTGTATATTATAGATGAAGATAATGTAATCCTCAGTATTAAGGGGATTTAATTTTTGTCACAATATGTGACATGTTTATTTAAATGTATATAATCTTGTATATGTATTATTTTTCTAAATATAATTTACTAGATACAACATTGTATATTACTCTTTCCTCCTGAATTGTGAAGTCACTATTTGGGTAGGAAGTGATTGGCTAAATTGTTACACACACTAATGAGTTATACCCAAGTTGCCATCATCCAGTTGCACTGCAGCATTTCCTAGTTACGCACCATAAGACATCCGTGTTCCCTGTTCCCTTGATTCGTCCAACACTTTGAAAGAGTTATTTGATGACAGTGAGCTCTCAGAAGAAGTTTCCAAAGACGAAAGGTTTGTATTTTCGTTTGAATCTTTCAACCTACTCGCTTGACTCATCTTGCTTTCAGGTGGCACGGCATTGACTTGGTATTTTCTGGAGAAAGACAAAATGTCGTTGAGGAAAGAACAATAGTGTGACACAACACCACCCTATTTATAAGTTATTATTATTATTATTATTATTAATTAATTAATTAATTGATTGATTGATTATATCATGCATAACTAATTACAAGTTATGAGAGTCTTAATTTATGTTACTAATAATTCTCCAGAAGACACCACTCGTCTCTCATCGGATGCTGTAAACATTTTCTCTCTTTCACAATGTTAAAGACAAACATTTACTGTCCCACAATATTTCCGTAGGAGAAAGACTTCTTACTAAAGGAGAAGATAAATCCATATTTAATCTATATTTAGCGAGCCCCCATCAACCCACTATCTCTCCAACATTTGATTATCAATATGTGTAAGACGGTCAATAAATTTAACAATAAATGTATTAAATCGACAATCAAATATACATATAACAAATACAAAGAAAGAGCAATGACATTTACATCACTTCACAATAATGTTTGATTAACGTTAGACAATAGTACATTTTATCCTAGCATAGACATCGGCAGTCAAATGAACACACACACACACACACACACACACACACACACACACACACACACACACACACAAACACACGCACACATATATATCAAGTTCATGGGTATAATTTATCTTTGAAAGGAGAGTGGAGATTTAGAGAAATAATTATAATCAATGTACATAACCTTTTCAATGATGGTGGCTGTCACTGGTATGTGTTCACAATCACGCGGTTTGCAACAAGTCACTTTCTTTTTTATTATGTGACAGTCCAACGTATCACTTCTAGGCTGTTACACAACAGTTCCAGAATCTTTGATGTAATATATATATATATATTTTTGCAGAGATGCGTATATGGCATTAATGAATAATTGTTACTGAATTTATGTTCCTTTGTAAGCTGGTGTAATTTGTACACCATTTTCCTTCATTTAACTGTGAAACTTGAGGATGATAGAAACTCTGTTTTTTGACGTGGTGGTGGAGAGCTGGTAGAATACCTAAGTAGATTTGATGAACGAGATTTAATTAACTAAGAGGTAAGTAATAGCGCCAATCCTAGAGGCAATGATAACTAGCTGCTCATCATTATATTAAGATGAATGTCTTCCCAACAGAGTATTGCATGTTAATATAGTGATTGAATGAATGGACTAGGCAGTGGGGCTGTTAGTAGTAATTAATATTAATAATTAATCTAAGCCAATAACTTTAATAATTAATACTATAATAGAGTCATATATAAACTCCGTATGTAACACAAACTTCCACATGTACTGTTACATTTCCAGTATTTCTTTATAGACCCTGCCTAGGATTTTAAGGACTTTAAAATGGTTAGATTAAATTAACTCCTTCTATGTGTCTTTGTAGTGAAGACGACAGATTTACGAACTGACAACTTGCGTACAAAAGCTGGCTTGGAGTTGTTAAATTCCTCTTAATTAATATGCATTCATTACGTCATTCAGCTCAATCAGCCCCCATCCAAACCATGTAATTTTAGGTCTATTATGCATAAAAACTTACTATGAAGAGGTTTAACAATTAAAAAATAAGATTTAATAAGATTTAACAATTAACAAGATAATCAATATACGAGCGCGAAGTCTAATTCTACTCGGCAGATAAATATATGCTTATCAGTGTCCAAGTTAATCGTTCTGTTTCATGAGAAATTTGCCACAATAGTCTTTGTGATTTTCAATCAGGGAGATTCACTTAGCTTTGCAAATGGTGCCTCGTGGTTTCCAAATCCGGTCCAAACTGGTCTACTTCACGTCGATCATCGCCAGCCAATGCACGTAGCATACGTAGAAAACTGTCCCTCAGTTATCACGCCGGACGACGAATATGAACGTAGACAAAGGGTATGAAGACCTGCTCGTCGACATATGACCCAGACAAGGACGGTAGGAATAAGAGGTAGTAGAAGCAAGTTCCACTGGAATTGGGTAGAACTAAGAGTTCAAAAGTTCAAACTCAAAGCTCAAAGGAACCAAGAAAAAGGCCCAAAAGCCCGACCTGGAGACAAAGAATGTTTCCATGATCATTCTGCGTTTTACGTTCGCCAACCTAAGCACGATTCGTATTTAAATGCACTGAGTTAGAAATTCGACCAATGCATCGTTTACAATTTATATTTGAAGATATAAATGATTTCAAGTATGTTACATTTAACAGTACATGATGTACGAATTACCAAATAGTTACAACATTAAAATTTAGAATTCATACAAAGAAACAATTCAAATCAAGCAAAGCGCTTCACAATTTAACATTAAAATTACACGCAATAATTTGAATTACAAAGGAAATTCATGTCGTGCACAGACGCTCCTGGCACTAGTGAATTTAAGGTTATATAAATTAAAGTTACAATGAAAAAGAGTTACAATGATTTATATACAATAACTTATAGGTTTTGTCATTTACAAGCGAACCCGTGCTTAGGCTAAGGTAGCAACAAATAGCACAAAATTACATACATGGTTCAAAATGCAAGATATAATTAATAAATGCAATACATTTGCGAGAAGCGGACATGTTACCTTCAAACAAATAGTGGCGGGCTTCTTCTATCGACTCGACGAATATGCGGCTGTACAAGTAGACGGTACGACTGTTGCCGTTCTGGATTTCGGAGTGACGAATTCGGCGCGCGATACTGTATTTATTAAAATGCATAGAACGCGTCACGTGACGGATCACGTGGTATGTAGTCGGTTCGAGAAGCTGGACACTGGCCTAAAGTTACATAACGTCCTGACCTCTTTGCTAGAAGATTCTCGATACTGATGTATCATGGGAGAACTTTAACAAAGGAGTTTTCAAAATTTGATTTTTGAAAAACAGCAAGTGGGTCAAGAAGTCATGACACAGATTTTATCAGACTCGTAACATGTACTAACTCACAAATTTCAACACGTATATAATTTGACTCACTAACTAAATACAAACTCACTGCATAATTACTCAGTAAATTAAGTTCATCATGTACTTCTCACTAATCAGTATTTACAGACCCGCTGACTTCAACATGTACTGATTCACTAACTTCAGTATGTATTGATTCACTAATTTCAACAAGTACCGACTCACTAACTTCAGTAGATACAGACTCACTAACTTCAACAAGTACCGACTCACTAACTTCAGTAGGTACCGACTCGCTAACTTCACTAACCTCACTAACTCCGACTCACTAATTTTCCTTCCAACTGACAAGCCATCATAAATAAGTTGTGACTTTTGATATTATTGTAAAGGACACAAACACATCTGCGTTTAAGAGATGGGTTATTTATTTGATTGTATTTGTTTGGAGGGTGGGGCGTAGACTAAATTACTGTATTGATAGTTTCCCTCTCTTTATGTTTTTTTTTAATTTGAAAAATATTATAATACATATTATATTTATAGCACTATTAATATTGGGTGAAATTAAAATATTATATATAAAATTATGTCTTTTAAGCAACTGAAGAAAACAGATTAATGAAAACAAAAAGTATTGAAATAATAAAACTTTAAATGTACATTCGCATCACTACAGACCGGCTCGAGACCTTGGTGACGACAGCCACTCTCGAGCTGCATGAAATACACGTTTCTACATCAACATTTTTGACGTCATAGTTTACACTAGTTTCCCAATGATGTCAGCTCTCTATTTCTATTAATTATTAACTTGTGCACAAATATAATACAAATAAGATGGCAATATGTTTAAAGTCTAATATACTTTTACGTATATTATTAGTGAGCAATTATATACCTGTGTGATCTACTATCGTCGTGAGAAGATATCACTGTGGTTTCGCCTTGAGACCAGATGGAAGGTTCTGGAGCACTGGCTGGCTTTTGGGATTTATTACATTTTGTGTTTATTTCCGGTTCCGGAAAAAAGAAGCTCTTCAAGTTCTTTTCTTTATCAATCATTTTCTCTGTTGATGTCAATAATAAATTAAATAAATAAATGGAAGCTAAAATTATCTTGCATTTATGCATATTATTTTGTACACCCACCACCACATACATAATGTGATTAAAGCCGGAAATTTGCTTGTTTTTTCCCTGAGGATAGCTGCAACTCGGGTAAAAGTACCGCATGAGCCTGAAACTCAGTGGAAAAGCTCTGTAATTGTCCGACACGGTTTTTGTTTAGGAGTTTCAGAGTTATAATTATTCCCCCCCCCCCTCCACGCCGGAACCTGAAAAAAAAAATCTACGGAATCTGACGGAGGAGACTCTTCGGAGAGCCGGACCTATCCCATCGCACAGATGCATCGAAGTGTAAGCACTGCCATTAGCAAGAAATGACAACGCACCACATGGCACCAAATACCCTCCCTCAAATCCAGGAACATTCCAAAACCGAGAACGTGGAGTAAAGACGAAAAGTTGAATACAGTACCTGAGGGGCAGAGAAGTCAACAAAACAACAACAGGAGCACATTATTCACAATTCAATGATACACATCTTGCTTTTGTGGATTCTGTCCTATTTGAACATAACGTTTACTTCTTAACATAGGGGGCGCTTCTGGCTTTCGCACTGGAACATAACGTTCTCGACTTCTATGTAGGCCTATAAGTAAAAATACAATGTAATATTTCTTTTCAGAATGGAAAACAGAGCGGTAAGTAACATATTACTCAAATACGCAAACAGGGTCAGGTAACTCACTCGTACTTACTCGGCCACTCAGGGTGGTGGGTAAATTCCATCTGAGCTTCGCACCACGCGATGGAAGTCTCCTCCATGTACATATAGACTTTACAAACCCCCGAGCGAACGATATACAGCCAGCTACTGCTAGCATTGTTCTTGACGATCACTTTGCCCGAGGGGACATAGGTGATTCTGCACATCTCAGGATATTTGACCAGGTGCTTCCTCGGCCAGAACTTCATGAAATCCATTTTCAGTATATAGTCGATGTGAGGCGGAATCTGTGTGGTTATAAAAACATCAAGAGTTAAATGTTAGGCTTTCTGCCTTCAGATTGTCCACTCTAGTATCTATCTATCTATCTATCTATCTATCTATCTATCTATCTATCTATCTATCTATCTATCTATCTATCTATCTATCTATCTATCTATCTATCTATCTATCTATCTATCTGTCTATTTATCTATTGGTTGAGCTTGCTTGATACATTAATTCAGGAAATACTGTCATCCTTTCAGGTTTATGTGATCTGTAACTTTATTAATGTTAATATTCTTTATTTGTCTGTTTTAATGTCTGATATGATCTTGAATTAAAGTAATTTTAATTTGGGGACATTATTGATAAGAAGTTACCATTCTCTTGTTTTCTTTAGAAATGAGAATTTTGATGATCATCACTTTAGTAATTGTGCTCAAATAGGGGGGTCATAAAGGCATCAATTCCCTGATGCTTGTATTTACCAGTAAAATTATCTTAGCAACAGTGTACATGTAAATACTAGTAAAATTACATTAGCAAAGGTGTACATGTAAATACTAGTAAAATTATCTTAGCAACAGTGTACATGTAAATACTAGTAAAATTATCTTAGCAACAGTGTATATGTAAATACTAGTAAAATTATCTTAGCAACAGTGTATATGTAAATACTAGTAAAATTATCTTAGCAACAGTGTATATATAAATACTAGTAAAATTATCTTAGCAACAGTGTATATGTAAATACTAGTAAAATTATCTTAGCAACAGTGTACATGTAAATACCAGTAAAATTATTTTAGCAACAGTGTACATTCACATGTACATATTAATAAAATGATCTTCTCAACAGTGTACATTAACATGCATATATACTAGTAAAATCATCTTAGTAACAATGCACAGATATACGTATTTACAGTAAAATTATCTTAATGACAATGTACAAATATATGTATATACTAGTAAAATCATCTTAGCAACAGTGTACAAATGTACGTATTTACCAGTAAAATCACCTTAGTACCAATGCACAGATATATGTATATACTAGTAAAATCACCTTAGCAAGTGTACAGATACATGAATATTCTAGTAAAGTCATCTTAGCAAGATTCAAGCCTATTTTCCCTGCCAACAACATTCGGGAGTCACGATATGCTTAATGTATGATAACTTGATTATCATCACTCAAGTCCACTGAGCCACTAGAAACTGTATAAATAGTTGCATCACGATTAGCCTGATGTATGTTATTGTTAGTCGAAGGCATAAACTTTGCCCAGTCTCACATCTATAAACATTTTAAAAATAAATAACGAAACGAATAAAACCTAGATACACAAGATGTACAGGAAAGTCTAGTACAAACACACGTTTGACATAATTATCCAAGCCATCCCAAGACCTAACGGGATGTTTTTGGAACACAAGTCGTACAGAGTTAGATTAAAACAACTGAGATTAAATGTATCTTTCATTCCTGTAACCCAACCCGGGACATAACCATGGTCAGCTAGAAATGCATGCCTGTGTCCCGGACTCAGTAACCACTCGGGTGAAAAATGTAAACGTCAATCCTAGCCGCCCCTCCCCATCCCAGTTCATTGTGGTGGGTTCAGTTCCTTATTCGTGAATGTGACGATAAACCAGGTCTCGTGTGCGACAGGCCACTCACAATAAAGATTCTGAGGCAGTTTAAAACAGTAATTACCGCCTAACAAACTGTACTGAAGACTACCCTACCAAATATATAATAAACAAATAGATCTACTCAAATCTTTACCTTACCAACTGTGACACAAAGCCACCCTTGTTATTGGTTATAATATTTATTACTAGTAATCATACACAACTAATTACAAGTGATGAGAATCTTAATTTATGTATTTAATAATTCTCAAGAAGATACCACTCGTCTCTCTAACTTAGCGGATATGCGGTCGCTGTAATCGTTTTCTCTCTTCCACAACATTAAAGACAAACATTTACTGTCACACAATATTTCCTTAGGTGGAAAACGTCTTACCAAAAGATAAGATAAATCCGTCTTTATATTTAGCGAGCCTCCATCCACCCACTATCTCTCCAACATTTAGTTATCAATATGTGTCAGAAGGTCAATAAATTTATTAAATCAACAATCAAATAAACAACATATGAATATAATCAAAAGAGCTTTGAAACCTGCATAACTTCACAATAATGTTCGATTAACACTGGAGAATATTTTTCAGTTTATTCTAGCAGAGACATCAGCAGCCACATTAACATATATATATGTAAAATCAAGTTTATGGATATCATTCATCACAGAAATAAGAGTGGAGTTTTAGAGAAATAATTATAGTGAATGTATATGACCTTTTCAGGATGACCACTGTCACTAGAACGTGTTTACAATCACCATGCAGTTTGCAACAAGTCGTCTCTTGTTTTTTTTTTAGATGACGGTTCTACATATCCCTCCTAGGCACGTTACACAACTGTTCCAGAATCTTCGATAATTATGCTCTCCAAGCACTCCATGGAGAATTGTTCAGAAATTCCCATGCACTACCAAGCATGGGGGGGGGGATGTTCTGAAATCTCGTGTGCTACTCAACACACCAAGAGGAATGTTCTAAATAATCTTTGTAAATTCCTAAGACCAAACGAAAGCCTCAATTTTCGCCGTATTGGTTCTCAAACGAAATCCACAGGTATCAACTTACAGTAAAACGTTTACTGATAAGTTCAATGATAACGTAGGATACACACATCAACGTGATTTGGTAGTCACTGTAGTCTGCAGCGGGTCTAAAGCAACAAAGAAGTGCACTCTGCAAAAGTCAAATTAAGGCTGCGCTAAATTTCAGGCAAATTTCATCTTTAAACTTTTTTCTCTTTTTACACACATTCTCAACTTACAAATCCTAGCAACGATGTTCGTTAACCTTATACGCATGCAAAATAAGCATCGATCAAAATTCAGAAGTATAATGTACAAAGTAATCTTATTAGCGAACATAGAAATAATGGTTCAATCACATGAGCATTCTCCATTTCATATCTTAGATCAATAGTAAACATGTACGAAATATATCAAAGTCCACTCTTTCTTTATCAGACAGTTAATTTATCATAAGCTAACGATTGTCTTTATGACCAGACTCAAGTTATGTTCAAATCAAAGTGATTAGAATATAGACTTTCTTCAACAAAATAACTTTATGTCCATCCCCATTGGATGAATTTGTTATGAGCAAGTGTGAGACTATTAGTCAGAAAAACTACTCATCCATTTGGAACTGGTTGGGATTGCATCAGCAATTTCTAGCACATTCTCCACCTGAGTTGTTTACTTAAAAAATACCATCATAAGCAATGCTAAGGTCGGGTCACGTTAACATTGGCAACAAAGATATAATTACTAAGTATAGAAATAGGATAGAGAAATTTACTCTGGCGCAACCACCATACATTTTCTCTCACTTGCAGAACATAAATCACTCCATATATGTTCTGGGATTGTCTGCAAAATATTTTAAACTTTGCCAAAGGTCGCAAAACTGAAATAAAAGAAAATTAAGCCTCTATCACAGGCATGCATGCACCATGACCTACAATTCAAACATATATAAAAAAATCCCCATACATTTAATTTATGCACTAAATAACTCACCAAGCAATAGGTTATAAATGATACCTCGTTAATTGGTGTTTGAGGAAATATGTCAAAAATGTATTCTTTCTTTAAACAGAGCACCGTCAAGTCTTTGCGTGGCGTCACTGTAATATTACGCAGTTTGGAATTAATGAGTGCTGATTCGCCGAAAAACATTCCACTTTTATAAACTGTATAGTGTCTTATTAAGCAACCATCGGCATCCTTGGTTTCCTCTGTTGCCGTGGCTTTAAAGTACATTAGAAAAAATAGATCAATCAGTAACGGCAAACATTAGGGAGCAAGGTCAGCCAATAAAGGTAATTATTTCTCAACAAGGTCAACCAAATTAGTCAACACCGGCAACCAGTAGTAAACAAGGTCAGCCAATAAAGAAACACATTAATAAACAAGGCTAGCCAGTAAAGGCAAGCAACAGTAAACAAAGTCAACGAGGAAAGGCAAGCAGTTGTAAACAAGATCAGCTAGTAAAAGAAAACATTAGTAAATAAAATCAACCAGTAGCGGTTAACAGCAGTGAATACGGTCATCCAGTAAAGGCGAACAGTAGCAAACGAGGTAAGCCATTAGGGGCAAACATTAGTCAACAAATTTAGCAAGTAAAAGAAAACGGTAGTAAGCAAGATCAGCCAAAAGAGAAAAACATTAGTAAAGGTCAGCCGGTAAAGGAAATCATTAGTAAACAAATTTAACAAGTAAAAGCAAACAGTAGTAAACAAAGTCAGTCAGTAAAGAAAAACATTAGTAAACAATGTCAGCAAGATTGGTAAACAATGCCAACGAGTAAAGGTAAACATTAAAAACTAGGTCAGCCAGTAAAGACAAGTATGAGTAAACAATGTCAGCTAGTAAAGGCAAGCACTAGTGACTAGTCAATAAGTTCAGCCAATAAAGGGAACATATTTCATCAAGGTTATCCTTTAAAGGTAAGCAGTAGTAAACAAGGTCAGACAGTAAAGGCGAACTTTACTAAACATAGTCATCCAGTAAAGGCAAGCGTATGTGAACAAGGTCGGACAGTAGTAAACAATCAGCCAGCAAAGCCATACAGTATGAAAAGTTAGTAAAGGCAAGCATTAGTAAACAAAGTCATCCAGAAAAAGGCAAGTCATAGAGAACATGGTCAGTCAGTAAAGGCAAGCATTAGTAAACAAGGTAAAGGCGGATATTAATAAACATGATAAGTCAGTAAAGATATGGAGTAGTAAACAAGTTCAGCCAGTAAAGGCATACAGTGGTAAACAAGTTCAACCAGTAAAGACAAGTATTAGTGAACAAGATAAACCACTAAAGGCGAACATTAATAAACAATGTCAGCCAGTAAAGAAGACAAGCAATAGTAAACAAAGGTCAACCATTAAAGGCGAACATTAGTAATCATGGTCAGTCAGTAAAGACAAACAATAGTAAAAATAGATCAGCCAGTTAAGGCGAATATTAGTACAGAATGTTAGCAAGTAGTGGCAAACATTTGTAAACAAGGTTTATTTATCTCTAAACAATAGTAAAGAGAAGCAGTAGTAAACTTAGCCAGTAAATGCAAGCAGTAGTGGTCACTGTCATCCTGTAAAGGTAATGCAGCAGTAGGCAAGGTCAGCCAATGCAAGCAAATAGTAGTAAACAAGTTCGTCCAGTAAAGGTAGTCACTATTAATGAATGCCAGAAACTAAAGAAAGCCATAAAACAAAATGCCAACACTAAAGGAATCAAATTGTAAAATTCCAACCAGTAAAGGAAGCCAAAGTAAGAAAAGTAAAAAATCAAAAAAGCCACTAGTAAAGAAGTTCATTTAGTAAAGATAGCCACTAGTAAACAAGGTCAGAAAGTAAAGGTAGCCATTAGGAAACATGTTTAGAATGTAAAGGAAGACATTAGCAAACAAGGTCAGAATGTAAAGGTAGCCATTAGCAAAAATGGTCAGAATGTAAAGGTAGCCATTAGTAAACAAGGTCATTTAGTGAAGGAAGCCATTTGTAATCAAGAGGAAGATACTAGTCACAAGGTCAGAAATTAAAGGAAGCCATTAGTAAACAAGGTCATTTAGTGAAGGAAGCCATTTGTAATCAAGAGGAAGATACTAGTCACAAGAAATTAAAAGAAGCCATTAGTAAATAAGGCCATTTAGTAAAGGAAGTCACTAGTAAACAAGATCAGAAAATAAAGAAAGCCATTAGTAAACAAAGTCATTTAGAAAGGAAGACAGTAAACAAGATTATTTAGCAAAGGAAGACAGTAAACAAGGTCATTTAGCAAAGGAAGACAGTAAACAAGGCCATTTAGCAAAGGAAGACAGTAAACAAGGCCATTTAGCATAGGAAGACAGTAAACAAGGTCATTTAGCAAAGGAAGACAGTAAACAAGGCCATTTAGCAAAGGAAAACAGTAAACAAGGTCATTTAGCAAAGGAAGACAGTAAACAAGGCCATTTAGCAAAGGAAGACAGTAAACAAGGTCATTTAGCAAAGGAAGACAGTAAACAAGGTCATTTAGCAAAGGAAAACAGTAAACAAGGTCATTTAGCAAAGGAAGACAGTAAACAAGGTCATTTAGCAAAGGAAGACAGTAAACAAGGTCATTTAGCAAAGGAAGACAGTAAACAAGGCCATTTAGCAAAGGAAGACAGTAAACAAGGCCATTTAGCAAAGGAAGACAGTAAACAAGGCCATTTAGCAAAGGAAAACAGTAAACAAGGTTATTTAGCAAAGGAAGACAGTAAACAAGGTCAGAAAGTAAAGGAAGCCATTAATAAATAAGGTCAGCAAGTAAAGGCTAACATTAATAAATAAGGTCAGCCAGATTTTGACTTTAAAGTACACTAGTAAATATATGAGACAGTAAGTCTACTACAGCTTTAAATACCTAGTAAATATGAGAGTAATTTAAAGTACACTAGTAAACAAAAGAGTGATTAATTCTATTACAGTTTTCAACACACTAGTAAACATGTGAGTAATTTAGAGTACACTATGAACAAGTGAACCAGTATATTAGTGACAGCTATAAAGTATACTAGTAAACAAATTAGCCATAAAATCATCAACTTTTCAGTAAACTTTTAAAACAAGTAGGCTGTAAAATCGACTTCTTTATAATACACTAGTAAACAAGTCAGCCAGAAATTAGGAATGATTCTTTAAAAAAATATACAAAACAAAGTCAACCAGAGATCATTGTGTTTGATATTTATATTATGCAATGTATCATATTGTGAGACAGAAATTGCAAACTCATACACAGAATATTTTTCAATATATAAATTGAATTACTGAACTAAATTCCTTGATGCTGTAACTTTAATTGTGAAGCCACAACAAAAGCCATTCTGAATTTTGTCATGTAGAAAACTGTGTTCGAAATTTCAGACAGTCAACTTTGATCTTGACTAAGGATTACAAGTTCAAAGCGGTTCAGTCAAATAGAAGCAGCCGCGTGGCCAGATGCTTCAAGAATGGATGCACCGAAAAATGCTCAGATTGCATAATCACTGCGCACATCACAGAGCATGCAATGGTAACTGAACGCACATCGGCCACCTTCTAAAGGCACAAGACTTGCTCTAGTAGAGCAGTCTTTGCCAGCCAGCCATGACTATTCGACAAAGGGGCAAACACAGAGGAGTTTATGTCTGGAGGGAAAGATTAATACGCAAAACCCAAAATACCCCATCTGAGTGAAAATTAAATTTACTCTGAAATTCATGGTCCCGTGAAGTCCTTCTGCGGTGATTGGAGCAACAGAAACCATCTGATATGGTAAAACACGACTTTTGTAAATATTGAATTTTGATAACATACTTTATTGCAAATTGTATTTTTTGTTGTTAATACTGTATTTTAAATGCTTTGGAAAAAACTGTAATGTTATTCTTGGTAATAAGAAAAGAAATTAAATAACTAATGTAAAAGGAATTTAATATGAGAACCAAGAATGAAATTACAGGTTTTAGTGGTATTGTAACACGAACTGATGTGCGAAAAACCTTTATGTATTTTCACAGCTTCAAGGGACAAAGACAAGAGTTCCAGCAAACAAGGTCCAGGCAAGAGCAGTATTTACAATGCAAATTCATCTTTAGCTTGGAGATCTTGGCCCTGATGTCACCTTGGTCTGAAGTCTACAGTTGCTGAGGTATTACTAAGCCAGAACTAAGGAGATAGGATGCCAGAGTGGGGTTATATGGACTACAATTTGGAGATTGTGACAGTGAGCTGTTTCCTAAGAGGCGTGCTATAGCGAATTAGCATTGCTATGGGAATGTCCATATGACTAGGCATACTATCAAGTGGGGAGGCTACAAACAGATGTACCAAATGTAGAAGGAAGTGACTGGATGGTGAATTGATGTATTCCAAGTGTGGTTTACAAATAATAATTGTGGAACTGGAATTACATCGGACTGTATGCTAATTTATGACAGCATCTGTGTTGATTAATAACTAAACTGTGAACTAAATAGAACTGAACTCTTTGAACATTTCATCAGTGTGAAAAGGCTGATGTAGATAACCAGTAGCTGATGCAGCCACCATATAAGCCGGGGAATGATGCATGCAAACCATCAGGTGAATCATAGACATGCTTGTGTGTAAACCTGTATTTGTTCTATGATTAACGCAAATTCTCATTCTGATTCTTTTCTTACTCTGATTATTTAGAGGTTAGAAAATATTGATGTTTGATCATAGTGAAGTCTAGTAATTGTTCTAGGAAAAAGCATTAATATTAACTTGTATATGTAACCTCCTAATAATTGTTTTAGGGGATAAAATTAATGACTGTTTTATTCTTCTAAATTAATAAGTGTTGTGAAATCTGTGACCTCTATATCTTACCTTGGTGTGGTTATATTATTATCAAAATTGTAAATGAGTTAATTTTATTATTTTTCTTTTCTTTAATAAAATTGTTGAATTTTTAAACTATCCACACTTATTATTGTATTAGAGGGGTACATGTGTAGATGACAGGTGGGGGCTGCCAATGACATAATGACACACAGAAAGTCGGTTACACACATGTTTAAGGATAGTTCCTGTCATCGTGAGGAGAGATTGTGGAAGGGCTAGGAAAGACAGATTAACGGACATGATAGTGCTGTGGAATCTGCTATTCTAGACATGTAACGCTTGAGAGGAGAGTTAACCAGTGGGTAGACCTTTCAAGACCGGACTTAGTCACTCTGAACCACAAGACCAAGACCCTGTCGGGTGACTGATTGATTGAGTGGAAGAATCCTATCTGTGTATAGATTAAAAGAGTTGATCACCCAGATAGAAATTGACGATTAATCAATCAAGAACCTTGTAGTGCCACACATATACTTCCAGATACTTCATCGTTGCAGGACATTTATAAATCGAGATGCATCATATCTTCATTGTTATGTGTTATTTGCATTACTAGTTCATTATACACTTCTCTGTTGTGTGATATTTGAATTATGACATGCATTATACACTTCTCTGTTGTGTGATATTTGAATTACGAGATGCATAATATTTTCACTGTTGTGTGATATTTGAATTACGAGATGCATACTATTTTCATTGTTGTGTGATATTTGAATTACGAGATGCATACTATTTTCATTGTTGTGTGATATTTGAATTACGAGATGCATACTATTTTCATTGTTGTGTGATATTTGAATTACGAGATGCATACTATTTTCATTGTTGTGTGATATTTGAATTACGAGATGCATACTATTTTCATTGTTGTGTGGTATTTGTACTACGATGTGCATCATAGTTTCGTTGTAGTGTAAAATAAATATTATGTAAACATCACTATCTTATTACGATGTGCTTCATAGTTTGGTTGTAGTGTAAAATAAATATTATGTAAACATCACTATCTTATTACGATGTGCTTTTTAGACTTCATTATTTTGTGAGAGTTGTATTTAGACAGTAATTCTGTGAACACTCATGGACTTCAGTGGTGTGTGATGTTCGAATTACGAAAGGCAGCATATACTTCTCTCTGTTGTGACGTTTGCCTTAAGAGCGACATGATATGCGCTTTTGTTGTAAGGATAACCGTTTAAATGAATTTTGGAGAACAAATTAATCGGACACTGCTTATTTTTTTTATTTGATTTTACGTCTAGTTTTGTGTAGACTTTCAATCTAATTGATTTTTTAAATGAGTATCGAGTGCCATGAGAAAGTTCTACTGATAAGAAACACATAAGGATCTATTAAGTGGGGTTATTATTGCATTAGTGTGATGGACCAAATAGATAGAGAGAGAGATAGAAAGACAGACAGACAGACAGACAGAGATAGATAGATAGACATGAGCACATGTATATACAATACACACAGCAAGCTGATGAACTAGACATATATGATATAAATATACCACTTACGTCACTCTGAAATCGATTGCATATATATATATATATATATAAACTGAAGGCATCTTAACTTAAAGTTACATAAATAATCAAGAAAAATCCACATAAAATGCACATTAATAAATACATCCCCACACAATTCAAGTGAAAATAAGAATAACCAAGAAAAATCTACATAAAATGCACATTTATAAATGTATCCCCACACAATTGAAGTGAAAATAAGAATAACCAACAAAAATCTAGATAAAATGCACATTTATCAATACATCCCCACACAATTCAAGTGAAAATAAGAATAACCAACAAAAATCTAGATAAAATGCACATTTATCAATACATCCCCACACAATTCAAGTGAAAATAAGAAGAAGCAAACATGCCTATTACTACGTCACATACCTTGTCCCGAAATAATAAAGTAAAATGCCTGCGGAACATGGCCAGATCTGATAATGACCTGACCTTTCCTGATGTCCATTAAGTACGCGAACTTACAGATGTTGCGCTGTGTATCTATCGGGATGTTGCAGAAAGACTCGATCTGTTGAAGGCCTTTGAGAGCCCAAAGCAAGTCATCTTTACTACGTTCTTCACATGGTTGGCGAAAAATTCTCCTCACTAATTTTGGGAGTTGGAAGTCTTGAATTAGCGGGTCCTTTATAATTAGGAGATAAAGAAAGCATTGATAAATGTCGTCTGCGTCACATGCAGAAGATCGCAAATAGCGATTAACATTTTTAAAAATTGTTTATCACTCACGATGTCACACATTATGATACATCTCATTATTCTCTCACATTATGACACCTCTTTATTGTCACTCATTATGATGCAGCTCATTACTGTGACACACTATGACACATTCATTACTGTTACACACTATGACACATCTCATTACTCTCACACATTATGATGCATCTCATTACTGTCACACTCTGTGACACACCACATTACTGTCAAACACTGTGACTCTTCTCGAACTGGTTATACGTTCTGACACACACCATAATTGTCACATTGTGACGGTACGAAGGGTAGCGCCCCCAACAGTTTCATTCACCTTTAGAGTCTCAGGGCTTCAGAACACTGTTAGACTCATCAGAGCGGACCCGACTTTAGATCTCGCAGTTCACAACTATCCATAGACCCTGGCGATATTATACAATCTTGGTCGACCTAGTAGGTCAGGTAATAATTTGCCAGACAATTTAGCCTGGCTAAGCATATGACTGGCTTGGTCTGTTTGTGCGCACCAAAATCAGCACCCACCCACCCACCCAATTAGAGTCAATCCTAATTATCAGTGAAAGCTCTCTCAGATCTCCACCGGTAGAATGGTTTTGCCAAGAAAGAATCCACACTTTACTGGCACCCTGTAGGTCAGGTACCTTCACTTCCTTGTACTCTTTGAATGATTAACAGAACAGGACACAACCGACTGAATCTCTCTTCCAACACAAAACCAAAGCCTATGCTGCCCCAAATTGCAGAACCCGCCAAGCTGTCACGGTCAACTTAACAACCAGTCCCAGCAAGTTTAAAGAAATTTACAGACAAACACTCTTAATCTGTGTAATACAGTGGACACTAAAACTGAAGTGTCAGAATGTGCTCGCATCATTTGATTTTATAACTATCTTTCTACCACCATTATACCACCAAAATTTCCCTCTATCCCTCAGGTTACAAATATTTGTGTTTTCCTTTTAACTATTGTTATTATCTTTATGTCAGTTTGGGACTGGGGGGGGGGACTCGTAGCCGATTTTGTGTTTATTAATATTTATGATGTTTTTAATCTTCAGATACTTGGTAGCACCTGACACTGCTGAAGTGTGGTGGGAAAGAGTGGTTGGCTGGACACTTTAAATGTTTAAACGTTAAATTAGTCAGTACCAATATAAACCCCCATACCGCACACTTACTGGAACACACACACACACACACACACACACACACACACACACACACACACACACACACACACACACACGCGCGCGCGCGCGCGCGCGCGACTCATCTCCAAACTATCACAGATTGTTATTGTTATTTGTTTACTTTGTAAGCACCACACACACTGACGCATCTCAAAACTATCACAAACAGTCATATACCTCATAAATGCCATAGACTTCAAAATGATCACCAGGCTTTTATACATCTCATAACTCTCACACAATGATACGCCTCGAAAACAACACAAAACAACACGGACTATTTGCATCTCATAACTTTCACACACTCTGACACACCTCTAAACTGACACACAATATTTTGGACATCATAGTTTTCACACTATCTCACCACGCCTCAAATAAATATCATGAATTAACAGTCAAAGTTGAGAATATGAGAATACAAGGCTTGCTTTCTCTCAAGGCCCCCTCCACACCCTCAAAAAACTCTGTAAGATTATTTAGTAATGATATCATCTCTATCAGCGAAACTGAAATTTATATTTAATTTCATTTAATATATTCAAATATTTGTAAACGATTCTTGTAAAGTTTATTTATAGAACAGTCACTGACAGAGTTTGTTAATAAGTGCATAAAAATAAAATATGTCTGGAACTTTATTTTTAAATATCTTCTGCCATTGGAACAGTGAGACAAAGTGTCTGCTGTGCGAAAAATCCTTTTTCTATACAGTACAGTATAATAGAAAGTTTTTACTGAAATTTCTCCCATTAACCATACTTTGGTAAAAACACACCGTAGCCATACTGCCCTCAAAATCATCAGCATAACCAGAACCCTCACCATAACCATACTCTGTCAATTTCTTTCTACTTGTATATTGCAGTGAAGGTCCCTCTTTATTGTGGTGAAGTTCTCACATTAACCATACTACAGTCAATCCTCAGTGTACAATACACACAATTTTCTTTTGGGCTTGTGAAAAAAAACACATAACGAATCTTTACTGGGGCTTTCAAAATATAACAAATCTTTACTGGGGCTTAAAAAACATAACGAATCTTTACTGGGGCTTTCAAAATATAACAAATCTTTACTGGGGCTTAAAAACATAACGAATCTTTACTGGGGCTTCACTTCAGGCCTGACGAAAAGAGAAAGCAATGATAGCTACCGTATTGACTGACTATACAAGATAACAATGATACTTTACTAAACTAACTCAAAACAGAACCCTTTCAAACGGTACCACCGCCACCATGGACCACCTCACACCAACAAGCAGACCTTAAACTGATAAAATAATACGCAAAATTCGCCAACACGACAATCACGATAAAGCACATTAGAGCACATATACAAAAAATTATTCAGATTATCTAAAAAGTTAGACGTATGGTTCCAAAACATCTGACGAAACTGGAGCAGCCACTCACTCTTATCAAGGAACATACATTTACCAATTACACATTGCTAATTCAATACTATCAGCTGAACTATCTATACAAAAAGCACTTTCACTTCTGTACAATAATTAATCCATCTTTACCACTGACATAAAAACATAGTAATACTGAATCATTGTCTTCAATACAGATATTATGCAACAGAAACATAATATCTAAAACATACACCACAAACAAAATGAAAAATTAAATTAAGAAACTAGATAAACAAAACATTAAAACCACATTATTATGGATACCAAGCCACAGTATTATATTAGGAAATGAAAAACAGCAGATAAAGAGGCAAAATATGGTACAAAACTTGACAGACAATCACACTCCCGTATGCAATTCAGAAATACGTGCACACATTAAACAGCTTTATAAAATGAAAAATACGCCAAGACCTTCTAACACACACACATACACACACACACACTCACACACACACACACACACACACACACACACACACACACACACACACACACACACACACACACACACACACACACACACACACACCACACACACAAAACTTACAGAACAGAGCCATTTTCAGATTAAGATTAAATTTAACACTTCTAACACACTAGATTTCAGGATAAACAAAAATCAGTGTAAAAGAAAACACTATAAAACACTTCCTATTGCACTGTTTACTATACAAAAGAAAAAGAAAAACAATCATTGACACCACAAATCTGTTACAAGTCCCGCTCTCCACTCAATCACTACTTTATCGACAGCCAGAAACGGAAAAAATAATTCATAAAGCACTCATCAATTTATTTAAAAAAACACATTACGCCTTTTAAAAAAGATTTTAGGTAGTGACTTAACAAACAAAACAAATAAACAAATAAAAACACAATCACCACCTGCAATAAAAAGAACTAACCACTTTCACATGAACTATAACAAATAGAATGCCCATTTCAGAATAAGTTGAGAAGAGGAAATCGTCACATGAACTATAACAAGTAGACTGCCCAATTCAGAATAAGTTGAGAAGAGGAAATCCTCACAGGAATAAACCAGGACAGAGAAGAGAAATCCAGGATACCTTGGTGCACGGTCGATCTGTGAAGGTCTTATGATGCATTGTGTCATCCCTGATGTCCAAAATTGTCTTGTACGTCGACTCCATTTTATAGGATCTGAAACATTAATCATATTCATACATTTTTCTGGTTATTTGTTCGAATTGTACCAATACGTTAGGTTTCACAACCACATGCTAAGCACGAACTGTACAGCAAAACGACGTTTGTGACATTAAGCGACACCTCTCGGGTAACTATTGTCTTCTTTTCCACCAACTTTCCCCCATGATCCTTAGACTCACGCTACGACACATCTTGCTGTTATGACATGTTATGGTATCTAAGTGCCTTGAACTTAATGAACAGTACAATTGTCACATATGATCAAAACGAGATTAGCTGGTAAAGAGTAGTAAAATGACCTAAGAAAGACTAAATTACTGAACGATCCAAGTAAAACACAATATTTGAGAAATACAACGTATAACGCACGGTCCAATTGAGACTAGATATTTGTTGTACTCAAAGGGTAACACACAATTCAATGATAATGGGCAACAGAGAACTGCTATTGTGACACGATCAAAGAAAGACTGAGAAAAACTAGATTGACACAGGATCCAAGAGAGGCTGAGCATTTGAGAACACTAATTTGACAGATATCCAAATAAGCACGTTTGAAAATACTAATATAGGCCATTATCTAAGAGAGACTATACGAAAATACTAATATAACAAATGATCCAAGAGAGATTGGACAATTGAAAATATTAATATAACACATGATCCAAGAGAGATTGGACAATTGAAAATACTAATATAACACATGATCGAAGAGAGACTGGACATTTGAAAATACTAATATAACACATGATCCAAGAGAAATTGGACATTCTCTACTAATATAACACATGATCCAAAAGAAATTGGACATTCTTTACTAATATAACACATGATCCAAGAGAAATTGGACATTCTCTACTAATATAACACATGATCCAAAAGAAATTGGACATTCTTTACTAATATAACACATGATCCAAGGGAGGTGGGATATCTGAGAAACACTAATGGAACATATGATCGAAAGGAGATGGGACATTTGAGAAACATATCACAATCCAAGTGAGTATATACATCTGTGAAATAGATTACTAGTTCCAAGCAAGACCTGGCATCTGTGAGATAGGCTACAAGTGCAATATATTACACAAAGTGACGTCTGGCATCTGTAAGATGGCTACAAGTGCAATATATTACCCAGAGTGACGTCTGGCATATGTGGGATAGGCTAATAGTTCATGCGATCTGGTATCTATCAGACAGGCTACTAGTACATCATATTACCTAAGTGACACGTCGTATTTGTGAGATAAGGCTACTAGTGCAATATATTACCCGAGACCTGGTCTCTTTGAGACAGGCTGCTAGTGCAATATATTACCCGAGACCTGGTCTCTTTGAGACAGGCTACTAGTGCAATATATTACCCGAGACCTGGTCTCTTTGAGACAGGCTACTAGTGCAATATATTATCCGAGACCTGGTCTCTTTGAGACAGGCTACTAGTGAAATATATTACCCGAGACCTGGTCTCTCTGAGACAGGCTACTAGTGTAGTATATTACCCAAGCGACACCTCACATCTGTGAGATAGGCTTCAGGTACAATATATTGCCCAAGTGAGATCTGGCATCTGTGATAGGCTATTAGTGCAATATATTACCAAAGTGCATATGCTACTAGTGCACTGCAAGATCCAAATGAGTGTGGACACCTGTGAAATAGGCTACTAGTGCACTGCAAGATCCAAATGAGTTTGGACAGCTGTGAGATAGATTACTAGAGCAATATACGAATGAAATGAGACTGCACGTCTGGTTAATTCACTAGACGGATTCTGTATTTTGTTTTACTGAGACGTTCCAGTAAATGTTTACACGTCTGGTTAATTCACTAGACGGATTTTTTTGTATTTTGTTGTTTTCCTGAGACGTTCTAGTAAATGTTTACACGTCTGGTTAATTTATTTTGCTGGTGACATTTTATGCGTGCCATGTTTCTCAATATCATATTCTCATTTCTGATTAATTTTGATTTATTTATATTCATAAACGTGCATAAAATCTGTGCTGTCATTTTTCTTATTGTTGTCCTTACCTTTCTGACATCGCTCTGGCCACGTGTATAATGTTGCGTACTTGTCGAATTGCAGATTTCCATAGGAATTGTACCGTCATTTTCGTGCTTGCTTTTACTTTTCTCTTTATGTACAGGTAGATCTTTCTACATTCATCCATATCTTCAGGTTGCATAACCTCACTTCGGACTTTAGCGTATTCTCTAAAAAAAAAAAAAAAAAAACAACAAAACTTTATTTGTATTTTCATAACCCCACTTTGGATTTTAGCGTACTCTCTAAAAACCACAAAGCTTGATCTATACTCTCTGCAAACAGAAACTTTACTTTTTATACAACAGGAAACTTTACTAATCTCTCATAAAATTCAACATTTTCTGTATTCTCTACAAAACATAAAATCTGCCATGATTTTGTAAAACATGGAGTTTTAATCATCTCTGAAAGTGCAACTTTACTTTATTGTTTGCCAAACATAAATGTTACCCCATTTTTGTAAAACAGGAAACTTGACCCATCTTTCTATAAATACAGATCGTTATAATACTCTTTGTAAAACAGATCGATATCGTACTCTTTGTAAAACATTATTCTTGACCGTATTCATTGATAACACAAAACTTTATGTAATTCCTATAAAACAATTCTCCATCATATACGCTGATAACTCAGTACTTGATAGTACCCTCTGTAAAATAGGAAAGTGTACTATGTCCTCTGTAAAATAGGAAAATGTATTATACCCTCTGGAAAATAGAAAAGCGTATTATACCCTTTGTAAAATAGGAAAGCGTATTATACCCTTTGTAAAATAGGAAAGCGTATTATACCCTTTGTAAAATAGGAAAGCGTATTATACCCTTTCTAAAATCGAAAATCGTATTATACCCTTTGTAAAATAGGAAAGCGTATTATACCCTTTGTAAAATAGGAAAGCATATTATACCCTTTGTAAAATAGGAAAGCGTAGTATACCCTCTGTAAAATCGGAAAGCGTAGTATACCCTCTGTAAAATAAGAAAGTGTACTGTAAAATAGGAAAGTGTATTATACCCTCTGTAAAATAAGAAAGTGTACTGTAAAATAGGAAAGCGTATTATACCCCCTGTAAAATAGGAAAACGTACTATATCTTCTGTAAAATAGGAAAGTGTACTGTAAAATAGAAAAGTGTACTAAACTCTCTTTGTAATAAGAAAACGTACTATACTGTCTGTATAACAGGAAACTGTATTGTACTCTGTATAACAGAAAATTGTACTATTCCATCTAAAAAATAGGAGTTTGTACTTTTTGAAAATCTGTAAAAAACACAACAGTTTTCTATCTTTTAAACACGTTATTTTATCGTATTCTCTGTAAACATGCCACTATAAATGTTTTATTATAAAAGATGTGTAAAGTAAGAAATCTGCTAAGTTGCAGGTTTGTGCTTGTGTGCAAGTGTGTAGACCTGGTGCAAAGTGTAAACGTGTCCGCATGTGCATGTATGTGAAAGTGTACGAAGGTGTAAGGTGTATGTGTGTAGCAGTGTACAAGTGTGACGGAGCTATGAGGTCGAACTGTATGCATAAGCGTGCATGAAGGCATACAGGACATATATATGTGTGTAGAGGTGTTTGTGGTTATGAGATGAAAATGTGTATGCGTGTGTATAAAGGTGTGAGGGTACATATGCATGTATACAAAAGCGTGAGTGGGGAATTTAAGGTGAAAATGTACAAGTGAGGATATAAGGTGCACCTAAGTGTGCGTGCTGTAAAGGTATTTGAGGATATGTGGTGTAAATATGCGTGCTTGTGTGCACACAAAAATAATTGTGAGGGTGCGAGGTGTACACGAGTGTGCATATTTGTAATAGTTCGAACTCCCTCTCGGTATGCTGGTTGCTATAATAATACTCCTACTGAAATTGAATACATTAAATGTTTTTTAATAGAAACTGTATGTATACATTTTCAGATAGATAGATAGATAGATAGATAGAGATAGATAGATAGTGATAGATAGATAGATAGATAGACAGATAGATAGATAGATAGATAGATAGATAGATAGATAGATAGATAGATAGATAGATAGATAGATAGATAGATAGATAGATAGATAGATAGATAGCATACCCAAATATATAAATAGTTAGCAATACCTGTCACGGTGCTTATATGAATTTTGCATATAGGAAACTAGGGACTTTTTTTTGACGAAACTGTATTATTAGTGATCGATCTATCTATCTGTCTATCTATCTATCTATCTATCTATCTATCTATCTATCTATCTATCTATCTATCTATCTATCTATCTATCTATCTATCTATCTATCTATCTATCTATCTATCTCATTTTGTTCTATCCATTTTTCTAATTTCACCATTATCATCAGAACTACTCACGAAAATTTACTCTGATTGAGAAATCCCAGAAAATTATCGTTGCATAAAATCTTGTAGACGCGTGACTTTAGTCCAAAATTCCGCCACTTCCTGGCAGCATCCTCCACTGTTTCTGGACGATGAGTGCGTTTTTTGAGGCCAGATTTTCTGCCGAACGTTGAAGAATCACTCATATTGGTCGACTTTTGAAGGCAAGTTGAGCCGCTGGAGCTGAGGCGACTATATGTGCTCCACTGATGGTTTTCGCAGTCGCCCTTTGACTTTTTCAGTTGTCGGCCGATGCCATCACTTAGCTGCTGACTGCCACTTTTCGACTTCCGCCCGCCGCCATCAATCTTCTGATTGTCTTGGAGGACTTTCATTCTCTGATTGTCTTGGTTAACTTTCAATCTCTGATTGTCTTTGTTGACTTTCATTCTCTGATTGTCTTGGAGGACTTTCACTCCTTGATTACTTGGCTTTCTCTCGCCCTTCCCCTGACCCATTCCTTCACTGCCAACAAGGGGTTCTCCCTTTTTCTTCCCCTTCATCAGCTGGCTGCGAAGTCTTTCCTTCAGATCAATGCATATAAAAAAAAATAATGTACTTGTCTTCGCTCAGGACCTTGTTGCTAAGTGAGAGAATATCGGCATAAAGTGCACACTCACGCTCACACAGATACACACGCAATCACGCACTTATTCTCTCTAACATACACACATACCAATTGTGTTCGTATATACAATTAGTGCACAAGTGCACAAACACAATCCTTATTTATTTCAGCTCCCAGCCTTTTAATCATTGTTTACATGAAGTAAAATGCATTAAACATAAGAAAATGACCACTACCGGAAGTATTTGTGCATCTAGCTACTGCTTGATTTGTCGTGATAAACTTCCAAATCTTTCTCGCGTTTCTTGTATACGTGAAAAAGACTGTCATTAAAGGTCGTATAGGCCTACATCATGATGGGTAGGGGGAGCAACCACAAATTATTAAAAACTTTACACTTGTCTGTTCTAATCTTGCCTTGCAATTTTCATTCATTTAAAATTCGGGTGCGGGTGCCAGACAAATGGAACTTTAGTTATGAAAAGGAGAGAAAATATTTGTTTTGCGTATTGAAAGTGATTGTTGAGGAAGGGCGTTCGGCTTACTACAATGTCCACTTTTCACCTAACAAGTGTTTTCTTTCATTTCTAATCAACGTTCTCTTCTCAGTCATTTCATTTTAATTAACGTTCTTTCCTCACTTTCATTTGATTTCTTTTTAATCAGCATTCTTTCCTCTCGTTCATTTCAGTGTAATCAGCGTTCTCTTCTTTCTTTCATTTCAGTTCTTTCCTCTCTTTTGATTATCAATTTAGTCAATGTACTTTCCTATAATGTAAGTCCAGCGCCTTAAGAGTGAGTCATTGAGAAGAATGTTGTATAAATATTGAGTCATTGAAACGACGCGCTCAGTCAGCTTACTTGTGTAAATAGTGAGTCAGTGAGAAGACACTCAGTCAGCTTACTTGTGTAAATAGTGAGTCAGTGAGAAGACACTCAGTCAGCTTACTTGTGTAAATAGTGAGTCAGTGAGAAGACACTCAGTCAGCTTACTTGTGTAAATAGTGAGTCATTGAGAAGACACTCAGTCAGCTTACTTGTGTAAATAGTGAGTCAGTGAGAAGACACTCAGTCAGCTTACTTGTGTAAATAGTGAGTCATTAACATGCACTGTTTTATCAAGAGTACGAGTTGCAGATGACAGTCTTACATTCAGGTGTTCGTCAAAAGAATAAGTCATTCACATGAAAATCTTACTGCGGCCTGTACCTCTAAGGAATGAGTCTCTTAAATGAAACTCAAACAGTCAACTGTTTGTAAAATATGAGTCATGATGACGCTAATAATGAGATGTCTATCTAGTTAATTAATCATCCAGACGACAATCTAACAATGGAATGAGTCATTCAGAAGATAGTCTAACCGGAAACTGAATCTTAAGTTTCACAGATAATTATTCTTAGATGACAGATTTTCAGTTATTCGCGGTCATGTTTTGGTCATTGTACACAATTCTGCTTCAATCACAATTATTCTTTCAAAATAAAACTTTGGCAGCACGTACTTTAATTTGTGTGTGAATGAAGTCCCAAAGATCGCTGCCCGGCTTTGTTGACGGTAAGACAGTTTTCTTCTTCTGCATGGATTCCGTGCCTTGAATTTTTTTTTTGCCATCACTACTATCAGTTCCAAAAATAGATCTAAACACAAATGAATCAACATTATTCATGGCTAGATGCTCTTCACTCTAGGACGTTTCTAAAGCCATATATAACCACGGGCATAATACAATTGTGCATTACACTTCTTTCGTTAGAAATAGTAGTGCTACAGCACACAAGAAATATAAAGTGCGTTTTGCATTTCTTTCTTCAGTAGTAGTAGTGCTACAGCACACAAGAAATATAAAGTGCGTTTTGCATTTCTTTCTTCAGCAGTAGTAGTGCTACACTACATAGGCAATCTACACTAAAGCGTATATTACACTTCTTTCTTCAAAACGGTGCACAACATTTACATTAGAGTGCGCATTACATTTCGGTCTTCAGTGATTTATTTTTAACCAGAGGATAGATGCTGTGCAGTTCACATTTGAAATTTCGTTGTTCAAGCTCAGGAACAGAGACAATGTCACATCACGCCACTCACGGTACGTATTTTCTATTTTACGATACAAGATATCCCGAGCACTTGTGTGCTAGGGTTCTAGTTCATGAATCTTGGACACTATTTTCCGCAGGTAAGGAAGAAACGGAACAGCCATTATACTGAGTGTCAATGAACATCCACTGGCTGCTACTATCAGCTGTGCAAATGTCAAGTCAGATAAAGGACAGTTGCAGTCGTGATGGGCAGCCATTGTCCAGACAAGAAAATCAGATTGTGCTGCTTATAGATAATCAGTTCTGGAACCTTTCTATCTATTTGGTTTAAGTGTCACAGAGCTGATAGGATAGGGAGAAAATCAGATTGATGAACTGGCAGTAGAAGAGGCTGTGTTTTGTGTTCCTCTCTGGCAATGTTTGATTGTAACTATGGTTACAGGACGGGAACAAATATAGGTACAAAAGGGATGGGGTGGGGTGGTAGAAGAGTAATAGAAACTATAGGAATAAAATGTTTACGTCTAGAATGGGTTGATAGGTTTTCTCGAATTTAATGTCGAGGTTAGTGAAACAAGTTAGTGTTAAAGTTAGGTAAGGACTACACATTGGTAGCAACAGCTGTTACTTCGCTAGCTTTGTTTAGAGGATTGTTACATTATTGTTGTAGTTTTAAGTATAACTAACTATCTGTATGCCTCTTGTTTCATGAACTTTATGTCTCAGAGCTCCAGTGAACGAACTGCAAGCACCTCTCGAAAACTGTGATTTGTCCTGACCTTTGACACACCATAGTTCATTGGTTAAAACAAGCAGGCACTGCATTTGTATTCATTGGCTGTTATATTGATTTGTCCTTATTTACCTTTGTCGCACCATAGCTAATTGGTTAAAACAAGCAGGCACTGCATTTGTATTCATTGGCTGTTATATTGACTTATCGATATTTACACATGCCTTGATTACCTTTCTTATTCATATAATTTAACTATTCACTTTGGTTCAGTTTGAAACTCATCCCACATTTATGTAGGATCCGTACTTGTATCATTCAAGATCTATATCAGTGGTTCTTAAAATCTTTTGAGTCATGGACCCTTTTGAAAGTGTTGTCACTAACCCCTTTGAAAATCTGGTGAAAGCTATGGATCCCCTCCCTTGAAAAATGCACATAAGCAGAATATAAAAATATAGTGAATATTTTACTTTCAAGAACCCCTTGAAGCCCGTCCATGGACTCCAGGTTATAAACCCCTGTATCATCATCATATCTAATCCAGTCTATGAATGTTTTTAGTGATATGACTATGGACTTTAATTTACTATTAGAGATATATCCGTTTCGTGTACAATAGTAGTCAACGAATGGTTTTGGTGACTTGACTAAGGGCTTTAATTTACTAATAGAGATATATCCGTTTCGTGTACAATAGTAGTCAATGAATGACTTGACTAAGGGCTTTAATTTACTAATAGAGATATATCCGTTTCGTGTACAATAGTAGTCAATGAATGACTTGACTAAGGGCTTTAATTTACTAATAGAGATATATCCGTTTCGTGTACAATAGTAGTCAATGAATGACTTGACTAAGGGCTTTAATTTACTAATAGAGATATATCCGTTTCGTGTACAATAGTAGTCAATGAATGACTTGACTAAGGGCTTTAATTTACTAATAGAGATATATCCGTTTCGTGTACAATAGTAGTCAATGAATGACTTGACTAACGAGCTTTAATTTACCATTATAGTTCTATTTTTCTTTCTCATGTCTAATCTTGTCAATAAACCTTTGGCAATTTAGGGGACAAGCCCAGATATAATAAGGGCTGATTTACATCCACTTCAACATTATTAAAATATGATTTTGATTCCATAGATGGTAAGGGACGGTGTAAACTGCACTGTCGTGGCCAATCTATTTCAAGTGATTTGGGGTTGTTACTAGGTGGTGATGGTCAGACTGGTGTGAACTGCACTCTATGGTCATTTTAGTTTACGTGTGATTTGGTTGTTCCTATGCGGCTAAGTCTAGAACAGCCTGAACTGCACTCTTCTATACCATCTATTGTTAGTGTAATTGTGGCTGTTAAGTTTCTAATGGTGTGAACTGCAATTCTATGTTCAATCTATTTTGTATGATTTTGACTGTTAATAGGTAGTTAGAGACAGTAGGGTTTTATATTCAATCTGTTTAAGATGAGACTATGGCTGTTAGGGACAGAACGGTGTGAGCTGTACTCCTAAGTCCAGTCCATTTGAAGTGTGATTTGGCTATTCCAAGGTTGTTAGGGACAGAACAGTGTGCGCTGCACTTCTACGTCCAATCTATTTAAAGTGTAATTACGCTTTTCCAAGGTTGTTGGGGACGGAACGGTGTGAACATCACACATTTTTTCATCATTGACAGTGAACATCTACTCTTGTACAATGGGAGATGTGCAAAGATGCTAATACAATTGAGGAAAATTGTTAGGTAAAAAATAACAATGGAAATTTCAAAGTACAATGATTAAATCATAATCCTTCAGTGATTAATTGTGCACACCACTCTATTTAAAGTAAATAGATGACAAAAGCTACGGAATCTGTGATGCTAATGCCACCTCATTATTGGTTATTATTATTATTATTAATTAATTACCCGTAACTAATTACAAGTGATGAGAATCTTAATTTATGTTATTAATAATTCTCCAGAAGACACCGCTCATCTCTCTCACTTGGCGGATATGCAGGAGCAGTAAACGTTTTCTCTCTCCCACAACATTAAAGACAATTTAGCTTCTGAAACTATAGTCACACATCATACAAGTTAGCTTCTGAAACTATAGTTACACGTCATACAATTTAGCTTCTGAAACTATAGTCACACACCATACAAGTTAGCTTCTGAAACTATAGTCACACATCATACAAGTTAGCTTCTGAAACTATAGTCACACATCATACAAGTTAGCTTCTAAAACTATAGTCACACATCATACAAGTTAGCTTCTAAAACTATAGTCACACATCATACAAGTTAGCTTCTAAAACTATAGTCACACATCATACAAGTTAGCTTCTAAAACTATAGTCACACATCATACAATTTAGCTTCTGAAACTATAGTCACACATCATACAAGTTAGCTTCTAAAACTATAGTCACACATCATACAAGTTAGCTTCTAAAACTATAGTCACACATCATACAAGTTAGTTTTCAAAACAATTGGTACACATCTTATAAATTGCCTTCTAAAACTACTAGCAGACAATTTACAAGTTACCTTCTCAAACTTTTGTCACACATTTACAAGTTACCTTCTCAAATATATCTGCCGAATCTTAAAATGTTACAGTCGATTGGTGAACCTAAAATGATACCTTTCAAAACTATGGATACTTCTTAAACTTTACTTTCTAAATTTTAGAGGCAAACTATAAAAATTATTTTCTAAAGTACAATTTGCAATATAATAGTTTTCTTTTAAAGTTATTGGCACAATAAAATTTACCTTCTAAAACGTGTTTGCATAACTTAATTGCTACTATTTAATAAAATTAACACAACGTAAAACACGTAGCTACCAAACTCTATGGACACATCTTTACATTTACCTTCTGAATATGCTGGCACGACTTAAAATTACCATCTAAAAACTATTGACACACCTAGAAAACTCCCTTCTGAAACGTATTTGCGCAATTTAAAAGTTATCTTCTAAAATGCTTTGGCACAACATAAAGTGACCTTCTGAAATGTAATAGAACAAATTTAAAATGACACTAAAATGCAATTTTAAAAGGAAAAGTCATCTTTCAAAATGCAATGGTACTTCTTAAAAGCTACCTTTCAAAAATCGCAATGGTGCAACTTTAAAGTTACCTTCATAAATGCAATGGTAAATATAAAAATTACAGCATAAATGCAATGGTACAGGCTAAAAGTTACCGCCACACATACAATGATACATCTGAAATGTTATCTTCATAAATGCAATGGTACAACTTAAACATTACTCCAAAATACAAAGGTACAACATAAAAGTTACTTTCTAAAATACAATGGTACATCTTAAAAGTTATCTTCAAAAATGCAGTGGTGCATCTTAAGCGCTACCTTTAAAAGTGCAAAGGTACAACTTAAAAGGTACCTTAAAAATGCAATGGTGTGTGCAACTTAAAAAAGTGACCTCACAAAATGCGATGGTATGTGCAACTTAAAAAAGTGACCTCCCAAAATGCGATGATGTGTGCAACTTAAAAAAGTGACCTCACAAAATGTGATGGTATGTGCAACTTAAAAAAGTGACCTCACAAAATGCGATGATGTGTGCAATTTAAAAAAGTGACCTCACAAAATGCGATGGTATGTGCAACTTAAAAAGTGACCTCACAAAATGCAATGGTGTGTGCAACTTAAAAAAGTGACCTCACAAAATGCGATGGTATGTGCAACTTAAAAAAGTGACCTCACAAAATGCGATGGTATGTGCAACTTAAAAAAGTGACCTCACAAAATGCGATGGTGTGTGCAACTTAAAAAAGTGACCTCACAAAATGTGATGGTATGTGCAACTTTAAAAAGTGACCTCACAAAATGCGATGATGTGTGCAATTGAAAAAAGTGACCTCACAAAATGCGATGGCATGTGCAACTTAAAAAAGTGACCTCACAAAATGCGATGGTATGTGCAACTTAAAAAAGTGACCTCACAAAATGCGATGGTATGTGCAACTTAAAAAAGTGACCTCACAAAATGCGATGGTGTGTGCAATTTAAAAGTTACCTCCTCGGCACGGGCTCCTTTTCACCATTAAGCCGCGCGAGGCCACCCTTTGGAGAATTCTTTGACGTGAGGTCTGTGGCGCTGGCCGTGGGGGAAGAACTTCCAGCCACTTGCACATTTCGCTCGATTTCCGTGTAAGGAAAACTTAAGCGAAACTCATTCACGGTTCTATTTTCCAGAAACTCCTTCAGCACAGAATCGCACGTCTTGCCATCTAGGGTATGTCTTTTTAAACGGGGTGAAACAGAGTCTTGTGAGGTACTTATCATTTGACTCGATTTCTCATTTACTGAACTTCTCTCTAGGTCATCATTTTGGTCAGAAGCGCTATATTGTCGGTCACACGAAGCATCTAACCGGTCAGTGGAAGGGGAAGCTCTTGCTTCAGATGAGCTTTTGATGGACACATCCATGGAGACGCTTGCTTTTTTAAAGTTAATAATCAGCCGTTTCTTTAACTTATTTCTTAAATTCGAAAATCAATAGTTTCCTAAATTTAACTGTTTGCTTGTCTTGATGCAAAACAACAATAACAGCACAAATTCAAACGTTATGGGGTTGATTTCAAATTTAGCTAACGTAGTCTGGTTCTTTATAGCAAGACATCAACTTGAAAAGAATTTCAAACGTAAAGGGGGTTTCTTTTACATTTAATAGTCTGTCTGGTTCTTTACACAGAACATCAGCTTGAGAACAATTTCAAACATTATTTGTTTTGCATTTCAGTTCAATGATTAACTTCTCTGCTTCTTTAAATCAAATTGTCACTTTTTCTCATTCTAAATGAAATTATTGCCTGTCCTAATTATTAAAACAAAAAATCCTTCTATCTAACTTTACAAAATTTACAGTTAGAATGCTATAATGTTTTCCACTGGTGATTTTTTTCTACCATTAAAATTTCTTAAACTGTTCATTTTATTTATATTTTTCATATATATAAAATAAATTATCCTGCTATTTGCTGTCAAAAGGGACACGATGTATTATAATGATATAGTATTTTTTGGCCCAAAGGGGAAATTTATAATATTAATTTCTTTTACTTTTCTGCCAGATAACATACTGTAATGTTTGTCGCTGTAATTTACTGCCAAATAGAAAAAGTCTGTGAAGAAATTTGTGATGTGAGTTCCTTGTCATTGTCTGCCAAAGTGAAAACCTTGCAAATATCTTGAATTTACTGTTTTCTATTGCTGTCAAGAATAAACATAACATATATTTCTTATATTTTACTTTAAGTGTTAATAATTAAACAAATAATTTATTTTAAATGTTTGCATGTTGTTATATTTCTGTTAACTATTTTTAAACAAGAATATTTGCTAATATATACAGATTATAAGAAAGCAATTGGTAGTGTGACGCCTAAGCCACACTAGTTGTTGGTTCTGATTATTATTATTAATTAATTATGCATAACTATTTCAAGTGATGAGAATCTTAATTTAGGTTATTAATAATTCTCTATAAGACACCACTCGTCTCTCTCACTTGGCGGATTTGCAGGCGCTGTAAACGTTTGCTCTCCTCCACAACATTAAAGACAAACATTTACTGTCACACAATATTTCCATAGGTAGAAAACTTTTTTATTAAAGGAGGAGACAAATCCGTCTTTTAAACTAAATGTCGAAGAGGTCTCGACAAATTATACCTGATTTAATTAACAATTCTTATTAATAACGTTTTCATTTTTCTATTAACAAATATCGAACAGTAAAGCCAGTCTTAGAAAAAAAGGTGCAACAATCGCCTTTATTATGTGTCAAAGATATAGGTTACTAGACCATCATGCCTGGGAAGTCAAAAGGTAAGAGATGGATGGAGGATAGCAGAAGGTAATTTGTTGATGGATGCTCGATGTCCTATATGGAGATATGCTTTCCTGTCAATGACGTAGGCTAAATACTTAGATATTGTCGGCATAGGTAGGTCTGTAATTAGGACTGAAAACGCACTAAAACGTTATCCACATGAAACAGTCCCACATACCATGAGTAAGAAACTGATTGTGGATGACAGACTTTGGCCTGCAGCTTGCAATAGAGAAGGTAAACTTATCGAATTCTCAAGAAATACTATTATATGTATATGGCATTAAGAATGTTGAAGATATAGTCTTGCTGGAGATGGAGGTACTTCTCACATAACAGTCCCAGATTAAAAATCTGTTTAGTTGTGCTTCACCCTGGTCTGAAGCCTGTCTGTTCTTCAGCTATGATTTCCTATGCCTGCTGATTCAGTCTGTTTAATTAAGCATGGCTTTGTTTTGGTGGCATATAAGACTTATCGTATGATAGTTCTGACTTTGCTGCAAATTGCCTTTTTTTTCAGGAGAGTTATTATGATGACGGAGTCCATGGTGTTGGCCATTCCCCTGTCTGCCAGATCTTATTGCAGCTAGTTAGTAGAGCGCGTATCATGCTTCTCCCCCTTCTTGGACTAGTTCTGCAGGGATGTTGTCTATTCCTGCTGCCTTCCCCTTTTTCAATGATTTCACTGCAGTCTCTACTTCTTCTCAGAGGATAGGGTAGTTGTCAGTGTTGGTCACTGGTGGAGTGTTGAGTATGCCTAGGTCCCCTGTAGGTCTGTGGTTGTATAGGTCTGAGCAGTATTCTGTCCATCTCTTAAGAATATCTTGATCTTCTGTACGGAGCATTCTTGTTTTACACTGGTCAGACCTTTTACCAGTAGGTATGCATTTTGCTATTACTTTTTTTACATTATTCTCTATAGCTTTACACTGGTCTTCAATCCATGTCTCCTTTGCCTTTATCACGCTTTTCTTGATAATCTGCTTTATTTCCTTGTATTGTTTTGCTCTTTCTGATTTCTTCTTTAGCTCTCGACACTTGTCACACAAATCAAGGATGTCAGCTGTAACCCAATGTTTCTTTGCCCATCTATGTTTGCCAAGGATATCATTTGATGTTTGGATAATTGCGGTGTTAAATATGTCAATCAATTTGTCTGCATCTGTGTTCTCTGCACTAACAAAGGGCTGCATGCCACACCCTGTCTAACACCTTCTTAAAATCCACAAAGACATGATAAAGGTCTTGTTGGTGCTGGAGGTATCTGCACAGGAGAAAGACGACCCCGCCATCCATGAGTCCCCTGCTGCCTTGCAGGTTAGGTTTTGGATAACCAAAGGCTAGAGTGCTGACTCAGTACCTGATTAGGCCTTTGAACTTCTTCACTGAGGTCACACCCAGGAAGGACTCAATTGGCAGTACTCAGTACTGAGTACAGTATTTATTCTCTGTAGCATGGTGCAGCAAAAGAAAAAGGCATATTCTACTCTGCAAAAGTCAAATTAAGGCAGCACTAAATTTCAGGCATATTTCATCTCTAAACCCATTTCTCTCTTACAAACATTCTCAACTTACAAATCCTGCAAAACTTTCGTTAGCCCGATACACACAGTATAAGAAAATATAGCATCATCTAAATTCACAAGTATAATGTACAACGTAGTCAAATTAATGAACATTGTAATAATGGTTCAATTACATAAGCATTCTCTAATAAGTCTAATTCAAATCATAGAACAATAACAAACATGTACAAAATATTCTAAATCCATTCTTTCTTCAACAGTCAGTTAACTTACCACATGCTAATGATCGCCTTATGACCTGACTCGAGTTATTTTCAATTCAATGTATAGAGTACTTCTTCAACAAAGAAACTTTCAGTCTATCCCCATTGTTTGTTATGAACAGTTTGAGACTATTAGTCATAAAAACTACTCATCCAGTTAGAACTGGTTTGGATTGCATCATCAATTTTTAGACTAACCTCCACTGAGTTGTTTACTTCCAACTTTGACACTTACAAAAGGAGTGCCCAAGGTCGGGTCACTTTGACGATTTAACAATTTATATAACAACTAAGTCTAGAATTAGGGATAGGCAAATATACTCTACCAAGGTAGTATTAAAACTTTTCTTTTCATCGACTAACTTAAAGATAAATAAACAATTGCAAAATTAATTATTTGAATCGACTATATATAGTGAGAGAGATGGTTGGGTGGATGGATGGATGGAGAGGGGGAACGGACACTCTTAATTCTTAGGAATTAAATTAACGCTGAAAATGCAACAAAATGCACATAAAGAAGAATAGATAAATATATTTTAAAGATTTTTTTAAAAAGGGAAAAAATTATTTTAGAAATATTATATTAAATATGATGTGTTAGAAGACAGATTTTAACTAAGAAATGGTGAAATGGAGATTGGTGACACCATGTTCATGCTTGCTTTTACCGTTCTGTTTCCAGGCCAGTACTGCGCTCAGTGGAAAAGAAAATTAATTAGACACAATTTCTTGACTAAATAAAACAGAGCCAAAAGTCTGTTTCTCGGGGATAAGTGAATATGAGTGATTTCACAAAGATAAAAACGGATTAAATCCCAGGGGTGTTAGTCATGTGAAGCACGCCGGAGAATTCAATGACGAAGTGGCGACGTCATTTTGCCGCAAAGTAAATGACGTCATGATTCTCAGACCGACGAAAGACGTCGGGAGTAGTTTAGCGGGACAGGAGAAAGTGGATAGGCTTGGCCTGACTTCACATTTAGTTGCAGGTAAAGATCATCTGTCGCTTGCATGAAATACACCATCTTTTTGAATAAATCAAAGATTATTTAAGAAACTAGGCTGAATGTCAAGCATTAACTGATAAATAAATAACATTTTCTTTCCTATAATTTGAAGGATATCATGTAGGAACCGGAAGCTTTCAAACAATATACAATGCAAGCAGGATGGATTTTGTTTCTAAAAATAGAACATCATATAGTAGCGTGTTTGGTGTGTACATAGGTTTATTGCATTTGTTATGCAGATTTGAATTATATGATTGATGTTTATTTCTAACAATATCAGAGCGCACACTGCCGGTGTATGCAAAAGTGTGGTCTGCTACTATTATATATTTTCATTTATTTTATTATTCATTTTCATCCATACACATTTATTGTCAAAGAAATGTGTACACAAGAGCATTTTAGATTGGAATAAGAGATGAATAGTCACACTCATCCAGTACATTTGAGGAATTCCAATTCTTTATTTTCAAAGTGGTGTATCGATCTGAATTAATTCCTTTGAGAAATATAACTAAACGCAAGTTACAAATGTCTTTATGCAAAGTTTTCATCTTGTATACGCTCCTCACCACTTTCTTTCGTGAGATATTTCCATTACAGATATAGACTAGATTAAATGTTTTGCTCCTTATTTCCTTAATGCCTGTGTGTTGCAAACGTTATGTGGGTCACAAGTAGTAGAATGTAGAATATAAAAAAATTATCTCCTCTTTGCATTAGCAATCACCTTATATAGAATTTCTTTGCTAGACACAACCACTTGAATTGCGTGTACACGTTAAAAGTTAAAATTGGACGACATCAAGGGTCAACATTGACCTCAAAGGTCACCGATGGACTTGTGGATTATGATGTCCAAAGCTCATATCACTGAGCCTCAAGTAAATTCGGGTCCCTGTCGTACATACGGAGACGTCTGATGGTTCTCATTTTCACGTAGACTCGGATACTCACCAAGTCCATACGTGGATACTCACCAAGTCCATACACAGATACTCGCCAAGTCCACACGTGGATACTCAACAAGTCCACACTCGGATACTCACCAAGGAAGTCCACACATGGATACTCGCCAATCCATACACGGATACTCACCAAGCCCACACGTGCATACTCACCCAGTCTACACGCAGATACTCAAGTCCATACGTCCATACTCATCAAGTCCACACACGGATACTCGCAAGTCCATGCGTGCATACTCACCAAGTCCACACACGGATACTCGCAAGTCCATGCGTGCATACTCACCAAGTCCACACACGGATACTCACCAAGTCCACACATGGATACTCACCAAGTCCACACATGGATACTCGCCAAGTCCACACATGGATACTCGCCATCTAGACTTCATAGGTTTGTCCTAATGAGCTGAAACGACAACTATTAAAGCTATCGTCGTGGAGAACTATGAGTAATTTTTTTTTATATTTCCAAATGTAATCTATTATTACACTACATTATTGCACATTAGCCCAGTGTTGTGATATATACGATTTTAAATGTGGTTTAATGAGAATATCCCAGCAAACTAGAATATAACCTTTAAAATATTTAATGAGACTACAATTGTAAAATGTAAAATTTAAAGGTTTAATGAAAATTAACCATCGTATTTTAATACAGTTTTAATGCGAATAATCAAACTATACGGTATACGTTTTGTAAGGTATCCGAAAATAAGTAACCAAACTGTAAAATATATCAGTTTTGTAAGGTATCCGAAAATAAGTAACCAAACTGTAAAATATATCAGTTTTGTAAGGTATCCGAAAATAAGTAACCAAACTGTAAAATATATCAGTTTTGTAAGGTATCAGAAAATAAGTAACCAAACTGTAAAATATATCAGTTTTGTAAGGTATCAGAAAATAAGTAACCAAACTGTTAAATATATCAGTTTTGTAAGGTATCTGAAACACAAGTTTTGTATCAATAATATAAGCAATATGTTACATGCACCATTTTGTTACTGGTTATGATTATTATTTATTTATTAATAACACTTAACTAATTAAAGTGATCGAGAATCTTAATTTATAGTTATTAATAATTCTCACACAAGACCAACATATCTCTCACTTGGCGGATTATAAGGGTGTCGTAAAACTATTCTTTGCACAATATAAGATAGACGTTTAACTGTCGCATAACGTTTCTTCACGTGGAAACTTCTTACTAAAGGAACAATAAAAATCGGTTTTGTGATGCTGACGCCAACTAGTTAATTATGATGATTATTATTATTTAATCATCCATAACTAATTACAAGTGATGAGAATCTTAATTCATGTTATTAATAATTCTCTAGAAGACACAACTCGTCTCTCTCAATTTGCGGACAAGTGAGCGCTGTAAACGTTTTCTCTCTTCAACATTAATGGCAACATTTACCGTCACACAACATAATAGGTGAAAAACGTCTTACCAAAGGAGAAGATAAATCCGTCTTTTAATCTATATTTAGCGAGTCCCCACTTTCTTCTCCAACATAAGGCTATCAATATGTGTAAGAAAGTCAATAAATTTATTAAATCAACAATCAAATATACAACATATGAATATAATCAAAAGAGCATTGACATTTACATCACTTCACATTAATGTTCAATTAATGCTGGACAATTGTTCAATTTATCCTAGCACAGACATAAACAGTCAATTAATCATAAATACCTAATCAAATTCATGAGTATCATCACGGAAATGAGAGTAGAGTTTCGGAGAAGTAATTGAAGTCAATGCACATAACCTTTTTCAAAGATGGTGGCTGTTGCCAGCACGTATTTCACAGTGATGCAGTTTGCAACAAGTCACTGCCTTTCATATTTAGGCAAGGCCCCATGTGTCTCTTCTAGAGGTACATTACACAACTGTTCCAGAATCTTCGACGCATTCTCCAAGCATACCATAGAGAATTGTCATGAATTTCACATGTGCTATCAAAGACATCAGGAGGAATGTTCTTTAATTTCCACGTGCATTTACTCAACACACAACAAGGAATGTTCAAAATAATCTTTATGAATTCTCGAGATCAAACTAAAGCAACAATTTGCCACTGTATGGGATCTTGAACAGAATTCACAGGAATCAACTTACAGAAACACGTTTTACTTCAAGTTTAATGACAACACTGGATGCACACACCAATGTGATCAAGTGGAGTACAGTAGTTACTGTAACACGACGTGACAAAAATAAACTTTGCTTTGTTCTGCAAAAGTCAAATTAAGGCAGCACTAAATTTCAGACATATTTCATCTCTAAACTCCTTTCTCTCTTACATTCTCAACTTACAAATCTTGCAACAATTTCATTAGCCCGATGCACACACAGAATAAGAAATATAGCATCGATCAAAATTCATAAATATAATGTACAATGTAATCAAATTAATGAGCATAGAAATAATGGTTCAAATACATTAAGCATTCTCCAATTCAAATCATAGATTAATAGCAAATATGTACGAAATATTCTAAATCCATTCTTTCTTTTATCAGTGAGCTAACTTTACCATAAAATAACGGTTGGCTTTATGATGTCAGAATGAAATATAGAATATAGAACTTTCTTCAACAGGAAAGTTTTGGTCTATCTCCATTGCATGAATTTGTTATGAGCAAGTGTGAGACTATTAGTCAGAAAAACTACTCATCCGCTTGGAACTGGTTTGGATTGCATTAGCAAGTTCTAGCATATACTTTACCTGAATTGTTATTTTAACTTTGGTACTAACAAAAGAAGATCGTTATGATCAGTACCCGAAGGTCATGTCACGTTGATATTTAAAAAATTATATAACAATTAAGTTTAGAAATAGGATTAGGAAAATTTACTCTGCCACACCACCAAACTGTAAAACAAATGTTTTATAAGCTGTCAGGGAAATAAGCAACCAAACTATAAAGCTTAAATTTTAAAAGGTATCAGGAAAATAAACAAACAAACAAACTGTAAAATAGCAGAGGTTTTTTCTGTACATAACCAACAACACTGTGAATATAAGCTTTCAATGCTAAGTTGCAGTCTATAACGCATAAATAGCAAGGTTTTGATTTTCTTTCGTTGTTATGTATTCTGATCAACCGAATGCATTTCTATCTAATAGTCTTAACCAGAACCAGTGCCATCTTAACGCAAGGGCACGCTGGGCAGTTGCCCCGGGGGCCCCATGCTAATCTATGTATGTTATGATTTGCTGTCAATTTTTTCCTATGAGTGGTTGTGTTGCCCCAGTGCCCTGTTTTGCCCATGGGCCTATAATGCTGTTAAGATTTCCCTGCACACATCAAATTTGCACGATTTAATTTGATTCGAAAGTCTTCCTTAGACTTCCATTTAATCTAAGGAAGACTTTCGAATCAATATCAACCCTCCTTTATCCAGGAAAATGCAGGTAGTTTTTGTTGTTGTTTGTTTCAGTCAGAGATCTACGTTGGCTCTGCTTTTCATGTGGGCTCGAACTTGCTCGTGGAATGGCGAACGCTCAGTCTGAAGGCAATGTTCCAGGTTCTAAACCCTTAACTACACTCTCGAAACTGAAGACAAACAATAAGTACCCTCTGGATAGCGCCAGTTACCGTTCTTGGCATACGTCACTTCCAATGATGTCAGTCCTGGGGTCTCCACCCCGAAAGGCGAGTCGCTTCAAAAGAACATTTCTCCGTCAGTCCAAAGGGTCGTTAATGAAAGGAACGGTAGGGACCCAGACAAGTCATAGACTCTCTGAGTTGGTGGAAAGTGCTTCTCTGGTTAAGACGATCGAAGTAAGTCATGCCACTTTATGAGGGATTGTTATAAATTTCAGGTTATCATAATCGTCGTAGTCACCATCATCAAATATTATCATTTACTGCATGTTTCCCTCTCGTCTTCCTCAGCATCATGATAGTTTATAACTTCTTTTTCATTTAATCCAAATCATATATGCAAGGGCGGTGACTCACTTGCCAATGTCTATTTAGTTACAGAGAGCAAAGAGCTGCGAAGGATTTTTTAAAACCAACAATTAGCCTAATTCTGACATTATAATTTTTTAAATTAAAAAAATCTAAGGAAATTAAATCTGCAATATAATGCACACATTGTCGTATTTATTCTTTCAAGGTAACAAGAGGAGTGCAACCTATTTTATCCTATCCACACCTTTCTCGACCTTACTTAAAATGTATGTCAAGGTAGGTGATGTTGGTAAATCCTCAAGGTCCGTGTGGTCAACTGACAAGTTTTGTGAATTTGTTACTAAAGAGTATATTTGTTTTGAGTCGATCGTTAGAAGTTAGTCATTTTTAGAATCTCCTTGTAAGATTGGATCATCAAAAAGACATGTTATAGAGACGATCAGATGAGTTAGAATTGCCGCATTTCCAACTTTTTTTAGGCATATGTATTCGCAGCAGTAAGACATTGTCGCTGAATCGTATCAGTACTCGGCGCTTTTTAACCAAGATATATAACTCTGGTATTGGTAGGTAATCAGCACTCATAAACAGCCTTTGGAGGATTTTTCAGCCACAAGGTCTGGTTCCAGTACATCACAATAACAATCATTTCGTTTGATTGGTAGATGGACTGATTTAATGTTTTTATTAAAATTTTCTCCATTTCTATTGGACAATGCGTTCCAGTGCTTTCATGTATGGCTTGTAGCTTAAGAAAACAATAGTGAGTGCGAGCTATTCTTTACAAGATTGTAGCCTGAGCAATGAAAGCCGGAATTTGGCCATAAGCATCTATTTTTAGAACAGTTTTGGCAGGGTGCCTTTACTTGATCTACATGATCAGGAAAGTTGCGGATTGTTGACTGATACATGTATTCTCTTTGACTATAAATGAGGATTTAATGAGAATTCCTCGCTTTCAGAGGACAGGTTTTGCTACAACGTTACATGCTGCCAAGCTTGCTACATGCCCGACTGTCAAAAAAAACCAAACAACAACAACGAAGAAATGCCGGGATGGAGCTTTAAATCTGAAATATTCAATAAATAAATATAATTTATACATACATCAATAATTTATTATTATGAAACTAATTTGTTCTATCCACTTTTAATTTGTCCTTTCTCTCATTTCAGAGTATACAAAGAGCAAAAGAGTTGTCCAACAATTTGCATTTGGAATACACGCGTCTGTGTGAACTCAATCGTCTGTTTAAAAAACAAAAGGTACGAATGGTACTGATTTTAGATATTCTTGAGTGATGACCATTAATATTTGTTTTCAAATATTCTTGAGTGATGACCATTAATATTTGTTTTCAGATATTCTTCAGTGATGATCATTGATAATTGTTTTCAGATATTTCTGACTGATAATTATAACCATTGATAACCTTCTCAGATATTCTTGATTGGTAATCATTGATAATCTTAATTTCTTGAATGATGACCATTGCACTCTTCTAAGATATTATTCACTGATGATCATTGATGCTTTTCTAAGGTATTCTTCACTGATGGTTATTGACATTGATCTAAGTTATTCTTCTTTGACGTCCATTGATAGTGATCTGAGAAATTCTTGACTTACTGATTTTGAATTCTGATATCCCTGAAAACTGACCATTGAAACTGCTCTCATATATCTGACTATTTGCCATTCACTGCTTTCAAGTTTCATTATCCTTGCCACTCTTCATTGACTGATCTTATATATCCCTTATATTTGCCATTCACTGCTTTCAAGTTTCATTATCCTTGCCACTCTTCATTGACTGATCTTATATATCCCTTACTACTGGTTATTGATTGTTCTCAGTGGATATTGAAACTGTTTAATATATCTTTGACTTGATTGTGACACTTCTCGGATAACATTAACTGATGGCTGTGATTTATGACTAGAATTAATCATTCCAAAAATGAATTATGACTTGTGTTGGATATTCCCTTCATGACTTATACATATAACTTTGTGACTAGTATTAGCTGTTCTCTTCATGACTTATGCATCTAACCTATGACTAGTATTAGTTACTCTCTTTATGACATACATATAACTTATATATAGTATTTGTTATAATTCATTATATGTTTACTTGGCTAGTGACTAGTAAAATAAAATTGATCCATACATTACTTATGGTTAGCATTAGTAGATCTATAATTGCTTTCACGACTAATGACTAGGATTATTTGCTATAAATATACTTGCATTACTTAATAGCATTAGTTATTCTAAAAATGTTTACATGACTTATAAGTAGTATTAATAGATTTATACATATTTACATATCTATGACTGGTATTACTATTAGTATATCTAAACCTGTTTACATGTCTTATGACTATATTAGTAGCTGACATGTTTACATGGCGTATGACTTATTCTAATAATACAGGCTTACATGGCTTATGGCTATTATTATTTTTATTAAACCTGCTTACATATAATATGATTAGTATTAGTAACTTTAAATATGTTTACTTAGCTTATGACTAGTACTAATACCTCTGAACATTATACATCTGTTATGACTAGTATTAATAGCTCTAGACTTTGTTACTTGGCTTATGTATTTAGTATTTCTAAGTATTTCTAAGCCTGTTCACATGGCTCATGATTAGTATTAGTATCTTTAAAAATGTTTATATGGCTCATGATTAGACTTGAAGCTTTAAACACGTTTACATGGCATATGACTAATATTTAGTAGTCCTGTTTATGTTTACATGGCTTATGACTAGTATTAGTTATTCTAAACGTTTGCGTGTATGACTAATAGTATTTCTAAGCATGTTTCCGTGTCTTATGACTAATATTAGTACCTTAAAATGTTTCAATGTCTTATGACTAGTAATAGTTATGTTAATCTAAACATGTTTACATATCTTATGATTAGCATTAGTAGCTTCGTAATATTTATACGTCTTATGACTAGCATTAGTAGCTTCGTAATATTTATACGTCTTATGACTAGCATTAGTAGCTTCGTAATGTTTATTCGTCTTATGACTAGCATTAGTAGCTTCGTAATATTTATACGTCTTATGACTAGCATTAGTAGCTTCGTAATGTTTATTCGTCTTATGACTAGCATTAGTAACTTCCTAATGTTTACACAAATTATGACTAGCATTGGTAACTTCCTAATGTTTACACAAATTATGACTAGCATTAGTAGCTTCGTAATGTTTATTCGTCTTATGACTAGCATTAGTAACTTCCTAATGTTTACACAAATTATGACTAGCATTGGTAACTTCCTAATGTTTACACAAATTATGACTAGCATTAGTAACTTCGTAATGTTTACACAAATTATGACTAGTAAATAAGAGTGATCCCCACGTGGCTCATGACTAGTATTTGTATATCCAAATGTGTTTGCATGGTTTTATTAATAGTATTAGTAGCTCTAAAATGTTTACCTGGCTAACAAGTATTAGTATATATAAATACATTTGTATTATTTCTGACTAATATTAGTAATTATAAATATGTTTACATGGCTTATGATTATAAATAAAAGCGATCCATATATGGCTCATAACTAAGAGTAGTAGTTCCATACACGTTAATATGGTTTATTACTAGCATTAGTAGGTGTAGGTCGTATGATTAACATCTGTAGATTTTTACACATTACTAGTAATTACCATAACAGTTGACTAGTATTAAGGTATGGCTAATGAAACATCTACATCAATATTAGCAGTGCTAATTCTAGTACTTATTTATAGTTATAGCAATGATACATATACTGTAATAATGTTACCCAGAAAGCGGGAAGGCTAGTCATAGAAGAGTGTTCGAGTAGTAATAGAAGAGTGTTGTTTCATACTCAGGAAGAATTCAAGCAGGCAAAAACAGTCAAGGCCGAGAAACAGGCTAAAAAAGACGACAGTTTGTCAAGAAAAGAAGTGAAATGGGAGCGCTATACTAAATTAATCAGGGAACAACCCTCTCCTGAAACCTCACAGAAAATTCCAAATGCTTTTACATTCGTAGACTCACCACGATTCCTAAGGTATTCTGTTTCTCTCTCTCTCTCTCTCTCTCTCTCTCTCTCTCTCTCTCTCTCTCTCTCTCTCTCTCTCTCTCTCAGTTTCTGAACGTGTCTAAGTTGGTCTGATTGTCTGTATCTCTCTATCCCAATATCTTTATGTCTCTGTCTTCTGGTTGTAAAAGATGCATGTCTGCATACAAGTTCTCTATTGGTCTTTGTTTTATAACTCCACACTTTTTCTCTATTGGGCTTTGTTCTATAACTCCACACTTTTCTCTATTGGTCTTTCTTCTATAACTTCACACTTTTTCTCTATTGGTCTTTCTTCTATAACTCCACACTTTTCTCTATTGGTCTTTGTTCTATAACTTCACACTTTTTCTCTATTGGTCTTTCTTCTATAACTCCACACTTTTTCTCTATTGGGCTTTGTTTTGTGTCTGCTTACCTCTTTTCTCTTGTGCTTTGTCCTATGTCTGCATACATATTCTCTATCGGGCTATGTCTTATGTCTGCATACTTGTTCTCTAATGTGCTCTGTTCTATGTCTGCATACCTGTTTTCTATCACTTTGCCGGTATGTATTTAATCCATATGACAATATATTAATTATTTTTAGTATAGAATAGTCTGAGAATATACAATTTAACATTAAAATATACAACACATAGTTCGCTATTTTGATCTCTAACTCGTCATCAAGTGCATGCACATAATTAGAATTGTTTCTGGCAGTTATATGTAATCGAGAAAGGTTCGCAAGTGGCAACACACATTATTTGCTTGAAAATGTTCCTGCCAAGAGATTAAGCTAACTAGATACAATAATTTAAAGGTGGCTGTAATATAAAAGATAAATCATAAACAAGTGCGTAATTATGAAAATATTCTTACAAGTTACAAAATAATGGAAAGAAGAATAAGTTCTTTTAAGACTATGTTGAAGTAATCGCTTAGAAATATAAGTATCCTTTATCATGATTGCTGTTGTCATAATAGAAAACAAGAACAGTAGGGTGATCAATTTCCATTTCAGCAATATAAATAAACAGGACAGATTGATAAAGTGCTGTTTTATTATATAGGGTAGGGACGTGAAGATAAAAGTTCAGTCCAAGACTCATTCCAAAGTTCGAACTGCCAACCCTTACTAACATTACTAATGAAATGGTATGTGTATTTAGTAAGCAATTTATGACAGCACCAGCTTGCTCTTATATAGCGTTCGCGGAAGTGATGCAGCGACTAATTCTCATTGAGGTGAAAATAAACAGAGCAAAGAATAACTTTTGAAAAAACTCATACAGAGCCTAAAATAAAGTTTTAGCCTACATTTCAAAATTAATCAACTTTGTTCTGAAGTTGAATGGAAATTACCATGAAATGTCGTCTCTATTTCGCTGGTACGAACAAGAAAATATAGCAATGATCTAGTTCAGTGGTCCCCAACCCCCGGTCCGCGGACCGGTACCGGTCCGTGGACCATATGGTACCGGTCCGCGGACCAAATGGTACAGGGCCCCCCAATTTTATTTTTACTCTGGTGTATTTCTTTCGGGTTTGTGCGACTTTCCATGGACGAGATTGAGTCTGAGCATTCATTCTCCCAGTTGGTGCACGATCATCTGTCTTTGCTTTTAAAGAATTCGAGCTCTACTTCCCAGCCACACCAACACACTTCGCTTCGGACCACCGACGAACGCACTCCATCCATTGGACCGCCGGGAGGAGAGTCATGTCAAAGCGCCACACCAGACAAACCAGCACTAAGACTCAGCCCTTTTCAGGGCTGGCAAAAATGCCACTACTGCCCACTCCACCAAGTGACATTTTACGCGATTCTGAGTCAGTCACAGAAGTTGCGGACGGCCCTTTCTGTTTCACAAACGAGCGCATAGCCCAGCTGAGACAGATACGGCAAAAGAGGCTTGAAGAGGTGCAAACATTAAGAAGTACAAAGGAGAAGACTGGACAAAATACTGCTGTGAAATCAGCAAACCAACCGAAAATGGGGGCATACGAAAAGTTACCCCCTTCACCTTCACACTAGAAACTAAAAACGTTGAACTAAAAAATGCATTCACTAATTTGCTGTTGACCCTCTTCCACAAAAACAGAAGATGAACTTACACTACACAACAAGCCATCTTAACCGCAATTGGTCTCCATAAGATTTTAAAAGATTTTAAACAAGCACCTGACAAGGCAACACGAAAAAAAACTACATCAACAGACTGTGAAACACAGACAGACATCTTCTGGAAAATAACGCCGACAACAAAAACACGCTCTTCACAAACGGAAAAGGAGGAAACAACGCGAAAACCCACACAGGAAGACGGCACAACTCAAACAGTCAAAGGAAAAAGCCACGTTTCCACCCAAACTCTACAAGCCACTACAAGAGAAAGTGGAATAAACACCAACATCATCTGGAAAATTCCACCTACGGCCAAAGTGAATTCAACTCAAACAGCAAAACAAGAAATCAGCCAGGCATTCTCGCAAACTCCAAAAACCCACAACAGATAATAAGGAAACTCAGACTTCAAGCTCTATCAGCAAAGAAAAAGAAATTAAAACAACTACCACCGAAAATAAGAAGAAACGCCAAAAAATCTCCAGCACACAAACGGTACATATCAAGACGCAAGAAAGAAAAATACAAACAGAAAAAGAAGTGAAGACAACTGACGCAAAAACCGAAACAGAAGTCGACAACGCTCCAACTACACCATAAGAAACAACAACAACGACTAAACCAACTGCCCCCAATCCACAGCCAGAGTCACCACCAGGGACTGCAACAAAGACAACCACAACAGACACACGAGGAAACACTACAGAATCTACAGAACGGAGCCCCAAATCAAAAAGAAGGCGCCCGCCACAACACATCAGACGACAACAACAGTATCATCTACTACAGCCACAACAACAGAATCCACAACAACCACCGCCGACAACAACAACAACAACGGTGGCAGCACAGGGAGCAACATCACATGCAGTGGGGATATTATAACCACCCCATTGCGGATCTAATTCAACTAATGCTTGCCGCCAACACCGACCTACATACAGTCCAACGGCTACCGGGGACATCAACAACAACAGTGCCAACGACAACAACAACACCACTGGTGAACATTACAGGGTTGGGAGTGAACATCCTGGGCGCACATACACACTAAGTACAGACGATGTGGTATTATCCTGGGCTCTGTAAACCCCCTCACCTGCCAATACAACAACGGCCACCACAGCACTTAAATCCGTATTGCCATTTCCGAATCCTATTTGTGTGAAGCGGGGTTTTCTGCAGTGACAGCAACCAAAACAAAACAACGGATGGACATAAGCAACTCACTTCGGGTGTAATTGTCTCCTATTACCCCCAGATGGAACCGTCTCGTTGCAAAGAAACAAGCTCAGGGTTCTCTCTGATTTAGTGTTCTAGTGAGTTAAAATGTTAAATCATTCATTTTTTTGGTGTAACTGTATTTTAATTTGAAGGCACGTTTAAATACAATTAAATTAAAATTATTAAATCAAAACTAAAATATAAACAATCAACGTCCCCCCACATCATCGGTCCGCGGTAAAATTATCAAGCGTTGACCGGTCCGCGGCAAAATTATCAAGCGTTGACCAGTCCGCGGCGATGAAAAGGTTGGGGACCACTGATCTAGTTTATGCTCCAAACGACTGGCTTGATTTTTAATACAGCTAACGCTACATCTAAATCTAACTAGCTCATTTCTAGCGCGGCCGCTAACGCCACACCTAAAATTAATTAGGTCATCTGTAGCGGGACCACTAAGCCGTCCTAAAGTTAATTATGCCATCTCTATTAGGGGTACTAACGTCACACCTAAATTAGGCCATCACTAGCAGGGGCAACAACACTGTGCATAAGTGTGTCGCGCGCTATTCTTGTATTAAAGCAGTATTGAAGCCTTTCTGTAAACATAAAAAAATATTTAAAGTATGATCACTAACACCCCAAGCACAGTAAGTAAAAACCATTCCTACATAAAGTGTCTTTCATCCTTTCGGCCTACTTTCTTTCCACATTCAACACTAAATTAAAAGAGGTGTCGTGAGATTGTCTAGGCCTCTAGGGAGTCTTGACGTTCAAGTCATGTGAACAATCTTAGTCAATATATGATTGATTTAGCGCATACTGTAACTGTTTCCCCATATACCAATACATTTGGTGTCATCCTAATCCATCGCAAATTTCTGTTTACTGCAAAAGTATGTCGTTTTTCTAACGAGGTAAATTTAATAGCACCCCCAATTGACAAGTACAAGTGATGATTGTATTGGGGTGTCCAAATTATATATTCTAACGTCTTTATCCTATCGTGGTCAGTGTTTGCTCCCTCTCACCACCACCACATGTCGAGATGTAATTAAATATGAATGAGGACATGCTCTTTACTATGACAAGAGACTGGAGTGCAACCATTCATTTCAATTCCTGGCTTGATTCGTGCCTAAACTGCTTGTAACACTCGACACTTAAATCTTCCATTCATACGTTACACACATATACACACAAACACGTGTGTGTGCGTGCGCGCGCGTGTGTGTGTGTGTGTGTGTGAGAGAGAGAGAGAGAGAGAGAGAGAGAGAGAGAGGGAGGGAGGGAGAGATTATGAAAAGAAAATACCTTTCCTAATATTTATCGTTTATTATATGCTTATCACTTTCTTCACTTCGTCGTAAGCTATCTCTACGTTGCTCTGATGCGATTATCTCCAGGCGTGCTACCGACAGAGATGTCGTTAAAGTTTTGGAGAGAAAAATTAGAGGAAGTTTGCCAGTTGATAGACAAAACATTGTTTGTGGTAGACTCCGGCAGAAGTTTTCTCTGGCCTATGAGCCTCTGATGGCCATGGCCATGACACGCGCCCAATGGCAGGAAAGTAGCGGCTCGCTCAGCGGAGATTTCTCGGACATTTGGACTAACAAGAAAGAAGAAGAGTTTTTGTTGTACAAAAGGATGTCCTACAAAGCATATAAAGAAAATGCTAGAGAGGTCAGTATATATATTTCTTTGTTAATGTTTCCTCAGTTTGTGTGTTGTGTGTGTGTGTATGTGTGTGTGTATGTGTGTGTGTGTGTGTGTGTGTGTGTGTGTGTGTGTGCAAGTATGGAGTATGCATGTTATGTTGGTATATTAGTCTCTGTATGCCTGATGTATGAAAGTATGTGCATAAGTGTGTCTTCGTGTTTACGTACATATGTGTGCGCAAGCGCATTTTACGTTGTATGCACGTATACGTATTTTGTTGATAATCTGGTCTGTGTACACATCAGATGCGTGGTGTGAATGTGTGTATGCAAGTAGGTATGTTATATTGATGATCTGCTTTGTGTGTCAGGTGAATGTGTGTATGCAAGTAGGTATGTTATATTGATGATCTGCTTTGTGTGTCAGGTGAATGTGTGTATGCAAGTAGGTATGTTATATTGATGATCTGCTTTGTGTGACGTGTGTATGCTGTGTGCATGTATTCTATATGAGTGTCTGCCTGCTTTAGAAAATAGAAATTCAATTTGTTCGGACAAGCTTGATTTGTATGTTTATCTCTTTGGAATCTAGCTAACTATAAATAAGTAATTGGTTTAAGGGAGTTCAAGTGAAATTGAACTCTCTTTGGTCTAAATTTGTGGGCCATAAATTGTCCGACTTTGAACAATTTGATTGCAATTATTAGTGAGAGGATGCATTGGATGACTGATGAAATTATTTCCTTTTAAAGCAAGTGTTAAACCGCTTCGGAATGAAAAAAAAACAAATAGGTTCATTAAATTAAACAAACTCTTCCTCCCTATCTCTTCCCCCTCTCCTTTTCTCTCCCTCCTCTCCCTCTCTCGTTTTCTTGAACTCTTTCTTGTTGTATGTCTGTATTTATCTGTTTTATTTCTTTCTCGCTCTGTTTTGTCTGGATTTCTGTGTGTGTATGTATTTTGCATACTATTTCTTTCTCGCTCTGTTTTGTCTGGATTTCTGTGTGTGTATGTATTTTGCATACTATTTCTTTCTCGCTCTGTTTTGTCTGGATTTCTGTGTGTGTATGTATTTTGCATACTATTTCTTTCTCTCTCTTTTGGGGGCCTAATCAATAAGCAAATTCGTTACATTCATCCATTTTTCTTTCCTCTCAGTCCGTCCGCACTAGTTTTTCTCATGCTATCTGATTTTGAATCTTGATGTTTGCCCCTTTTTGACCAAGATAAAAGTACAATTTCCCTAACGGGATTTGTCCATCAATTACTAACCTTACACGTCATATCGGCCTATGTGAGTGTCTTCAATTATGAATCCTTCTTAGTGATTTTTCATTCAATTTTAAGTCTTCTTTTAGATCTATGTTCAATTTTCTTTAGATCTGTATTCAAATCTTCTTTTAGATCTATATATTTTTCTTCACATTCGTACTCAGTTTTTCTTTAGATCTGTACTCAGACATCCTTTAGAGTTTAGAACTATTGAAGAACAAACTGTACAATAATAGTTGAGGCAGTTTACATCAATTTCCTTGGAAACTAGTTTATTTTCATTCATAATATGCATTTCAGTATATCCCTGTACACTTGGACTTTGATGTCACTTTTCACATTCTTAAAATATAAAATACAGTATACCGTACATATTTTCTTAATTCGTTATTTTACTTTTTTTTTAAATCCCCCCGTGTCTTTGCAAACCTTTACATCTCGTACGATATGCCTTATGATTAACTTGGCAGCCTTCTCTTTCTATATTTAACTTCAAAGTTAAATAACGTTTTGTTAATGTCTTAACAGGTTCGTTCTAAATGGAGGAAAACTATAAGAATCGTCAAAAACATTGTGCACTTCGAAAGATGCGCTTCTTACATGTAAGTACTGAATGCTAGTTTAGGTCAACAAAGTCACGTTTACTTCTGAAAGGTAGAGATATTTACTTGTGAATACTTTCATACTTTTTTGTCACGTTTACTCTGAAAGGTAGAGATATTTACTTGTGAATACTTTCATACTTTTTTGTCACGTTTACTCTGAAAGGTAGAGATATTTACTTGTGAATACTTCCATACTTTTTTGTCACGTTTACTCTGAAAGGTAGAGATATTTACTTGTGAATACTTTCATACTTTTTTGTCACGTTTACTCTGAAAGGTAGAGATATTTACTTGTGAATACTTTCATACTTTTAGGTAAACAATACCACGTTTTGTTCTGAAAGGTATCTATTTTAAGGTATATTATACTGTAAATACTTCTTACTCTTTTTGACAAAGTCACGTGTTTCCATGTAACAGACATTAAATACACCTATTCAAAAACCCTCTATAATATAAAACATTTATTCAAAGCCACTCAAATATTTTTTGATACTTGATATTTGAACGAATCAGATATTTTACAAACCTCTATATTTACTAATGGAAGATGCAGATACCTATTTCGATGATTTTGTGAATGTTAACAGATATCAGACACCTACACAAGAATTGCCATAAAAATACAGATGCCAGACACACTTGGACTAGAATTGCCTCAAAAGATACAGAACTAGACACACCTAGTCAAGTATTGTCAAAAGACACCAGACTCACCTAATCAAGTGTTGTCAAAAGATCTGGTATCAGACATTCCTAGTCAAGTATTGTGAAACATACAGACATAAGACACAGTCAAGTATTGTGAAATATACAGACATAAGACACATCTAGTTAACTACTGTGGAATATACAGACATAAGACACACTTAGTCACGTATTGTGAAATATACAGATATAAGACACACTTAGTCAAGAAATGTCAAATATACAGATATAAGACACACTTAGTCAAGAACTGTCAACTATAGAGACATAAGACACACTTAGTCAAGAACTGTCAACTATAGAGACATAAGACACACTCTGTCAAGAACTGTCAACTATAGAGACATAAGACACACTCTGTCAAGAACTGTCAACTATAGAGACATAAGACACACTCTGTCAAGAACTGTCAACTATAGAGACATAAGACACACTCTGTCAAGAACTGTCAACTATAGAGACATAAGACACACTCTGTCAAGAACTGTCAACTATAGAGACATAAGACACACTCTGTCAAGAACTGTCAACTATAGAGACATAAGACACACTCTGTCAAGAACTGTGAAATAAACATTTCCAATTTTTTCGCAGGGCTTTTATCCGGAGATTTGAACTTCAATTCATGTCACAAGTTGTTAGCCTCTATGCGAGATCTCAAATTTCCTAACACCTACAGCTAGATCTCCTGTCAGTGATCTTGAACTTTAACATCTATTCATTCTTAGGTCTAAGTTAGAACTTTAAAAAAATCCTCAACTAAATTTTGTTTGTAAAGAGCCAAAACATCGTGTAAGCACTTTCATTCTGATTGTTTGTGAGTACATGTGTTAGACCAGTGCCATTGTTTGCTAGTGGAATAGTTACATTTTTATAGCACCCAGAACTCCTTCAAAACTTACAGAGGTGGCAAAAGTATTAGGAGGATAATCCAGGAAAGCTATAAAAGAATATGCAGTGGGAGAGATGGAAAGAAGGAAAATGCAGAAAACAGGAATGAAGTTAGATAATATAAGGATTCGCGAAAAAAGAGAAATGTGGGAGGAAAGATTAGCTGTAGAGACAATCAGGCTTTAAGAAACAAATCGAACCATAGCAACAAGAACAACAAGTGAACAAGAAAAATTAGCTGTGTGAACGAACTGAGAAACATGTCGAGCCATAGCAACAAAGAATAACAAGTGAACAAGAAAAATTAGCTGTGTGAACGAACTGAGAAACATGTCGAGCCATAGCAACAACGAATAACAAGTGAACAAGAAAAATTAGCTGTGTGAACGAACTGAGAAACATGTCGAACCATAGCAACAACGAATAACAAGTGAACAAGAAAAATTAGCTGTGTGAACGAACTGAGAAACATGTCGAACCATAGCAACAAAGAATAACAAGTGAACAAGAAAAATTAGCTGTGTGAACGAACTGAGAAATATGTCGAGCCATAGCAACAAAGAATAACAAGTGAACAAGAAAAATTAGCTGTGTGAACGAACTGAGAAACATGTCGAACCATAGCAACAAAGAATAACAAGTGAACAAGAAAAATTAGCTGTTGAACGAACTGAGAAACAAGTAGAACTATGGCAGCAAAAAAAAAAAAAATAGCCAGTGAACAAAAATAGTTTTGAACACACTGAGAAAGACAAATGAAAGAGAATTAGAACATCAGAAATAATTGCTGCACAGATTGAGAAAACAAAATAAGAATTAGAAAAATGAAGACTAGTTCTCAAAGAACAGAAAATGAAAATAATAAAAGGCTAGCTATTATCACTACCAGCTCAAGCTAATATTCCAAATCCTGTCCAGCCTAGCATTCCTTTTCATCATTGGCCATTTTGTTATCGGGATATTTATTACAAGCAAACGAATTTATGTCAGAATGCACTATTTCAGAGAATTATGTCAATATGCACTATTTCAGAGAATTATGTCAGTATGCACTATTTCAGAGAATTATGTCAGTATGCACTATTTCAGAGAATTATGTCAGTATGCACTATTTCAGAGAATTATGCATGGGTGTGACCTGATGATGTCTCGACTTAAACAAGTGTCTTCGCATATTGTAAGCTTCATGTATCTCACTTTTATCATTCCATACGTTTCCCCAAAACGAACAACTAGAATTATTCTATATTTCTCAAGGACGAACAACTAGAATTATTCTATATTTCTCAAGGACGAACAACTAGAATTATTCTATATTTCTCAAGGACGAACAACTAGAATTATTCTATATTTCTCAAGGACGAACAACTAGAATCATTCTATATTTCTCAAGGACGAATACCTGAAAGTCTTTCCATACATTTCCTAAGGACGATCAATTAGAATCATTCCATATTTCCTAAGGACGATCAATTAGAATCATTCCCTATTTCTCAAGGACGAATACCTGAAAGTCTTTCCATACATTTCCTAATTTCATTTAGAATCATTCCATATTTCCAAAGGACGAACAACTAGAATCATTCTCTATTTCTCAAGGACGAACAACTAGAATCATTCCCTATTTCTCAAGGACGAACAACTAGAATCATTCCCTATTTCTCAAGGAAGAACAACTGTGAGTCATTCCATACATTTCCTAAGGACGAACAACTAGAATCACTCCATATTTCTCAAGGACGAACAACTGAGAAAACTGTGAATTATTATAAAGTCGAAGGGCATTCTCTTCATTTTATTTGTCCGTTTAACTGTATTTCAGTAAACTAATATTTGTGGCTCATTATTCATTTCGCTGAATCTTGTGAATATTACATGACATATTCTACACATATATAGTAAAGCAATTGTAAGAATTTAAATCTCGTTTATTGTAATCTGACCGCTAAACCTATCATATAGACTTTTTATAATGCTTTTCATATTGTAAACTAACCATTAAACCTATCATATAGACCTTAGTAATGCTTTTCATATTGTAATCTGACCACTAAACCTATCTTATAGATTTTTAGTAATGCTATTCATATTGTAATCTAAACACTAAACCTATCATATAGACTGTTTGTAATGCTTTTCATATTGTAATCTGACTGCTAAACCTATCATATAGACTTTTAGTAATGATTTTCATATTCCTAGAATATATATATGCTATAGTTATTTATATTGATATTACAAATATGTTTCATTATCTATGATCTTAACATATATTAAATGCATAACTACACATTTCAGGCTCAAATTTATGTATTCAGCTCTTCTATACCAATTAAAAAATCAATATTTATCTGAAGTAACACAAACAGTGGAAATCACGAAGCAAGTTTATTTTTAAATAATGTTATGAGACCTTATAATCATTGCCCAAAACGCACATGTAAAAAATATAAACACTAGAAATAAAAAATGTAAATAGTATTTTCTGAAGTGGTTTATTGTTACATACAAAAAACACATAAATTTGATAATTGCCCGTGTATAAATACTTCAGTTCATAACTGATCGAATGTAGCACAATCAGGAATAAAATTAAGCTTTTCGATATCTTCTAAACAGTTCGACTTTTTCTACCCTTTTACACAATACTTACACCTAACACTAATAATGTAAAGTACAATATGTGTACATTTATTCGTGTCTATTAATGCAGATATATGACGCAAATAAAACAAAATGTATACAAAACATATTATTTATAGATTTTTTAAAACAATGAATGAATAGATAAATTTAAATGAATTGGAAGTGACAAAGAATGTTAACAAAAATCAACTTCGGCCATTATGTCAACACCGACACAGGAAGTTAGCCCACCTCAAGACCGACCGCGCACATAATTACGAAAAGGCCAGATTTGAGCTACTGGCTGAAAAACACACGCTGTCTGTGGACAAGTGGGCCGTATAGATCTATTCCTTCTTCATAGGACGAGTAGCAATGTTTATGGTATAGTACCGAAAGACTAGCTGACCAACTTACAAATGTTTATGTACATTGCTGACAAACTAGTCGAGTGGTAAATGTTATGATACATTACTACAAGAGAAGACAAGGTGACCGACTAGCACGTGTTTATGAAACATTACTACAAGAGAAGATAAGCTGGCCTACTGGCAAATTGTTATGGTATATTACTGCAAGACAAGACAAGCTAGCCGACTAGCAAATGTTTGTGGTACATATGCTGAAAGACAAGACAAGCTGACCGAATAAAATGCTTATAGAACATTACCAAAAGACAAAATTGTCCGAGTAACAAAAGTTTATAGTATATTACTGAAAGACAAGTTGATGACTATCCAGTCCTCAAAGTGGAGCTTCTTCATATTTGCTACATTTCCTGCTCATTGTCTCTAAATAGATAGATAGACAGACAGGCAGATAGATAGATAGATAGATAGATAGATAGATAGATAGATAGATAGATAGATAGATAGATAGATAGATAGATAGATAGATAGATAGATAGATAGACAGATAGATGGATAGATAGATAGATTTTGGAACTGATATCACCATTGCAAGACAGAAAAGTTTCAATAACAACCTGCTAGAAACACAAGTGACCAATCTTTCAATTCGGGAGATTAAACCTCGTTCTGTTCCCGATGTCTGTTCACATACTATATTTTTCAGTATAGGACCAATATATTGTCATAAAAAACTTTCTTTCACTAGACACAGGACAAGAAACCTTTGTGAGGTAAGAATCCTCTATATTTTACTTTTGGAACAATAGTCGGAAAGTACTGCAACAAATATTTACTGTGTGTCCTCTCAGGTTGTTGTAATAATACCAATTTCAGCGGTTAACATGTCTTCGAGAAAATCCTGTCATTGAAAATTGTAGTCATGCAGGGGGCTTCAATGGACTAACCTCCAAACACTGCATCAAATTACGATACACCATAGCAAGTCCCTAATCGTATCAGACGAGAACGTGTCCAAGGACAAAATCAGTCTAATGCAAGTCACAATTTAAACAGACAGCAGCCACAAATATTACCAGAGACACTAGGGAATAATATATCTTATTGCTGAAGGTAGCGTTTCAATGGTTACACATCCCTGGATTGACTGTGCATCTGTCCAAATGCTCTTTGGGTTTTAGACAGAGGATAATTATCTTCACTCTAAGTGTTGGGCATATATCAGAGATGAGGAGACGATTACAAATTTGCAAAGTGTGCTAAATCTCAAAACTAAATAATTAAGAAAATAATTCCTTTTGTTGACATTTAACAATATATTTAATAACATGGATAATTTAATTATTATCTCTTTCTTACTTTACTCATATGCTTATTAATAGATCGAGGTAAGAGGTCAAGACAAGAATGGTCAAATTTCATTTGCTCACAGAGACATTAATTTAAAAAATAAGAAGAGTTTAGTTCTGGTCTTAAAAGTCTTTTGTTTTGCTCTTTGCTAGATCGTATCACTTGGAAACCAATCTTCAGATGTACACTCACCTGGGTGGGCGTGCTCTCGCTGCCATGTTGGGAAGTGAATGTCCGACATCGTTCTCTACGAAAGAGATTAAATCTAGCAAGCCAACCTTGAACAAAGAGGTCACGTGAACAGTGGATATAACGCTTTCTGATTATAGCAATTAGTATTTTAATTATTCTGGGTGGGTGCTAAATTCTTAGCCAGTAGTTCCTGCCACGTGCAGCAGTAAATAATAATAATAATAATAATAATATAAATAATAATAAATCTCACAGCATCAAGAAAATATGCAGAGAGAAGTGAAGTCCAAAGTTAAGAGAGAATATGAAAAACGTGTTAGACAAGTCCTGAAGTCCAAGCTAAATGGGGCGAACAAAATACAAGCCCTTAATGCATACGCAATACCTGTAGTAAGCTACACAGGAGGTATCATAGATTGGACATCAAATGAAATAAATAAACTAGACAGGAAAACAAGAAAACTACTCACAATACATAAAGCCTTACACCCCAAAGCAGACGTAGACAGGCTCTATGTATCTCGAAAAATGGGAGGCCGAGGTCTCAAGAAAATTAAACATGTCATTGAAGGAGAAGTCATTGGCCTTGTTGACTACATCTGGAATAACAACAAAGGTGATCCACTGATAGAAGCAGTAAAGATGAGTGGACTATTCCAACCGCCAGAAACAGACAAAGAAACATGGAAGAAAACAACGAAGCAAGAACTAGCACATACCTGGAGCCAGAAACCTCTGCATGGCCAATATGTACGACAAGCCGACGAAATATCAACAAAGCAATCAACGTACAAATGGTTGAAGGAGGCAGGATTGAAAGCAGAAACAAAAGCACTCATAACAGCTGCACAAGATCAAGCACTCAACACCAAAGCACACAAAACGAAAATCATGAAAATTTCAAATGATTCCATATATAGACTCTGCAAATCCATGGATGAGACAACAGAGCATATATTATCTGGATGTCAGGTTCTGGCTGGAACCGAATACACCAAACGACACAACGAAGTGGCAAAACATATACATAGAAATCTGTGTGAGAACTATGGCATACAAACCCCAGAAAGAGCATGGATGCATCAACCAAAACCAGTCACTGAAACAGAAGAAGTCAAAATACTGTGGGACTTCGAGATAAGAACAGACCGGGTGATTCCTGCACGAAGACCAGTCATGGTAGTTCTCAATAAGTCCAACAGAACAGTAACAATCATTGATGTCGCTGTTCCAAGTGATAGAAACATAAAAACAAAAGAAAGAGAAAAAATAGAAAAATACCAAGACCTCAGATTAGAAATCCAGAGACTGTGGAATGTAAAAGCAGAAGTGATACCTATAGTGATAGGAGCCTTGGGGAACATAACATCTGAATTGGAAGGCTACCTGAATAAACTCCCTGGAAACCACAGAATCGCTCCACTACTCAAAGCAGCGCTCCTCGGAAGTGCCCACATCCTCCGTAAAACCTTGGATCTCCCATAATCTTGGTAAGATTCCGAGACCTTGGATCACAACCGACAGTCAAAACAAAAGTCGTGGAAAGAGGCTGAATAATAAATCTCAAATGATTCCAAATGTTGACTCTGCAAATCCATGGATAAGACAACAGAGCACAAATTTTCTGGATGTCAGGTTCTGGCTGGATCAGAATACACCAAACGACACAACGAAGTGGCAACACAAATACATAGAAATATGTGTGAGAACTATAGCATAAAAACCCCAGAAAGAGCTTGGATGCACCAACCAGAAGCAGTCACCGAAACAGAAGAAGTCAAAATACTGTGGGACTTTGAGATAAGAACAGATCGAGTGATTCTTGCACGAAGACCAGACATTGTAGTTCTCAATAAGTCCCAACAGAACAGCAACAATCATTGATGTCGCTGTTCCAAGTGATAGAAACATAAAAGCAAAAGACAGAGAAAAATTAGAAAAATACCAAGACCTCAAACTGGAAATTCAGAGACTGTGGAATGTAAAAGCAAGTGTGATACCTATACTGATAGGAGCCTTGGGGAACATAACATCTGAATTGGAAGGCTATCTGAATAAACTCCCTGGAAACCACAGACTCGCTACACTACTCAAAGCAGTGCCCACATCCTCCGTAAAACCTTGGATCTCCCAGAATCTTGGTAAGATTCCGAGACCTTGGACAGTCAAAAACAGAAGTCCTGGAAAGAGGCTGAATAATAATAATAATAATAATAATAATAATAATAATAATAACAATGTTCTCGATAAATCTAACAGAACAGCAGCAATCATTGATGTGCCAATTCCAAGTGATAGAAACATAGAAACAAAAAAGAAAAAATAGAAAATTACCAGGATCTCAGATTAAAAATCCAGAGTCTGGAATATAAAAGCAGACGTGATATCTGTAGTGACACGAGCCTTGGGGAACATAATATCTGAGTCAGAAGACTTGCCCCACTACTAAAAGCAGCGGTCCTCGGAAGTGCCCACATTTTCCGTAAAACCTCGGATCTCTCAAAATCTTGGTATGATTTCGAGACCTTGGTTCACATCCGACATCCGACATGGGAAGTCATGGGAAAAGGCATAATGATGATGATGATGTTTATCTCTGAAAATTGGAGATAGAGGACTCATGAAAATCAAAGATTTTACTGAAGGAGAAGTTTTATTATTTAGATTTACAAGCAAGTTACAAGTTTAGTTTCACAAGCAAGTTACAAGTATAGATTTACAAGCAAGTTACAAGTTTAGTTTTACAAGCAATTTACAAGTTTAGTTTTACAAGCAAGTTACAAGTTTAGTTTTACTATTTCTTTTAGGTTAAGGGTTACTTTTACAGCTAATGTGTGTCATGTTTGGCTAACGTTTACCTTATGTTTGACTTACTTTCACCTCAGATGCTTGAGTTATGTTTGACTTACTTTTATCTCAGATATTTATTGGGGGGTTTTTTTTTGCTTTCTTTTACATCAGTTGTTTGATTTATGTTTGACTCACTTTTACCTGGAATGTTTGGTTTATGTCTGGTATACTTATCAGCACGTTTTTGTTTTTAGCTTACTTAATATAGCAAATTTTTATTTATGTTTGCCTTACTTTATTAAAATATGCTTGTTTTATGTTTGTTTTACCCTCACAGTTGACAATATCTTCAAAAGTGCAAGAAATTATGTTAACACCTCCAGACTCACGGACAGAAGAACAGCTTTCATTGGTAAGAAATTCCAAAAAGAAACTGCCATGTTTTTGTGTGTAATGACCTTTGCTGAGACCTTGTGTTATTTAAGAACTATACGTCAGAAACTTCTAAATTTGTCATGCGTCTTTAAATCGAAACATGTAGTGAAGAGTGACTTAGAATATTCATAGTTTGATTTAGAAATATACATGTTGTGTGTTGTGGATAGAAATGTAAGTACTGGTTTCGTTTTTTTGTTTATACACATAGCATTAACAAACGAAACCAGTACACGCATCTCTGTCTACAACAAGTATATTTATAATCAAACTATAAATATTCTATGTATTTTTTCCAGCAGGAAAAGATAAATAAGATACTTTACATTCCAGCAAGATACTTTTCCCGGACAACTAAGTAGATTTTAATTCACTCTTCATGTTTTGTTCAGATGATTTTTGGATTTGGTTTTCAGGTCTGCTTTCAACTTTCGTTAATTTCGTAGACAGGCGCAAGAAGTGATGCTAATATGTAGTTGGGAAAAACAAAATACAAGTGTTGGAGAGAGTTTAAGTGGTTATTGGGAGGATTTCGGGGTACTTTTTGTTTTCTCCAGACAGCGGCGTACTGAAATACCTCCTCGTTGTGGTCCATGAGAGGGGATTGAACCTGTGCCACTTAAATGAGAGGGAAGTGTTTAACTAAGTGCTTTACTGCCTGTACCTTTTTTGGTTGATATTTGATTTGCGTTCACTTCCAACTTTCGCTGATTTTGCGTGTGGTTGTACACACAGAGGATGAAGTTTTGTGTTCTGGAAAGGAGAGGTATAGCATTATAAAAAGAGTGAAGGTAGGGGTGGATTTTTAGTGAATTTTCTGGGAACAATTTTACGAAAAGTAGCTTACTTCTAATACTGCGACCTGTGACTTATAAATGGAGCTCATGGAACCACATTCTTCCCATCCACTGGACTTGACAATAAACCCACCGCTTGGGTTATGGAGCGATTAAAATTACCCGGAAGCTTTTTCACCCCAATCGGGATTTGAACCTGCTTCATTTTAGCGAGAATAGTTCACCTTCTGCGGTCCCTCTTATCCCTAGATCCTGATTTATATTTTTTATATATATATATATATTTATATTCTTTTGTCTTTTTGGGGTGTTCTTTTATCTGCAGTGTGTGCGCCCAAGTTTTGTACATTCCATTCTCAAAGTTTTGTACATTCCTTTCTTAACGTTTTGTACATTCCCTTTCCAAGTTTTGAACATTCCTTTCTGAAGATTTATACATTCCCTTCCCAAATTTTGTACATTCCTTTCCCAAGTTATGTGCATTTCCTTTGTCTTTTCAGGTGCTTTGTGATTTACAGACCGTGTGCCCAAGTTTTGTATATACCCTTCTCAAGATTTGTACATTCCCTTTGTCCTTTCTGTAATCTGCATTCAGTGTGCCCAAGTTTTGTATATTCCCTTCTCAAGATTTGTACATTCCCTTTGTCTTTTCTGTAATCTGCAGTCAGTGTGCCCAAGTTTTGTATATTCCCTTCTCAAGTTTGTTTATTCCCTCTGTCTTTTCAGGTGCTCTGTGATCTGCAGTGTGTGCCCACATTTTGTACATTCCCTTTGACTGTTCAAGAGCAGATAGCGCGCTATTGTTTCTTCATTTCGTGAGTAATGTTTAATGCTAAATTCCAGTAATGTTTAATGCTAAATTCCAGTAATGTTTAATGCTAAATTCCAGTAATGTTTAATGCTAAATTCCAGTAATGTTTAATGCTAAATTCCAGTAATGTTTAATGCTAAATTCCAGTAATGTTTAATGCTAAATTCCAGTAATGTTTAATGCTAAATTCCAATAATACAAATAATTCCTCGTTCGAGTAACTAATCCATTATTCAATGGATTTCTTGTACACAGCCGTCTTCGGTCTTCGTTGCTTCTACAGACTGATATTGTTTGTTCCCTGGTGTACTGCGGCTGTTAAAGTTAAATGAATATTTCTTTTTTTATTTTAAAGATTGTTAAGTTGTGTTTACCGCTGACTTGACACTTTTGCTCTCTTTCATTGCCAAGTTTTGTTTACCACTCACTTCACACTTCTTGCTCTCTTTCATTGCCAAGTTTTGTTTACCACTCACTTCACACTTCTTGCTCTCTTTCATTGCCAAGTTTTGTTTACCACTCACTTCACACTTCTTGCTCTCTTTCATTTAAAGATTGTCAAGTTTTGTTTACCACTGACTTAACACTTCTTTCTTTCATTTAAAGATTGTCAAGTTGAAGTTTACTACTGATTTAACACTTCTTTCTTTCATTTAAAGATTGTCAAGTTGTGTTTACCACTGACTGTCAGTAAATCTATGCCTAAACTCATAGTCATTGTGTTAACTCATTGTTCATTGCTCACACAAAATTTCAGTATTCAGTGCTCACATTATTAGCTTAGTATGTATTCAGTACTGAACAATAACTTAGTATGTATTCAGTACTGAACAACAATAACTTAGTATGTATTCAGTACTGAACAACAATAACTTAGTATGTATTCAGTACTGAACAACAATAGCTTAGTATGTATTCAGTACTGAACAACAATAACTTAGTATGTATTCAGTACTGAACAACAATAGCTTAGTATGTATTCAGTACTGAACAACAGTAACTTAGTATGTATTCAGTACTGAACAACAATAGCTTAGTATGTATTCAGTACTGAACAACAATAACTTAGTATGTATTCAGTACTGAACAACAATAACTTAGTATGTATTCAGTACTGAACAACAATAACTTAGTATGTATTCAGTACTGAACAACAATAACTTAGTATTCGATGCTCATAACACTAACTCATTAAATTTCATTTTTCAATATACAAACGTTCTTCATATCATCATAAATCAGCGCTAATCAAACATTAACTCAGTGAATTTAAGTCTTCAGTTCACAAACGTATTGCCATCTCATTAATCAGTACTGACAACATTAACTCAGTAAACTTATTGATTTGTTATTTTAAATAAGGCCTTCAATATATTGTAATTTTAAAAAAATAACTCCAATAATCAACTCCTTCCAGAAGCATTCATTTCATAGTCATTGTATAATCTTAATGTTCAGTGTTTTACAACATAAGTCAGACAGTAAACCAAGCATTCATTTCTTAGTCATTGTGTAATATTAATGTTCAGTGTTTACAACATAAGTCAGACAGTAAACCAAGCCTTCATTTCATAGTCATTGTGTAATTTTAATGTTCAGTGTTTTATAAGTCAGACAGTAAACTAAGCTTTCATTTCTTACTCATTGCGTTATCCTAGTGTTTACAACATGAATTTGCTGAGCAACTTCAAGCTCTAGCGTTTTAATTTTCAGTGCCCACAGCATTAACTCAGGAAATTCTGATCTTTAGTTCATTATAATTTTCTTATCACAGTGAACATTCCTCTTCCATTAACTGTCAGTTTTTAGGGATGTTCTCTTCATTTTAGCAGCCTATTCCCTTTCCATGTATGCTTTTTGATTTAAATTGACCGTTGTCTGCATTGTCATAATGCTCATTTGTTTGTCTTGTTACTGGGCAGGTTGGGCAAGAATCGTGTGATTATACGCCGTGGGCAAATACCTCAGAACTGGTACTTTATCGTTAGCGGACAAGGTACATGCTGACGTCACATTCAAATACTTTTTATCAGCATGCTAAACAATTCTTTCGCAACAAAGCACTTTTAAAGCAACACAACATAATATAGAAACACAGTATTGAATAAATAAGAGAGTATAAAGATCACAAGATAGTATAAAAAAAACAGTATTAAAAGCACTGAATAAACAAGAGAGTATAAAGATCACAGGATAGTATAAAAAAAAAAGTATGAAAATCACTGAATAAACAAGAGAGTATAAAGATCACAGGATAGTATAAAAAACAGTATGAAAAGCACTGAATAAACAAGAGAGTATAAAGATCACAGGATAGTATAAAAAACAGTATGAAAAGCACTGAGTAAACAAGAGAGTATAAAGATCACAGGATAGTATAAAAAACAGTATGAAAAGCACTGAATAAACAAGAGAGTATAAAGATCACAGGATAGTATAAAAAACAGTATGAAAAGCACTGAATAAACAAGAGAGTATAAAGATCACAGGATAGTATAAAAAACAGTATGAAAAGCACTGAATAAACAAGAGAGTATAAAGATCACAGGATAGTATAAAAAACAGTATGAAAAGCACTGAATAAACAAGAGAGTATAAAGATCACAGGATAGTACAAAAAACAGTATGAAAAGCACTGAATAAACAAGAGAGTATAAAGATCACAGGATAGTATAAAAAACAGTATGAAAAGCACTGAATAAACAAGAGAGTATAAAGATCACAGGATAGTATAAAAAACAGTATGAAAAGCACTGAATAAACAAGAGAGTATAAAGATCACAGGATAGTATAAAAAACAGTATGAAAAGCACTGAATAAACAAGAGAGTATAAAGATCACAGGATAGTATAAAAAACAGTATGAAAAGCACCACATTGTTTAAATAACCATAGTATAAAATAACACCACCTAATCCTCACAGGAACAAACCAAGACCAGAAAACGTCAAAAGATGAAAAGTCTATTGCAGTTCCTGTGAGAAATTGAAGTTATCCGGGGTGGGGGATAACATTACAAAACAGCGCACAACAATGAGTATCACTCGTATAATTGAGTGTGATAAATTTTTATTTAATTGCAAAAATAATTATTTTTATACATGCTTTACTATTTTAAATAATTAATTTTGTGCTTTATCTATTTTTAGTCATGAAGTTTTCTTTCTCTTCTCCCTTTCTTAACCATTTTAAAACTCGCTGATCACATAATGGTTGCTGATTGGACCGAGCCAAATACCGTGTTTGATGTAGGCAGTTGTAGCATAATTAATATAGATGGTTTTATGCCTAGCTAAAATGCAAGAATGATTTAGGCATTGTTTTTTCTTAAAAAACAGTGATCCTAAATTTAAAACCAATGCAGTAGGCCACTGTGCCCACTCCCCCTGTCTCTGTTAGGTAAAAACAGTAGAAATATTTTTATTGAAGACTAGAAAAAAATTCGTCATTAGATGAAATCATTTGCAAGCATGTGCTTTTATTTTTTATTTCTTGGATTTCATCAAACCTTATATTAACTTTCTCATGTTCTTACATGAAAGAATTTTCTTTGTAAACACATTTTAGCGAATGTTAAATTATTGTCATTCACCAGTTTTCACTGTTCAATTGCATCAATAAATTTAGTTTGACAATGGGAGACTATCTCGAACCCTTGATAAGGAAACATAGTTGAGCATGGCTAAATTCACGTTTAGAGAGACATATTTCAACCTTAAAATGACTGTGTATTTTGGGAAATGTCAAACTCACAGAAGAATGCATTGAGTTGGCGCGTAAACTCGGTTGAACAGAGAGTGGTGCTCTTGAGCCACAATTAGAAATGGGGTAAACCCGGTTAAACAATTACATTGAATAATGAAATCTTGCATATCTGCTTCAGACCAACCATTGCGCATATCAGCTTCAGTACAGAGGAGGGTCTAACACTTCATATACAAGGATGGGTGAATGTAAAATATGAATGAGATGAAAAAAATAGATGGAAGGACTGATGTAAGAACGAGATGTTCGATTTAAAATAAGATACCATGTATATAGATTTCTCACAGTTTGAACACGTCAGTCCGGGTTTGATGAAACAAATATATACACAAAAGAATACCCACCACCAACAATATGATTTTGATTGATTGTTAATTCCATGCATTTTATTGAGATCTTTGTTTTATCTTAATTATTGATAAAACTAACTTTTGCTACAATGCAATAACTGATATTCTGTGCGGACGCACTGCAGAGAAATTCTTGAAATCTGTTTCTTTTGATTTTTAATGATTTTAACTGAAGATACATTCAGGATTAACACTGTAATTTTAAAATTTTATATTTTGATATATATATATATGACATTCTATTCATTGATTGAAATAAAAGTAGCTCATCTATCTATCTATCTATCTATCTATCTATCTGTGACAGTGAGGTTGCCTGCAAATATATTATGAAATAATTACCGTATTTGTGCTGCCAATATTTAATGTATCGAGAATTTGGATGTAAGCTTTATGCACTGCACATTAAGAATAATATATAAGGAAGTCAGAATTCTCCAGAACCATACCTAAACGATAGCCTGAGGGCAAAGTATCCATGTCACCCTTTGTGTAATATTTCATGGTAGAAGTTTCTTTGAAGTGAGCAAACCAAGCTGAGTAACAGCTCAGCCGATAACGCTAACCAATTCTAGGAGGCTGGCCAGTTAGTTATGACCGACCAATGATCTGATACTGGCTAATAACAAATCTAACCAATAAGAGTCAGGCTGAAAGTGACTGTTAAAAAGATCATTGTTCTTGTCACTTTGATTTTGTCTGTGGTCAAGTCCATTCTTAAAGGCTGTTTGTGAGCTGGACTGATAAAGAAACAGTGAATTTAGAAATATTTTTTTACATTTAGAACTATTGATTTATGGTTTGTCATTTGACTCAGATATGATTTTAGAATGTTGATTTTATGGTTTGTCAGTTGACTCAGATATGATTTTAGAATGTTGATTTTATGGTTTGTCAGTTGACTCAGATATGATTTTAGAATGTTGATTTTATGGTTTGTCAGTTGACTCAGATATGATTTTAGAATGTTGATTTTATGGTTTGCAATTAGACTCAGTGATGTTTTTGTGTATTCTGAACTAGTGTTCTATGGCTTGATGTTAGAGTTTGTATATTATATTGTTAAACATATGACATTTTCATTTTAGTTATGCATTATTAATTAATAATTATAATAATAATCATAACAACATGGGAGTACATCAAATTATCTATCTTTCTGTCTGTCTATCCATCCATCCATCAAACCATTCATTTATCTATCTATACTATCTATCTATCTATCTATCTATCTGCCTTTCTATGTCTCTCTGTTTAATCTTATCTATCTAACCAATCTATTTCTGTATGTTTTTCTTTCAGTCTGTTCATCCATCCATTAACACACACACACACACACACACACACACACACACACAAACACACACACACACACACACACACGCACACACACACACACACACACACACACACACATCCATCCTTATATCCGCACATTATATATATATGTCTGCATGTATTTATCCATCCAACCACTAGCCAACCAGCCAACCAGCCAACCACCTCTCTAACGTTTACTTTGCATTGTTGCTTTCTTTTAACTTTACATATACTAAAGAGTAAAATTATATTTCTTTTGTCTCTGATTACCTGATCTCGGTTTCTATTGAATACAGAAAATATTAGTCAAAATATTAATAATGATGTTTTTTAAGATATCACTAACCTATTCTAGACAAAGATCTAAACTTAAGCTGCATCAAATAATAATTTTAATTGTAACCACACTTGTGTGATCTGATACACACTTGGACTATTTTCTGTAATTTAACATTTTGACACATACGTACGATATTCACTCACTCTTATTCCCTATCATTACACCCTGTCACTACACCTGTAAGAGATTTTTCTTAATACACCTTGAGCCTCCACTATACTGAACATGTTTGTCTTGATTTTTTTTTTTATCAGCCATGATATTTGAGACGTGTGATGATACAACTTTTCAATCACCTACTATCTTAAACCGAGGCATGACAATCGGAGTATGTATTCCGTCTTCTTTTTTCTTATTTTCAGCAATGTTAAATATCTTTTGTTTGTATCCACTTGAGACATCATCTTCTTCGTCATCATCATCATCACCATCATCACCTTCATTATTATTATTATTATTCAGTCTCTTTCCACGACTTCTGTTTGACTGTCGGCTGTGATCCAAGGTCTCGGAATCTTACCAAGATTCTGGGAGATCCAAGGTTTTACGGAGGATGTGGGCACTTCCGAGGAGCGCTGCTTTGAGTAGTGAAGCGATTCTGTGGTTTCCAGGGAGTTTATTCAGGTAGCCTTCCAATTCTGATGTTATGTTCCCCAAGGCTCCTATCACTATTGGTATCACTTCTGCTTTTACATTCCACAGTCTCTGGATTTCTAATCTGAGGTCTTGGTATTTTTCTATTTTTTCTCTTTCTTTTGTTTTTATGTTTCTATCACTTGGAACAGCGACATCAATAATTGTTACTGTTCTGTTGGACTTATTGAGAACTACAATGTCTGGTCGTCTTGCAGGAATCACCCGGTCTGTTCTTATCTCGAAGTCCCATAGTATTTTGACTTCTTCTGTTTCGGTGACTGCTTCTGGTTGATGCATCCATGCTCTTTCTGGGGTTTTTATGCCATAGTTCTCACACATATTTCTATGTATGTGTTTTGCCACTTCATTGTGTCGTTTGGTGTATTCTGTTCCAGCCAGAACCTGACATCCAGATAGTATGTGTTCTGTTGTCTCATCCAAGGATTTGCAAAGTCTACATTTGGAATCATTTGAAATTTTCATGATTTTCGTTTTGTGTGCTTTGGTGTTGAGTGCTTGATCTTGTGCAGCTGTTATGAGTGCTTCTGTTTCTGCTTTCAATCCTGCCTCTTTCAACCATTTGTACGTTGATTGCTTTGTTGATATTTCGTCTGCTTGTCGTACATATTGGCCATGTAGAGGTTTCTGGCTCCAGGTATGTGCTAGTTCTTGCTTCGTTGTTTTCTTCCATGTTTCTTTGTCTGTTTCTGGTGGTTGTAATAGTCCACTCATTTTTACTAATTCTATCAGTGGATCATCTTTATTGTTATTCCAGATGTAGTCCACAAGGCCAATGACTTCTCCTTCAATGACATTTTTAATTATAATAATAATTATTATTATTATTATTATTATTCAGCCTCTTTCCACGACTTCTGTTTGACTGTCGGTTGTGATCCAAGGTCTCGGAATCTTACCAAGATTCTGGGAGATCCAAGGTTTTACGGAGGATGTGGGCACTTCCGAGGAGCGCTGCTTTGAGTAGTGGAGCGATTCTGTGGTTTCCAGGGAGTTTATTCAGGTAGCCTTCCAATTCAGATGTTATGTTCCCCAAGGCTCCTATCACTATAGGTATCACTTCTGCTTTTACATTCCACAGTCTTATTATTATTATTATTATTATTATTATTCAGTCTCTTTCCACGACTTCTGTTTGATTGTCGGTTGTGATCCAAGGTCTCGGAATCTTACCAAGATTCTGGGAGATCCAAGGTTTTACGGAGGATGTGGGCACTTCCGAGGAGCGCTGCTTTGAGTAATGGAGCGATTCTGTGGTTTCCAGGGAGTTTATTCAGGTAGCCTTCCAATTCTGATGTTATGTTCCCCAAGGCTCCTATTACTATTGGTATCACTTCTGCTTTTACATTCCACAGTCTCTGGATTTCTAATCTGAGGTCTTGGTATTTTTCTATTTTTTCTCTTTCTTTTGTTTTTATGTTTCTATCACTTGGAACAGCGACATCAATAATTGTTACTGTTCTGTTGGACTTATTGAGAACTACAATGTCTGGTCGTCTTGCAGGAATCACCCGGTCTGTTCTTATCTCGAAGTCCCATAGTATTTTGACTTCTTCTGTTTCGGTGACTGCTTCTGGTTGATGCATCCATGCTCTTTCTGGGGTTTTTATGCCATAGTTCTCACACAGATTTCTATGTATGTGTTTTGCCACTTCATTGTGTCGTTTGGTGTATTCTGTTCCAGCCAGAACCTGACATCCAGATAGTATGTGTTCTGTTGTCTCATCCATGGATTTGCAAAGTCTACATTTGGAATCATTTGAAATTTTCATGATTTTCGTTTTGTGTGCTTTGGTGTTGAGTGCTTGATCTTGTGCAGCTGTTATGAGTGCTTCTGTTTCTGCTTTCAATCCTGCCTCTTTCAACCATTTGTACGTTGATTGCTTTGTTGATATTTCGTCTGCTTGTCGTACATATTGGCCATGTAGAGGTTTCTGTCTCCAGGTATGTGCTAGTTCTTGCTTCGTTGTTTTCTTCCATGTTTCTTTGTCTGTTTCTGGTGGTTGGAATAGTCCACTCCTTTTTACTAATTCTATCAGTGGATCATCTTTATTGTTATTCCAGATGTAGTCCACAAGGCCAATGACTTCTCCTTCAATGACATGTTTAATTTTCTTGAGACCTCGGCCTCCCATTTTTCGAGATACATAGAGTCTGTCTACGTCTGCTTTTGGGTGTAAGGCTTTATGTATTGTGAGTAGTTTTCTTGTTTTCCTGTCCAGTTCATTTATTTCATTTGCTGTCCAATCTATGATACCTCCAGTGTAGCTTACTACAGGTATTGCGTATGCATTAAGGGCTTGTATTTTGTTCGCCCCATTTAGCTTGGATTTCAGGACTTGTCTAACACGTTTTTCATATTCTCTCTTAACTTTGGACTTCATTTCTCTCTGCATATTTTCTTGATGTTGTAGTATCCCAAGATACTTATATCCATTTTCTATTGAAACATCATTGATTTTTCCGATGTCGAATTGCAGGCCCTCTGTTGTTTTGACCTTGCCTTTCTGGATGACAATTCGTCCACATTTCTCAAGGCCGAATTTCATGTTGATGTCTTCACTGCAGATCTTGACAGTATTGATCAGTGATGTGATGTCACTTTCATTTTTACCGTACAGCTTGAGATCATCCATGTACAGTAAATGGCTGATAACCTGTCCTGCTTTCATTTTGTATCCTAACCCTGTTTTCTGGATCACGTGACTGAGAGGGTTCAGGGCAATGCAGAACAGCAGTGGCGATAGTGAATCACCTTGAAAGATTCCACAATTTATTGCTATGTCTGCAATATTTGTGTTGTTGCATGTGAGTGTGGTTTTCCAGTTTTTCATTGACTAACATTTAATAATAAAGATGGCGACTATCATGGCGACCGCCTATACCAGTGACCAGCGGCGTTGGAAGTTCAGTGTTTGCTTTGGAACGAAATAACATCACTGACAGATCAAAACCTGTTGGTTCATCTGCTGTGTTTAAAGATGCAACATCTGTTTGAAAACTACACCTCATCAATTGTATCAACCTAGAAATAATTACTAAGAAGATTCTGAGACCTTGGATCATAACCGACAGTCAAACAGAACTCGTGGAAAGAGGTATAATAATGAAGTGAAAATTGAAAGGAGTACTAATGAAGTGATGTTCGATTTGTGTTTAGATTAAAATTTGGTACAGTGAAATTGATGGGTAGGACGGCAAGAGAGGTATTGACGAAAAGTCATAAAGATATCGGTGTGATGTAATTGTTTGGGTTACGTCAGAGGAGGATTTACGTCAAGTTGGCTTGCGTGGTATCTTTTGCCTTGAAAACTCAACACTTCAGGACAAATTTGCTAAATTAACCAATATAAGGAAAAGATAAACATACAAAACAAGATAAGTAAAGAAGAAGAAGAATATAAAATAATGTTAATGTCAAGAGATAAACATGACTGTAATATTAATTAGGCAAACATAATCACGTAACTGAATACCATAATAATAATAACAATAGTAAAAGTGGTAATAGGGATAACATCCAGAGTCCAACTCTGGAATATCGTGGGAGGGAAAAGCGGATCCCTCCAAAATACACGCTTGCCCATCCCATTCATGATGGAGAAAACAAACTTTGATTCCATACCGGATCAGACTTCGCCCGGGCTAACAAGGTCTGCGCTAGGCACTGATGTTTCGGGGTGTTCTAGTGAAAAAAGGGCTACTGAAACACATGGAAAAACTCGGAGGAAATGGACCAGAGAGGACAACATACAAATCATGGTTTCCTACTATCAAAGCCAGCCAACAACAAGAGGATATAGGATATTATTATTAAATAAAATTAAGAACATAATAAAAATAGAAAAATATCAGGATCTCAGATTAGAAATCCAGAGTCCGTAGAATGTAAAAGCAGAAGTGATACCTGTGGTGATAGGAGCCTTGGGGGAACATAAAATATGAGTTGGAAGGCTACCTGAATAAACTACTTGGAAACCACAGTCTCGCCCTACTACTAAAAGCAGTATTCCTCGGAAGTTTCCACATCCTTCGTAATACCTTAGATCTCCGAGAATCCTGGTAAGATTCCGAGACCTTGGTTCACAACCGACAGTCAAACAGAAATCGTGGAAAAAGGCTGAATAATAATAATAATAATAATAATAATAATAATAATAATCATCATCATGTACAAAAAACAACATATATTGTAAACTGTATTGTCACATTAATAAACAAATAGAGTAATACATACTACACACACATCTAAACATACACATATGAAAAATATAAACATAGAGTCTTACACCATAATAAAACACATGCAATAATAAATATTGCAAAGGTAGAAATGTAATACGAGGCACACATTTAGAGATATAACAGAACAATGAGATGCGGGCCAGATATAAAATAATGAAAAAGAGAGATCATGAAAGTAAATAGATGTTTTGTATGAGTTCTTTAGAAAAGATGGTGTAGGGTATCCGAGTTCTCAAGGCAATTAAATCAAGGAAGTTGTGTGAATCCTTGTCGTAGACGATGTCAAGCGATATAAGAAAGAATGTTGACTCCATGTTTCAATTTCACGATTGCATGAATGAGGAGAAAATTTTTTTGTACTAATTCTGTTTATTAAGAATGTGATTTGCATAAACGTTCATTTTTTTAAAACTCTAAATGGTGATTATACCACAAAATGTAGTGAGCCATTGTACAGTCAGATAAAATACATGGCTAGTTTCATTCTTTATTATGCATATTCTATATTTTTTACTGCCATCCGAGTTTCACAATGCCCGGTTAAAACCACTCTTCGTCCAGTGTTATTGGTGGCGGTACGAACAAACAAAATCGAAACAAAAACCTAAATTTGGCTAATGGCACTGTCAATAGACTCGAGAGCCCCCACGGTGTTATAACCGAAAGTTAACAGAACAATGACAATACAAACATTATAAGATGGTTTTACACAGAGAGGAGATGATAAGAATTTCACAACGAGATGGATATAATTAATAAAGTTATTGTGGGTCTTTCCTATTGGTCACTCATTAAGCCAAACACGTGTTGCCCATTTCAATCCAGTCGATTGTTTTCATCTTTTGGTCCAATGCACATGGCTAGTTCAGCAGTGATTGTTTACATCTCACTTCTTGTCTAAAGTGATTTTTCCTATGCCTGTGCTCTCCATTGATCAAGCAACTTATATCAAATGTTAAATCCTTCTACTGCCCTCCTATGGTCAAGCAACTTATATCAAATGTTAAATCCTTCTACTGCCCTCCTATGGCCGAGCAGCTTATATAAATATTAAATCCTTCCACCCTCCATCTATGCCTGTGCTCTTCAATGGTCAAGCAGCTTATATCAAATGTTAAATCATTCCACCCTCCATCTATGCCTGTGCTCTCCAATGGTCAAGCAACTTATATCAAATGTTAAATCATTCCACCCTCCATCTCATGTGAGGATAGCAGTACTAACATTCAGTACAGACTGGCGTGTATTATGTAACAAATCAGAAGTGAAGCTAAATTTCCAGTAATTGTTCCCAAACTTTAGTTCTACAATGTTTCTGCCAGACCAAGTTTTATTCAGTGCATGGCATAAATTCAAAACTTTGCTTCTGGAACATATTACACGAGGGCTTAAGAAATAATTAATTAGTCAGGTCATTAATTCTTTGTACTAAATAAGTCCATAGGTTATAGTGTTGAATGCTAGGTGGAGTGACTTAACATTCCACACTATAGTCTACTCTGTAGTGGAGTGACTTAGCATTCCACACTATAGTCTACTCTGTAGTGGAGTGTCTTAGCATTCCACACTATAGTCTACTCTGTAGTGGAGTGTCTTAGCATTCCACACTATAGTCTACTCTGTAGTGGAGTGACTTCAAATAAGATATTTATGAAAGTGAGCGCTGCGGGACCTGTTGATAAAAGGCCAGAGCCCATCTTCGTACTTGCCAAGTGGAGGCAGAGAGAGAGAGAGAGAGTTAAAGAGTATTATTATCTAAATTACAATGTAATAATCATATTTCCACTGGAAAGCTTCTTTGATTTGAATACTATACTAATTAATGAAACTGTACATTATTCATAGAAACAATCTCGACAGTTGTACAAAGAGAACCAGAATGAGTCTCACGACTTGTAATTATTTCTAGAAAATAGTAGGTGCGTATTAGTTTACCTTTTCAGAAAAAAAAAGAAATAACATGCAACACAGGTGCACAGTTCATCTCGTGCAGAGATGACGCAATGGCCTTGACATACATGCACGAGAACGCAGGATAAAATGTCGCCTGATGTGTGATGTCTTTGGTCGTGGTGCAGTCAAGGACAGGAAAGGACTGGCAAAACATATAGCAACTAACCATTCCTTCCTTCCTTTCTCCTTGGTACTGTAGAAAACAGATAATTTTAATAACTGGCATCATAGTGTTTCTTGAGGATTGTGGCTTTTGTGCTTGTAACCCATCGCGGAGTGGCAATACAGTCTACAGGTGTTTGTTGCTTTGAAACAAGGACTGTATGTCGAGTCGTAGGTCCAAAGGTTTGCTCTGCTTCTGATGTTAATGAAGATTTAGCGTCATATCTGATTGACTGTCTGACCCTGTGCTGTCTTACGAAGTATGGTTTAGTCTCGTTTCAAAAAAACAGCTACTTCATATCTGCAGACAGATACACGAGAATGATCGCCTTTATATCTACAAGAAGTGTATCTTGACTTGTTTGTGATTCAAACTGTTTTTCGTATGCCACCGACTTTCCTAGCTGCACTAACAAGCCAAGAGAATAAAAATAACAGAAACGAGGTTTGTGTTTTCGTGACATGAAGAAACAACTTTTTTTAAAAATCAAGATTTGAAGTATGATAACATATTCCGTTGCCACAAATTTTATGTCGTGTTGTGGGTATTCTTGCCGTAAGAAAGAATGTATCGAAAATTTGGCAATGCATAGTTATTAGCAGTCAATTTGTATGCCTAAGTTTTGTTTGTATTGAGAGTGATAACGCAAGCTATTTTAAACCAGTAAAATGTATTTTTCAGGAACTTGGCATCAAAGACAACTCCTGTCACAAGTGTACAGTAACATCCCGTAATAATATGCACATGATTGCTTTAGACCGAGCCATATATTCCAGCCTTTTTTATGACAGTGGGGAAACACCAGAACATATCCGTTTTATTTTGTGAGTACTAGTTATTAGTGCTTTTTTAGTATTAGTTCTTGGATGCTATCTAGTATTAGATATTAGTACTTCTAGTATTAGTAATTACTGCTTTGTAGTTTTATTTGTTAGTGTTTTGTAGTTTTGTTTTCAAGTTTTAATTGTGAATGTTTCTAAGTTAAACTGTTATGTTGTTCAGTAGCAACACCAAAGCATTTGCAGATAATTATACTAAGAGTATATTTAGTTTCTGAATAGCATGGGAAACAGAAATACTGCTAATTTATCATATTTAATTAATTTCTTTAGAACAGTTGAGGTGTGGAGGTATGGATATTTCAGCTAATTAATTAAATGATTAATAATTAATATCACAGTCCAGAGGTCTCACTGTAATTTTAATATTTAGTCACGTGTTCTGTACTATTTCATAGTTGGCTGGTAATTTGACTCCCAGGCCCAAAACACACAATAGATAAATGATAAATGAAAATTAATAGTACACAAAATACTGGAGAACGTTAGGGATTTAACACCTGTAGAGTACAAAAAAACAACAACAGAATACTAGGCTGCTGACAGAATTTCAGTTAAAATCGTAAGGATTTGTGCATGAGTACAAGCGGTTAACTCTAGTGACCATTCTACTTTTAGAGAGATTATGATTGTGTAGTTCTTTGGACTTGTCTAATATAGTGTAAGACAGTCGGTCATTGAAATGGAAGACCCTTCCAGAGTAGAATGGGATCAAGTATTGTGCAGCAGAATAAGTAAGGGCAAGATTATGGGCCAATGTTTCATTACATAAGGTAGTGAAACATTAGCCTGCCCTTACTCATATTGGGCACTTTCATTTATAGATTGATTTATTTTAATTGTGGGTGAGAATTAATTTTCTCCAAACTGCTAGCAATAATAATAAGTAGATTATATTAAGTAGAATCCAGTGACAGCCTATGATAGGTGGGCGATAGTCGTTGCCAGTCAATTCTCATCTCAGGATAGGGTTACTGCTGTGTAATAGTCATGCAACACGGATGTGGTGCAACATTGTAGCAATGGTGCAGTTTAAGATGCAGCAATGAGTGTAAAATAGGGCACAGAATAACGTGCAACATCGAGAGTAATATAGGCCACAGCATAAAGTGCAGCAACGAGTGTGATATATAGCACAGCATAAAGTGCAGCAACGAGTGTGATATATAGCACAGCATAAAGTGCAGCAACGAGTGTGATATATAGCACAGCATAAAGTGCAACATCGAGTGTAATATCTGGCACAGCATAAAGTGCAAATCGAGTGTGATATCTGGAATAGCATAAAGTGCAACATCGAGTGTGATTTATGGCACAGCATAAAGTGCAATAGCGAGTGTAAAATAGGGCACAGCATAAAGTGCAACAGCGAGTGTAAAATAGGGCACAGGATAAAGTGCAATATAAAGTGTGATATATGGCACAACATAAAATACAACATTGAGTGTGACATATGGCACAACATAAAGTGCAAATTAAGTGTGATATATGGCACAAATAAGTGCAACATTAAGTGTGATATATGGCACAAATAAGTGCAACATTAAGTGTGATATATGGCACAACACAGTGCAACATTGAGTGTGATATAGGGCACAACATATACAGTGCAACATTAAGTGTGATATATGGCACAACATAAAGTACAACATTAAGTGTGATATAGGGCACAACATAAAGTACAACATTAAGTCTGATATATGGCACAACATGAAGTGCAACATTGAGTGTGATTTACGGCACAACATGCAGTGCAGCTTAGAAATCCCATTCTCTATCAAGAAACACTACTTTTCTCAAAGTTTCAGGTGGACTGAAAGTGTGTGCTTAGCCAGCTTTGCATATATCATTAATAACTTAGGAAAGGTAATATACAATTTCAACATTCAATAAGATTGAATAGAATGATATAAGCATGATAAAAGAAAATTAAGTTAATGCATGCTTGCACTTGCTGGTGCACTTAGTCAAGTGGTCAGTATGTTAAATGTTAAACTAAAACGTATATACAGAAGTTTGGCCAAGTTACATAAGTGTTGACGCAATCGCCCAAAGATTGGGTACCAGTCTGGATTTGTGTATGTGTATGTGTGTGTGTATGTGTGTGTGTGTGTGTGTGTGTGTGTGTGTGTGTGTGTGTGTGTGTGTGTGTTTAAGAAGAACAAGGGCACAAACATTACTATATTATATTGTATCAATAACTTCTTTAGAGCAGAGCACATTCAGGTTTTATGATTAGTTTCTTTTTAAACAAGGACACACTGAGTACAGTTAGGTTTTATCATATCATTAGTTTACAGCAATGCACATCTAGTTTTTTTAATATCATTAGTGTATTTACAGTAGACCATTCTTCATCACTAAAATATTCACGTATGATTATCGGCGAATAGCACCATTTAATAGAGAATATGTAGTGGAACGAATCTTACTCTAAGTATTTTTAATTGTTCAGTTTGGTAGCAAGTAGCAGGAGACAGTAGTATAGAACTATGGAAGATATTCTCTACTGTCCGGTTGTCATATCTTTTTCGCATAAGCGTATCTGTAAAGCCGTGTGATGTAATTTCTTTTCAGCCGCAATGATTTGTGTACTGTGTAAATTATAATATAAATGTGTTTCAATTACTGCTAATAGTAAATTCACTGGATTTCTTTTTATTCAAAGCTCCAACAAGTAATAATGTTGGCTGACTACACCTTATTCCTTCTGTGACCTAGATTTATACCTTTTTACACAAACGCTTCTTATGTGTATTTACACTCCACGCAGGGAGCAAGAGTTCATGAAATACTGGCCAGGGAAGATGCTCTTGGAACACCCTTCCGAGTGCTTTAATCTGTTCTATCCAAAAAACATCGTCCTGGTAGTGGACAGTACAAACTCAGATTGGATCTACGTCATACGATCTGTGAGTTGTGTAGGATTTGTCATCAAGCATGTTTGTACTTCATTACTACAAAGCAAGTTTGTTTGCAGCCACTTCCACTCCATCAGTATGCACATATTTTAGTAAATATGAAGCTATTTACTCGTTCAGTGAAGTGTATATGCACATTTTTGTTTGCAGGCAATTGCAATCGTTTAATATAAACACTAATGGTTGCAGCTAATTACACTCCCTCAACACACACACATAATGGTGCCAGCCAGTATAACACACACACACACACACACACACACACACACACACACACAGTTGGATGAGCTAGTTACACTTTATCAACACACACAATTAGGTCAGCTAGTTACACGCCAAAAACACACACAATTAGGTCAGCTAGTTACACGCCAAAAACACACACAATGAATACACACAGAAATAGGTCAGCTAGTTACACTCCAACATATACATAATTGGTTCAGCTAGTTAAATTCTATCAGTATGCACAAATGGGTCAGCCATTTACAGTCCATCAAATCACAAACGCAACTCATATAGTTGATCGCATTATGGAATGGGACAATTATGTGGCTCATGTTGCTGTCTACATTGTAGAATGAGGCAAATGTGTGGCTCACATAGCTATCACATTAGAAATGCGATCATAGTGTGGATTAAGTAGCCGATCGCGTTAGGAATGGGACTGTTGTGTGGCTCACAGATCTGATCACAGGGTGTGTGACCATTCTGTGGCTCACATAGTTGATCACATTATTAATGGGACCATTGTGTGGCTCACCTAGCTGATCATATTAGGGAATGGGACCATTCTGTGGATCACATGGCTTATGACATCAGGAACTCGCATTCTAAAGCTTATAGCTGATCACATTAGGGATACCCATTCTATGGCTTGCTTGCAAACTATTTGCCGCAAAATGGCTAGTCTTTGTTTTCATTTATATTGCTGATTGTCTTATACACTTTTTGCCACGTTAATTGCTAGTCTTTGTTATCATTTACATTGCTGATTGTCTTATACACTTTTTGCTACGTAAATGATTGATCTTAATTAATATATTAATGATTGTCTCAAGCATTTTTTGCTGCAAGATTGGTTCGTACTTGTTATTATTTACTTCGCTGTTTTATCTCATACACATAGTCACACGAATGGTTACTCTTTGTTTTATTAAATCGCTCATTGTCTCATGATGTACACAGTTTTCTCTCACATTCAAGAACGATTATCTTTATAGGAAATCACTTTAGTTCTAGGTAGTTAATCCTTTAAAACGATCTGTGAAGATGACTACATTGAAAACATGAATACAGTTTGTATATATTGCTGGGTAAAAATAAAATTCACAAATAAACTTCAGAAAACTTATTTTTATATGCGCATAATAAATAGAAAGTTATCGGACATTTGTAAATAAATGGTATTCTTACCGCTAGGCGATAATTTTCATGCCCACTAATTGAAATCTAAATAGGATGAATTTTATTGTGCATTTGTTGAAACTCATGTTTCGTGTGTATCTAATTCTATGTGTTACATCGTTTATATTGGATTACCTCTATTTATATATATATTACATATATCCATTTCTGTTTGTTGCATCGTATATATTTGACTAATTTCTTTCTCCAGGGCAGCTGTATAGTATATATGTATGTGCCTGAAACAAGAGCCAGTTGGCATGACTCACTGGTGAGTTTACCAAATACCAACATCAACATAGAAAGTTGGCCAGGTAAGGTGGCAGGCAATCAGCTTTATTTGTGTAGAGTAACCAGTAAGTTGCATGACATAACTTGTAAACTATATAAACTATGTAAAAGTTCGGTAGGTTTTATAAAATAACTAGTTAACTATATAAAATGTCAAATAACCAGTTAACTATATAAAATAACCAGTAAAGTATGGTGTTAGATAACCACTTAACTTTATGAAATAACCAGTAAACTATAATATATAATTTGTTTGAAATAACTAGTAAACTGTACTTTCAGATAATCAATAAAGTATATGAATTAACCGATAAACTATATCATGTGAAATAATCAGTAAACTTTGATGTCAAATATCAAGTAAGGTATGTGAAATAACCAGCAAACTATACGACAAAGGGTGGGGAGCATAATGTTAACATAATATCTGATTCTGTTCCTGTTTCAGAAGCAGACTAAGTCCTCTCAGTCCCAGGTCAGGTGTTTAGGGGCCGTCTGTCTTGTCAAGATATCAGCCATACATGTAAATTTAATCAAAACACAATAACTGCAAGCACATTTATTTACATATATGAACAGTAACAGATATAAATACATCCTTTATCAAATTATCTGTCAACCCTGCTAAATTTAGACGCACCCCTTCACAAATTCATTCGCGCAGCACAAATGTAGTTATAGTGTAAATAATGATTCACTTAATATATTAAAAGTTGTTAATGAGAGTTACTAGTAAGAGTCAATGGGTATATATGGTAAATATTCATGCTGTATTGAAATGCCTTGGTGTTAAGTTTAAATCTAAAACTATTCGTGCTCTCACTACTGATGTAGAGATTCAAATTCAGACTGTTACGTTTCCAGTATTTATTTATAGACCCCTGCCCTAGAATAATTAAGGACCTTAAATATAATTAATTCCTCCTCTCATATCCTATGCAGACTGGTTGCTCAATTTACTATTTGACTAATTAAAAGTGTGTCTTGTAGTTCAGACGACAAATTTACAAACTAATAAATTGCGAACTTTAGCTAGATTGAAAACAGTTAAATTCCTCTAAATTAATATGCATTCGTTATCAACATTCTGCTCATCCGCCCCCATTCAATCTAAGAAATCTATAGGTCTATTATGCATAAAATTAACTACTAAGAGGTTTTTAACAAAGAAAATAAGATTTAATAAAGTTTTAACAAGTTAACAATAATCAAATACGAGCGCGAATAGTCTATTTCTCGATTCTTTGCGCGTACATGCTTTATCGGTTAACTAACGAATTGCCAATCAATTGTCTTTTCAATATTTGCATAACACTGAGTAATACTCAGCTGATTGTCTGTATCTGCCTGGTCTCTTTACTCAGTCAGCCAGTCTATTTCACAGTCTCACTATAGCGACGACGCACGTGGCATCTAGGAAGGTGTTCCTTTATGTTGCTAGTGAACTTGAATTTCAGTGGCGTGGACCCTCAGAAATGAACTCACACTTTGAGCTCAGACCAGTTAGTACCAGACGGAACAAGGCAAGGCAAAAGTAAAGCCAGGGCAAGGCAAGGCAAAAGTAAAGCCAGGGCCGACCTGGAGAAGTAACGTGTTCTAATGTAATTTCAATTTAACACGTTCCTACTCAAGCATGTCCCAGTTTAAAATGCGCTGAATAAGAGTTTCGACCTGGCGTCGTTTTACAATTAGATTTAGAAAAAAATGTAGTCATCTCAGGCGTGTTCCATTTAACAGCATGACGTATGAAGCAATAAAATAGTTACAAAGTTAAATTAATGTTCATACAAAAAGGGGTAATTCAAACCAACAAAGCGCTTCACAATTTACAATTAAAATTACACGCAATAATTGAATTACATGAGGAATTCATATCGAGCACAGGCACTCTGGCTCTTAGTGAATTAAAACAATATAAATTAAAGTTACAATGGAAAAAGAGTTACAATAAATTTATATTCCATAACTTATAGGTTTTTCAGCCATTTCTCTGGACCATGCTCAAGCATATATGGAAATAATATAATACATAGCACAAATACATATTGAATCAAGATATGCAAAATACTATCAGATAAAATGGTACCTTTTATGAGAAGTCGAAGGTATGGTTCTCATCTGCTGTCGGCTGCCACATGACCCGAGTTAGCTGATGGAAATAGCTAATGTGTTCTCGCAGTAAGGGAACGGAAGCGCGTACCCACATTTATAGAAAAGCATAATGCGTATCACGTGACTGATCGCGAAGTATGTAGTTGGTTCGAGAATCTGGACAATGGACCTAAAGTTACATAACATCTTGACCTGTTCTAGAAGCATCTCGAAAAAGGAAGCTTTGAACAAAGGAGCCAAGGGTTTCAAATTTCAAATTTGAAGTAAACAAGACAAGTAGGTCACCAAGTCGGACATTTTTATCAGACTGTGACACAGACCTAGTCATACTCTCACTACTGATGTAGAGATTCAAATTCAGACCTAGTCATACTCTCACTACTGACGTAGAGATTCAAATTCAGACCTAGTCATACTCTCACTACTGATGTAGAGATTCAAATTCAGACCTACTCATACTCTCACTACTGACGTAGAGATTCAAATTCAGACCTAGTCATACTCTCACTACTGACGTAGAGATTCAAATTCAGACCTAGTCATTCTCTCACTACTGATGTAGAGATTCAAATCCAGACCTAATCATACTCTCAGTACTGGCATAAAGATTCAAATCTAGATCTACTCATACTCTTAAGTACTGACGTAGAGATTCAAATACAGACCAGGTCAGACTCTCAGATGTAGAGTGGAATAGAATTTCTTAGGTCGATAAGAGGACAGTTCTTGGAATATAATAAACAGTTGAAATAGAAATTTAAAGAGCAGTAAAACAGTAATTAAGCAGTTTAGAATATACTACTCAAAAAGTAATTTACTGCTAACCTTAACAGAACAATTTAAAACATAGCACTCAAAAATTAACTGAACAGTTTGGAGTTTAACACGATAACCTTTACTGAACAGTTTGGAATATAACTCTAAAAAATTAATTGAACAGTTTAAAATATAACATTTGAACATTAACCGGACATCTGAAATATATACTCAGTAACAATTCTTTATGATCTGACGGTTCTATAAACGGATGGTGATATGATAATTCATTCCGATGAATTATAGTTTCTTAACAAATAGTTTCATAATGTTTATAACTCTCTGAATGAGCGAATTTCCATGATTCTTTCTACCTCTCTGTTTGAATGAAGGAATTTCCTCATTATTTCTAACTCTCTTTTTGAATGAGGAAATTTCCTTAATTGTTTCTTTCTTTTTGAATGAGGAAATTTCCTTAATTGTTTCTTTCTTTTTGAATGAGGAAATTTCCTTAATTGTTTCTTTCTTTTTGAATGAGCGAATTTCCATGTTGCTTATACTTCTTTGTTTGAATGAGTGAATTTCCATGATTATTTATACGTCTATGTTTGAAGAGCGAATTTCCATGATTGTTTCTAATTCTTTGTTTGACTGAGCGAATTTCCATGTTGCTTATACTTCTGTTTGAATGAGTGAATTTCCATTATTATTTATACGTCTATGTTTGAATGAGCGAATTTCCAAGATTGTTTCTAATTCTTTGTTTGACTGAGCGAATTTCCATGTTGCTTATACTTCTGTTTGAATGAGTGAATTTCCATGATTGTTTATACTTCTATGTTTGAAGGGTTAATTTCCATGACTGTTTATCTTCTTTGTTTGAATGAGCAAATTTCCATTATTGTTTCTATATCTTAGTTTGAATGTGCGTATTTTCGTTGCAGCTTCTATGAGTTTAAATGAATACATTTCAACTCTGTCTATCAGGAATTTGAAAGAATAAATTTCGATTATGTTTGTTATTCCAGAGTTATTAATTATTTTTATCTTTATTTTTATATTTTAGGAATTTAGGTATTTTACATACAATTCTTGTTTGTGTCTCATTTTTCATAAATACATTTCATTCTTGTTTCTGTCTTACCAATTTCATCTAAGTACGAATTCATTCTTGTTTCTGTCTTACCAATTTCATCTAAGTACGAATTCATTCTTGTTTCTGTCTTACCAATTTCATCTAAGTACGAATTCATTCTTGTTTCTGTCTTACCAATTTCATCTAAGTACGAATTCATTCTTGTTTCTGTCTTACCAATTTCATCTAAGCGTACTCTTTCACATACACAATGCACAAAATTATTTTTATCTCCATTTTTTTTGGTGCATTTCTGGTATATAAGTATTGGAATGTTGTCTCCAGTTATGCACTGTCATTCCTCTCGAGGTAACCTTATTTACACTTCCAGTTTACATAATTCATTATACAGAAATGTCATTCTTTTTATTCCGTCATGTTTGTTGGGTTTATTATATACATTTTATTCTACAGATTTTATCACTATTATTTCTGGAATATTTCTGTTTATTAGTGAACATAGTTATTTTTTTTAAGTTTGCTGATGACAGGGGTTTTTTTTTGGTGGTGGTGGTGGGGGGTGTTGTTGTTGCTTTCTTTCTGGAATTATTTTTACAGTACTTCATTATTTTGTTCAGAGTCTAAGACGGACACCGGTCGTTTTAAGATCAAACGGCGCAAAGACCAATTTGTACTGTACAACCGTTTGTCGGCCACCAACATTCGGGCAAGAGACATGGAAGAAATTTCCAGTCTAAGTCTTCGCGTGCCTGGCCAGAAGTGGACTCTGAATCAGGCAAACGCAAAACTTGACAAGATGCAGGATTCAGTGTCCTTTGATGGTAACTAAAATCACAAGGCATGAAAGAATATCTGACTTACACGCAATTAAGATTTTTCAAAACAAAGGAAGATATGGTAGCGTTCTCACTCTGACTGAAGTTAAAAACTTCCAGTAGTTTTTGACAGCTGACTTCCTATCTGAAGATGATGAGTTTAATATAAGACTATTACTTAGGACCTATGTTTTTGGATGAAAGTCAGTAAGTTAGATGCTGGAATCTTGTGCAATGTTGCTTTCAAACAGGTTGAAAATGATCTTAGCTCGATCTAAAGCTATATTCACTCACAGCTGAAAGGAATAATAGTGTTCATCAAACAAGATTTTGAGCATGGCAAATGATTTGTTCTTGAAATATAAACAGAATTACAGCGTAGAATACTATTACGTTGAATAAAAACAGAATTACAGCGTAGAATACTATTACGTTGTATATAAACTGAATTACAGCGTAGAATACTATTACGTTGTATATAAAGTGAATTACAGCGTAGAATACTATTACGTTGTATATAAACAGAATTACAGCGTAGAATACTATTACGTTGTATATAAACTGAATTACAGCGTAGAATACTATTACGTTGTATATAAACAGAATTACAGCATAGAATACTACTACGTTGAACATAAATAGAATTACAGTATATGATGCTATTATGATGAATATAAATCAAATTACAATATAGATTGATCCTGTGATATAACAAAGCCTAACTGGATATTGCTATAGCTTTGCCTTTATCTATGCAAATTCACATTGTAAAAATGACACTGATAGGCAAGAGAAAAACATTGGACAGACGTGACAGAAAAGTGTGCAGTGATTACCGGTGAAAGAGTGTGATGTGATTGATAGATGAAAGAAACACTGTACTGTATATAGTGTATATATCATTTATATGACATGCACTGATGGCTACTTACTTTTTGAAGTCTTGTCTTGATGTTAATCATCCTACTTTGTAGCAAGCTATAGAGGTCTTCCTTGCAGTTGAAGGGGAGTCTCAAAAACCTTTGAGAAATTCATCTTTAAGTCTAGAGCAATTTCTGTCCAGCCTGTAGGCCCTTCTAAGTGGCCTGATGGAACTTTCACAATATTTTTTTAATTCAGATACGCAAAACTTAAAAATGTTATTTAATTTCTTCAAATTTTTCAATAATTACTGGACTAACTTCATTTGAATTTAAGTGTTAATTTTAAATATTGCACAAAATAATAGTTTCTTAAAAAATGCTAAAAATATGTAATTCTTAAAGTATTTTAATGACCCGAATTCTTTGCCACACCAAATTCAACTGATCAGACAATAGATTTCTCTACAGCAGGTAAACTTTTTTATTTCAGCCCATTGGCTGGCCTCATTCTCGTAAATCATATTCATTGGATAAATAAAACTACTCACTCAGTTGGGATAGTTTACATGAAATCAGCATTCTAGCATATTCTCAACCGGGTTGCTTTTTCAACTCTGACACTTACAAAAATACCATCATAAGGGGTGTCAAGGTCGAGTTACTCTGACATTTTAACAATTTATAAAGCAATTAAATTTTAAAATATGGATAGGCAAATTTACTCTGACACATTCACCCCTCCTTTAGAAATGTTAACCATCCTGTTAATATCTGCTCTGTTAAGAGTAAATTTCAATATATCCGGTGAACCTATCACCATAATGTGAAATGAATAACTATTCACAAGACCAAATATTCTATGTCAGTTTTAAGTGACCATATGCATAAATATTCATAAGGCCAAAATCTATGTCACTTTAAGACATACACATAGGCAATTCAACATGTTTAGAAACAAAGACAATATAATTTTACAAGACTCAATAATCACTGAGCATTAAAAATATCAAATATCATATTAATTTATCTCATTATAAGGTGGGACATGATCCATTATGAGATATAAAGAGATATAAGGAAACTTTATCACGAAAAATCACCATACTTTTCTTGTTATAAGTCAGAGACATGAGCTGTTCTGTCACTACTCTTAAGGAATACAAATGCAAGTCATATACAGAAATCATTATCATTATTTCTTTTCTCCTTGTGATAAGAAGATACAACATACATAATCATGTTAGCATCCTATAAATTAACTCTGGTTAAGATTATTCTTTTCTATTCTGTTTTACAGCATCCTGTTTAGCAATAAGTAAAACATATGGTTTCATGAAGATCGGGTCATGATCCTGTAGTGCAACCATTAATTTACACACACTTGTTTCTCTGGGTTTATGGTAAAAACATCGCAAGTTTCATTTATCATGCTTTATGAGCATCAGAGTCTGAAAGTTCTGGATATAAAATAATGTCATCAGCAGTTTCAACATCTGTTAAACCTGAGTGATATGGATTTGGCATCGGGTACAGAAGTAGCATCATCCTCTATTACAATAATAGTGACCATTTTATCTGGGTGTTCTTCATATGCTTTCATCAGATTAGCATGAAACATTTTTGCTTTTGATCTGATCTGAATTCAAAAATTGCATCCACTCAATTTCTTAATAACTTCATAGGGTCCTTGCCATGAAACATCTAATTTGTTTTAGTGCAGAGGTAACAACAACAACAGCACCCACATACCAACTTCAATGTTAGACTTTTTGTATGGTTGTACAGACGTGCTTGTCTAGCTTTACTTTTGTGTACATTCTTGGGCACCATCTCATATGAAGTATTAATATGGTTTGCAAGTTTGATCACATGCTGATAAGTGCTTTTTACAGATTCTGCTAGCCTGCTCTCTGTCGAATATTTTCATAATATAGACATGGGTCCTCTAACAGACCTACCATATAAGAGTTCCAAAGGCAGAAAATGAGTTGAATCTTGTGATACTTCACATAACGCAAACAAAAATGCTGGAAAATAACATATCCCAATCACATGGTCTTTCCACACAGTTTTTTTCAAGGACTTGGTAAGAGTAGCATTCAGATTTTCAACTAAACTGTTACACATAGGGTGGTAAGGAGTAGTTTTGAACTGCTTTACTCTCAATAGCTGGTTAATCTCTTTCATAAACTCACTCATGACTTGTCCCCCCTATCGGACAAGATTTCTTCTGGAAATCCTACAAGCAAGAAAATGAACAGTGCATTTACTATTGATATTGTACTAATGGAGCTAAGTGCAACCACCTCAGGGTATCACATAGCATAATCAATGTTGGTGAGAACCCGATGAGGGCACAAATTCTCCAATGAGATCAATGGCTACATACCTTAAAGGAACATCAATCATTGGTATTTCACCTAAGGAACTGGGTATTCTGTCTTTCTCTGCACTTATTGACATATCATATGACTGACAGTAATGAGTGACATCCCCTATCATACCTGGCCAATGAAACTCAGCTTCCACATGAGCTAAAGTTTATTTTTGCTTGGTCCTAGGTGACCGGCAGTGGGTGGGTCAAATGCAGCATGTTCACTTGATAGCTCAGAGGTACCACCAACTGACTGCTATCAGTCCATTCCTGTTTATGAATCAAGAGACCATCCTCCCAGCAAAAACTCAGTAGCTTTACTGGATGATTTAGGCATACAATCCTGAGAGCCTAGTCTTATCTCAACATTTCTCTAGAGAATTGTCTGTCAATTGTGCTGCTCTGAGCAGGGCAATTTCCCCATCAGGTTCAGCCACAGTCTGACAGTCAGAAACCATTATCTGCCCTGCCAAGACTGAGTCCTTTGTGGCTTCCTGGTGACACCCACCAACAACAGCTTCATTGAAAGTTATCAGCACATCACCTTCACACTTGCCAGTGACTATTCCTGGTTCACCTTGCATATCTTCACACATGCCCTTAGCTTCAGTTTTCTGTGCTGCATAAGCAGATTCAGTTTACAATCATTAAACCAGGAGGTTCAAATCATACACAGAATGAAAGGTTGCTTGTCCCTGTAAAATATAATCAGGGAACAAATGCTAAACTTCAAGTTTATTAGCATTTAACTTCATTCTTTCTTACATACCAGTCTCAACTTACAGTTTCCTGCAGTGGTATTTATTAGCCCGATACAAACACACAGCATAGTAAATATGGCATATCAAAACAATGTCAAATATTAGTACACTACATTACGCATCATAGTTCAAACATTTATAGAAATAATAGTCTACTCATATAATACATCTCTACATAAACAAGTATAACACCTCAATAGCAAAATGCACAAAATATTTCTAAGTCCATTCTCTCTCAACCAGTCAGTTAACTCACCATTAACCTAATGGCTGCCTTTCAAGACCGGACTTCTTTGCCACAGCAAATTCAAGTGATGAGGCAATAGATTTCTCTACAGCAAGTAAACTTCTTGATCTCAGCCCATTGGCTGGTCTCATTTTTGTAAATCATAACCGTTGGATAAATAAAACTACTCACCCAGTTGGAATTGTTTGCATTACAGCAATTTCTAGCATATCCTCAACTCGGGTTGTTTACTTCCAACTTTTGACACTTACAAAAATACCATCATAAGGAGTGCCCAAGGTCAGGTTACTCTGGCAATTTAACAATTTATATAGCAATTAAATATTAAAATATGGATAGGCCACACAGTGTAAAATGATAAAATGTAGACAGACAAGCATTAGGTAGAATTTTCTGTTGCACAATTTCTAATATTCTGTTTTCTAATTCTCTGCCCTTTGGCTCTTATTTTTTAGTGTAGAAAATAAAACCAATTTTCTACCTACAAGAAGATACTGGCAAATCTCAAAATGTTGTTCTAGATCTATTTATGTTATTTATTTGTTTATGTTATAATACATACTAAAATTTTGTAGGTTTTATTGGTTTTGTGGAATTGTTCTTCTGCTGTGATTATGTTTCTTTATGTAATTTTACATAAAATTTTACAAATTTACAATTTCTTGAAAAATCATGCATTTATAAACAGTTTCATATGCTTGTATACTAAGCACTTTCTTAATAAATTTACTTACATTAAAGTGTAAAGTATAAAACGTGTTCTTTTTTATATAATATAGGGTGCAACTTTTCAATATCAAACACCACATGAAGTTTTATGGTTAATTTAATGCAATGTATTATTCACATATAAAAATTTATACACTTATACGCACAATTTTTTATTTTAAAATCTGGTCTTACATCTTTTTTATCTTCCAAGATTAGCAATTATACATCATTTGTTCGTTTTTGAAATTTTTTATTGCTGCAAAAACTAATGCTTGCTGTTTTCTTTTTCCATTTGATCAGGTGTGAACAGAAACCAATCGTCAGACTTTGACTCAATACCTCCCATTGACGGATATAAAAAGAAGTCTCCTACTTTCACCCTAAAATCACAGATGACAGAAAGAAATGCTAATGAAAATCAAAAAGAAGATGAAACTGATTGTAAAATGAAAGTAAATGCGAGCCACGAGACAGTGTTGCCTCAGTCAGTAGAAAATAAAGAACCCATTAAAAAGCATATCAGAAAAATAAAAAAATTGACTGTGAGTCTTTTTTTTGAATTTGTATATATATATTTATACACATATTTTTACACTCACCTTCCCCCTTTCACCTTTAAATCCACCCCACCCTCAATGCAATAGTAGGGTGCTGGTTTCCTTTGGTGCACTCCAGCTCAGATAATGATGATAGCAAACTTCAGTGGTGACTTAAAACTGCTATCTAACATACAAACACAGACATACACATCATCTGTATATATTTGTTGGGGGGGGGGGGGATTAGTGCATCAGGCAATAACACATTCTCTATTTATTTCCCTTTCCTTGTAGTGGAAAAGTTTTGACTCTTCAGTGAACTGTTTGAGGCATATGGCCTGAAGTCTGACCAAGCTGTCAGTCACACTCCTAACTTTCTAGATAGTTTGCATTTACCATCTAAATATGTGAACGCTGAATTTCTATGATTTTCTACCATGCTATAATCTGGTTTCACATCTATCGGGGATTTTTCTGATCTTTGCCAAGATACTTCTTGAAGTAGGATGATGTCCTTTCGTAAATATAATTTCTAGCTCTTTCTTTATACTATCTGGTCTAAATGCAGATAAATACTACCTTAATTATCTATTCTTGCAGTATTGTATTATATAGTTACATGAACAGTTCTATTTGCATAATATTAAATATGTCATTTACTTATTGTAAATCAAATAATCATTTTAAAACTTTATAAGAGCAAGTACTCTGTATTGCTTCATATTAGCTAATACACTATAATGTTCTAAGTTAGATTGTGGTAAATAATTTTATGCTACCAGACACAGTGTTATGCATGAATATGAGAATATTTAATATGAACATGGCCATCATTATAGTTCCCAGAAGACAAAAAAAATTTACTCATGGTCTGAGTTAAATATTAGACTTTCAGCTGGCAGATGAGAATAGCAAACCATTTACAGTGGACAATGCATTAGTTCTGAGGGTTCTTATGTAGGAACAGTTTCTGTGTATGACTAGTAGAAAATAGTAAACATTTAAAGTGGGATAGTACTTGAGTTTGGGAGGTTCTTATGTAGGAACAATTTTCATGTAGGACTATGTAGAAAGTAGTAAACCATTTAAAATGTGGCAAGTAGTTTCTACATGTGACTATGCAGAAACAGTAAACCATTTAAAGTGGGACAATACATGAGTTTCATGGATTCTCTTGTTAGGCTACATGGAAACAATAAACCATTCAATGTGGGTCACAGTACACCAGAAGTCTTCATGCTAGGCTACATGGAAACAACAAACCATTTAATGTGGGTCACAGTACACCATGGGTCCTCATGCTGAAGCAGTTCTTACATATCTATAAAGAAATAGCAAACTGTTTAATGTGGGATAATGCATAAGGGGTTCTTGTGCAGGAGCAGTTTCTACATGGGGAGAAATACTTTATACATAAGAGTAACAGAAGCTTCCCTGCTATCTGAATAAGTTTTGGATCATAGGTATAAGCTGTCATCACCAGACTGTGCTGCTAGATTGATCCAAGCTACAGACTGACATCACCAGATTGTGCTGCTAGGTTGATCCAAGCTACATACTGTCATCACCAGATTGTGCTACTAGACTGATCCAAGCTACATACTGTCATCACCAGATTGTGCTACTAGACTGATCCAAGCTACATACTGTTGTCACCAGATTTTGTGCTGCTAGTCTGATCCAAGATTGGTTATCATTATAGAGCCATTCATCAACAAGCTCTGTCATTGGACTCATATTATGGAGCCATTCAGTGATAAGATGTATCAATGGTTTTCATTATAGAGCCATTGTACATTCAAATGAAAAACAAATGAACATAGATGTCTGATCAGATTTTAATGGCTGGCTGAAGAAACACAAACTGACAAATGACAGATTTTGATTTTTCAAGCCAAGAAAGTCACAGCCATTCTGGAAGAACAGTTGATATTTACAGTAAATTACCAAATGACAAACTGCATGACCATCTGACCCTCAGAGTAGAACTTCATATCTTTCAGTTAACGCCTAAAGTCTAACAGAAATGCTTCTCCATGGCGTGCTTTGAGAGGAAGAAAACTTTAAAAGTTGTGGAACCCTTGTAATCAGGTACACACTAAATAGTGACAGTGTTCTGAACCTATTGTGAAGGCCATTGAACTGGTAACTCTCGCTAACTCTCACACATGGTTAACTCAATTCAATTGTACTCTATAGCCTGTAATGCTCTTACTTTATGTTTAGTTATTTAAGACTGTATTAATTTAAAATTTGTGTTTAACATTGCTTCAAAGTTTTTTTTTTTATAGTCACTGTGAGAAAAGTTATCTCTACAGTTGATTATCTTTTTTGTAAAGTAGTTACACGTAGTAGTGGACTTATCAATTTATGCAATTTATATGATATTTTGAAGTCTGCCATGTTTATTATTACAAATGCACTGTGTTGGAATTTTGTGCAACCCAGTACTGAAGTTCCTGGACTCGATATTTGTTTGAATTTGAGTTTAAAGATTAGGCTATCCTTAGGCCATCATCAACCTTATGAGAGGGTCAGATAGAATTAGCTTCCTCTCACTGAGTGGTGAAAAACAGGTTGTGTTGAATGCCTTGTCTGAACTGGCCGGCAAATTGTATAGTCCATGTGACTGGGTACACTCAGATTGCATTCTTTTCTGTATAAAATTGACACAAGAGCTAAGAGTGCACCTGATCCTGCAGATTTGTACTCTCTGCAGGTTATGGTAGACAGCACATTAAAATAAATTATGTGACTGATTATGTATCTTAGCTTAAGTGCTAGTTACTGAAGGGATATAAAATCTCTATAGAACTTTAACTTGCTAGGAAAAGAGCCCTGATTAACAGTAATGATTATACAAAATAAATGTTTTGTTTAATTCTTGATGGACATTGTTGTTTAAGTTTTAATAAACTCTCTTTGTGGGCAAAGAGTCCATCTGTGGGAAAACAATTAATCAATCCTACTTCATCAATATTACTATCTTATTCTTATAAATTCTTTCACCTGCCATTTGTTAAACAATCATAATTTGGTAAAATTATTATCAAACAAATAGGGATTACACAAGGAAATTTTGTAAAGATAACGTTTTATACAACAGGAATCATGAAGTTGTGAAAAACAAGAGAAGATTTTATTTGTCAAGCCATCTGTCCTGCTTCCTCTCCCCATTGCTGTTTTTCACTCTATGGACTTCATATGCCTGACTGCAGATATCAAAACTGCTTAACTAATTACTATAACTTTTTCCACATATGACCTGTTCATTATAGCAACTTTCTTTGTATGTAGCCAGGTACGTTTATGAGAAACCTGAGCTTTGTTCAATGCTATCTTTTGGGGGAGTAAATATATTTTATATATATATATATATATAACAAGTGTTATAATAATCTTTAAATGCAAATAATATTTTAGTGGTTGTTGGGTTTACCACATTTTTTGGATTTATTGTACTCTTTTACATAAGTTTTAAATTTCCCATTCAAACAAAATTATAGGGTTTATAATTTTTGTATTATTATCTGATTTGGTTCCTAACAAATATGTTCAATCTCTAAACTAATGTTAAGTTTTATTTTGGTTGAATTCAAACTACATACTTAATAAATTAAATGCATTATTAATTTTATTTCTTTTGAATATAAAAATTAGACTATTGAGATTCAACCCTTATGTCAATTTTATAATTCAGAACTTTTTTTTAAAAATAGATCTGAAAGATGTATAGAATCATACACAAAAAGAAACCCAGATAATTATACAAAAATGAACAACAGATAAAACCCAAATTAACCCTAAAGGTAAATATGAATGAACAAATTCCAAACATTAAACAGGCAGACCTGCTCATAAAATATGAGCTCATCTTACTTTTAAGGTATTTTGTTGGGTTTAGAAGTGGGGGTTTATTCTTATTGGACTTACTTAGAGACAGTAAAAAGAGTGCAAAAGATGGCATGATTTAAAATAATCTGTTGGATTTGTTTATGACAGAATAATTTTTGTAATCTACTTAATTTTAAAATATTTTAGAGACAAATTAGTTGATGGTTGCATACTGTTTTTGATAGAAACTTTATTTATCTCTATTTATTTTTAAGTGCATCAAGTAAGTTACAAGAAAATGTAATAATAATAATGATTTTTGTTTCTTGGGTTTTCCTTTCAATTGATTTTTAAAAAATTGTTTAGTAGAAATGTGCAGCATATTTTAAGAGATGTCTGATTCATTGAAATAGATCCGTTTGCCAATGTTTAACATTTTTCTTCTTCTCTGATCTGAATATTGCTTAACTGACTCATTCTCTTTTAATCCCAGCAAGATGATATCATGAAATCAACGAAGACAGTTTTGGAACGTCAAAAGCAATACAAAGTGCCTCAGTACTGTAAACCCCGAAAACCTCCTCCGCCTCAGAAAAGTTCTCCATACAGCATAGTCAGCCCACCTGTCTTTGTTGAAATAAAGACCCTAAAATCGGGTGATACCTTTGTGAGTCAGTGAGCAAACCTGTGCATTGAAGTGTAGACAAAATAATATGATGGTTTTCATTGAAAAAATTGACCTCTTCTTATCCCTTTCTTTGATAATCTTAATCTCCTTACCTAAGTTTACTCTTTGTCTCCCTACTTTTGACTCACTTAGCCTTGCTACATGTGTACTCTAATCACACTTTTATAATCTCCCAGCCTGTTTATTCATAATCTATCGCCTTTGTTCTCAATCTCTGTTATCAATTTACCCTTAATCTCACTGTTCATGAGATCTCTTTGTCTTTTTGTTTATATTTTATTCTCCCTGCCTTGGCTTATTTGTAGTATTTTTGCATAATTATGTTTACTTTAATCTGTTTATTATATCATTTCAGTGTTTATTCTTATATAATTTCTTGATGTACCCTTAATTTTCTACCAAACTTACGCCTAATTTCATTGTTTAAGCATAATCTCCATGCATCTATTTTATTCCTAATATCTTACCCACTATTTATTCTTATTATCCCTACCTCTCTTTATGCCTAATCTCCTACCTCTGTTTATGTCTAATCTCCTGCCTCTGTTTACTCAAGCATCTATTTGCTCTCAGTATCCCTATGTTTTCTTTGTAATCTGTTTTTTCTTATTTCCAATGTGTGTTCACTCATATCTTTGCAAATCTGTTACCTTGTCTAAATCTTTTTGAGTTTATTCATAATTTAATTATGGTGTGTTTAGTTGCTTTATGTATGCTGAATTTCATCTCCTGCATTTGTGTAAATTTTATCTCCCTGCCTCTTACTTTTATCCATCAGTTTACTTGTAATCTCCCTATTTCTACTTTTACTTTTACTACCTCAATGTACTCTTAATTTTTCTACTTCTATTTTGACTTTAACTACCACAATGTACTCTTAATCTTTCTACTTCTATTTTGACTTTAATTACCCCAATGTACTCTTAATCTTTCTACTTCTATTCTGAATTTAGTTTAACTACCCCAATGTACTCTTAATCTTCCTACTTCTATTTTGACTTTAGTTTAAATTCCCCAATGTACTCTTAATCTTTCTACTTCTATTCTGAATTTAGTTTAACTACCCAATGTATTCTTAATCTTCCTACTTCCACTCTTACTTTTACTGCCTCAGTTTACTCTTAATCTCTCTACTTCTATTCTACTTTTACTACTTCAGTTTACTCTTAATCTTCCTACTTCTATCCTACTTTTACTACCTCACTGTAATCTTAATCTTACTGTTTCTACTTTTACTATTATTCTCCCTACTTCTACTCTTATTTTTACTACTTCAATTTACTCTTAATCTTCCTAAAATATTTATTTTAAATACTGTTTTTATTTTCCCAGGCTATAGTTTGTTTAAACTCTTTCTCATACCTAAAGTATGTTTTGAATGCTTCATCTCCCAACTACAGTCCATTTGGTGTTTCACACTCTTCATAATCTAAATGCTCTCTAATAAATACTCTTTGACCACTCCTTTGTAATTCACTTTAGCACTCTTTATCCCCAAGATGAAGGGTTTAATACTCTTCAACTTTCCCTCTAATTGTTTTGACACTATCACTTTGTTATTTAAATACTACACAAAACTTCAGATCTAATTTATCAATAGAATAGCGGCTAGAATATTTAACTGTTAAGAAATGCAAATGATATATTTTTCAAAGCAGAGGGTTGTTATACAAATTACATGCAAAATACACTTGATAATAAAATAAGCAAACAAAATAAATACAATTGCACTTCATCTTTCTGAAATAAATTCTCCAAAGAAACATTATTAAATGTTTTCTAAATATTAAGTTTTTAATAAACACTACTCTTAAGAGGTAGTATCAATAAACACCACTGTAAAGATCTTTAATTCAAACAATATTTTATGCTTATAATAATTGGCACTCTAAAGATCTCTTTTCAAATGATACTTTCATATTAACCCTCACAGCCACTCGTGGGTGGCTAGTCACCCACAGCGCTATTAAAAGTGGCATTACTCATGTTCTATTTGCCTTAGAAATGTCTAGCTTTAGATATGCCTAATCTAGTATACAGAGAGTGCCATACTCATGCCATTTAGCTATTGAGAAGCTAATGTCAATGCCAGAACCAAGGAAAATATCCTCAACCTATAAGCCATTTGTGGGTGATTGATCACCCATATACATTTTATAGGATAAATCCTCATTAGCCTTTCCTGGGTGATGCACCACCCATACTATTATAAAGGGAAACTAATACTAATCTTGAAGGAGAGCATCAAGCCAAATCAAAGAAAAAGCAATGGACACCTACGGATGATGTAGAGATCAAAGCTCTTATTGGGGCATTATTAGCTATTGGTTCCTTGTCACAAAATCTTGTGTCCCTAATGACAATCACCGACGAAGTTTGGGGCAATCCATTTGTTCGAAGTCTTTTCAGCTATAATCGCCTCTTGGATCTGCTTGTTGTTCTCAGGTTTGATGATAAGGATTTGCGCTCAGCTAGAAAAGAAAAGGATCCTCTTGCACCAATCCGAGAACTTTGGGACTGTTTTGAACGGCAGCTCAAACGTCACTACATGCCTGGTCACTATCTAACTGTGGAAGAATAGCTCGTTCCTTTTCGAGGGAGATGTAAATTTCGAATGTACATTCCAAACAAGCCGGATAAGTATGGGCTCAAGATTTACTGGCTGTGTGATGCTGAAACATCCTACCCCCTGAGGGCTCTGCCCTATCGGCAAAGTGAGCAGAAATCCTGAAAAAAACCACGGCGTGAATGTTGTGCTTCACTTGGTTGAGCCCTACCACAGGAGTGGACGGAATGTTACTTGTGATTCTTTTTTCACTACCCATGACCTGGTAAAATCTCTGAAACAAAAAGGACTAACATGCGTTGGGACTGTGAAAAAAGACGAGATTCATCCCAGACTCATTGCGTCATGAAAACATGAAGAAAAAGGAAATAAACACAAATGAGTTTGCTTTCCAGGACGACTCTATGTTGGTTACCTACAAATCCAAAAAGAACAAATGCGTGACAATTCTGAGCTCAACGCATGCAGCCAAGGACATTGAGAAGCCATCAAAGAACAAGACTGAGGTAGTCTGCTTCTACAACAGCACGAAAGGAGGAGTAGACAACATGGACCAGATGGCCAAGCAGTACACATGCAAGCGCAAGAGTCGGCATTGGCCTCTGGTGTATTTCTTCAACATGCTAGACATATCATGTCTTCCCGCACGCATCATATTCCAAGAAAGCAAACCAAATGATCCTCACTCTCATCAGAATGCCAGACATGATTTCATCAGAGAAGTGGCAGGCAGCCTGGCAGCAGACCATCTTCAACGGCGAAGCCTAACTCCTACTTTGTCGAAAGAGCTTAGGCTCACCATCGAGGTAGCACTGTCTCGCCTTTTTCCACAAAACCCAGCACTGGTGGCGGCTAGAACAACACGACTAACATCCGCTTGAAAAACCAAGGCATCAACACCTAAATCAAAGGGAAAGGCCACCCCATCTACACCCAAGTCATCAGAAAAAGCCAAGCCTACATCTAAACCAAAGCAACAACGGTGTGCCCAGTGTGACTGGAAAAAAGACAAAAAAGTCACTACACGATGTGCAAAATGCAGCAGCTTCGTCAGCAGTGAACACCGCGACTTCTTGTGCAAAAAATGCATTGATCTGCATAACTGAACTACAAACAAATTCTAAAAGCATCAGAACTGACATTTATTCGGGTTGGTGGAGGAATGAGTGACATTGTTTCTTTTTTTTCTTCTTCATTTTAAGAAGTACAATGCAAAACTTAATATGATCTAATAAACATTCTTGGCCAACAACTTAAAACATGTTTGCTTTCATTTCATTTCTGTATTGTTTCTGTATTTTAGTCTGGGTGACACATCACCCATGAGTGGCAAATATGGATTTTCACAATATAAAATGTATGGGTGACTGGTCACCCACAAATGGCTTTACAGTCATTCATTAACGAATGGCTGTGGGGGTTAAATGATACTATCATATTAACAATATGAACACTCTAACAATCTTTTTTTTTCAAGTGATACTCTATGGTCTCAATAAAGAACTATATAGTGAATACTCTATGGTCTCAGTAATCAGCACTTTATAAAGATCTAAGCCTCACTAAACAGCACTATAAAGACCAAAATGGTACTTTCTAGTTTCAATAAACAGGACTAGCAAGATCTTTTTTCAAGCAATATTTTATGATCATAATAAACAGCACTCTAACAGTCCTTTTTTCAAGTGATATTTTGTGGTTTCATTCAACAGCTCTCTCAAGAGTTGTTTTATTTATGTCTTAATCAACTATCTGCTAAATTATTACTTTTTAACTTTAATTAAATATTATTCTATCATGTTTTCATTAGGGTTCTAGAATTAGATCAATCTATCTCTGAATGTTCTTGATATTTCATTTTTTTAGGTTTTGGGACAGTATTTTAACATTCCATTCTTAAAATGTTCTTGATATTTTCTCTTCAGGGTTTGGATCAGCTAAGAGAACCTGGTTATGATGACAAACGAGAGAAATCTGCTAAAGTGTCCTTGGTAAGATTAAGTGCACAGGAATGAGAGCAGAGGCTAAAGGTTAAACTATGACAGCAACAGATTCCTCATACATCTACATGCTTATTTCATTAGCAGTTTAACTAATAGGTGTGATCAACTCATTATAATTGAAGATTTAATGTGTTGAAGGCAAAATCAGTTATTAAAATTATACTTTGTTACAATGTTGGAGCAGACATATTACAGTTATATAGTATTACAATTTTTTTAGAGCAAATGTATTATAACTATATAGTATTACAGTTTTAAAACAAACATACATGTATTATGTTTATAGAGTGTTACAGTGTTAAACATATTGCAATTGTATTGTATTACAATACTGGCAATTATTTAGGATGATATTGGAACACACAGATGGTAATAAAGTTGTTATAGTGTAGGATGTTAATAAAGTTACAAAGTGTTGCAATATAAGTTAATGTTGGAACGGATGTTAATAAAATATAAAATGTTATTGCCTAGGTTGGTGTTAGAATGTTAATAAAATTATAAAATGTTACAGTATAACCTAGGTTGGAGTTGAAACAAACAGATGTTAATAAAGTTATAAAATGTTAAGTATAGACTACATTGGTGTTGGACAAACAGATGTTAATAAAGATAAAATGTTACAGTATAGCCATAGCCTAAGTTGGTGTTGGAACAAACAAATGTTAATCTTGTAAAGATAAAATGTTACAATATAGCCTAGGTTGGTGCTGGAATAGATGTTCATAAATAATTTATAAATAGGTTTTTGTAGTCCTCAAATATTTTGCTGGTGGGATAGATTAACCTTATTATTTAAATAGTGTTTTTTAAAAAAGACTGGTTGTTAAAGAGACCAAAGAAAGTTGCTAAAGTTATATTTTAGATGAATTTTGTATGTTTGACAATTACTAGTGGGCCATGACACACTGCAACTAATATACTGAAATAAGCAACACATTTAGGTGCCTCATGTTGTGTTAGATACATGGAAGTCAACAGCTAGGGTACTGCAAGACAAAAAAGGTAGAGAATGCTGCTATATTTCCAACAATTCTACATTTATTACGATACTGAATTAATTCATACATTTCCATCAATTCCTTATTAGGACTGAATTAAATCATACATTTCCAACAATTCCACATTTATTAGGACACTGAATTAATTCACACATTTCCAACAGTTCCACATTTATTAGGACACTGAATTCATACATTTCCCACAATTCCACACTTTGTTAGGATACTGAATTAATTCATACATTTCCAACAATTCCACATTTATTAGGACACTGAATTAATTTGTACATTTCCATCAATTTTACATTTTTTTAGGACACTGAATTAATTAACACATTTTCTTCCTTTTTATGTAGTTAGGGCTCATTATAAATGTATTTTGTAGGCCCTGTTGACGTTTGTCTTTTTATATTGTTACAGCTTGTTATAGCTATTTGTTATAGGGCCTTATTGAATGTAGTAAGCCCAAGTGACATTTTCTTCCTTCCTTTTGTTGTTAGTGCTCGGTATAAATATATATCATAGGCTATATTGACATATTTCTTCCTTCCTGTGTTGTTATAAATAAATGTAGTAGGCCTTATTGATATATTTCTTCCTTCCTGTGTTGTTATAAATAAATGTAGTAGGCCTTATTGATATATTTCTTCCTTCCTGTGTTGTTATAAATAAATGTAGTAGGCCTTATTGATATATTTCTTCCTTCCTGTGTTGTTATAAATAAATGTAGTAGGCCTTATTGATATATTTCTTCCTTCCTGTGTTGTTATAAATAAATGTAGTAGGCCTTATTGATATATTTCTTCCTTCCTGTGTTGTTATAAATAAATGTAGTAGGCCGTATTGACATTTCTTCTTTTCTGTGTTGTTAGAAATAAATAAATATTGTAGGCCCTTTTCATGCATTAGACCCTATTAACAGTTTTCTTCCATTTGTATTGTTAATACATTATAAATATATGTAGTAAGCCCTATTGATTTTTCCTTCAGTTCGGGCAACCATACCAATGTCAATCACACAGTTGTCTTCACATCCACTTTGTTAAGGTAGTGATGTCAATCATGCATTTGTTTTCACTTCCACTTTGTTAAGGTAGTGATGTCAATCACAGTGTTCTTTCTTTGTACAGCTATTTGAGCATCAGTGTAAATCATACAGTTTTTTTCTTTCTACATTTATTAGGGCACTGATGTAAATCATACTATCTTTCTACACATTTTAGGGCACTGATATAAATCTGTCTACATTTATTAAGGAGCTTATGTAAATCATACAGTTATATACACTTCTGTATTGTTAAGATGTTTTATAAATTGTGTAGATACATTTCTTGTTTAGTTTGCAATTCCAGATCGCAATTGTAAATCTTATTTTTCTTTTTATTAGTTGTCTAGAATGTCAATATAAATCTTACATTCTACTCCAGTCTCATGTTGCAGAATACCAATGAAAGGTAAACATTCGTAATTCTTTCCCAGTTTAGTCAAGGTACAGAGGTAAATATATACAATTTCGCCTCAACTTCATAAGGGTATAAATATAAACTATTCTCTCTCATAGTCAAGGTGCGAAGGTAAATAAATACAATTCTCTCCAAATATGGTGAAGGTACAAGGATAAACATTAGCTATTGTCTCTTGCTAAACTAGGATACCTAGCATATAATCATTTCTGTCCCAGTTTGGTAAGGTTATAAAGACAAGCATGAACTATTTTGTTCCAGCTCTCTTCTGTTTCAGATTAGCCAAGGTAAATCTTTGACTGTTCTGTTCCAGGCTAGTCAGGATGCCAAAGTAAATTTGAGTCTTTTTTTTTGTTCCAGGTTAGTCAGGGTGTCAAATTCTATGGCTCTATTCTGTTCTAGGGTAACTAGGTCATCAAAGTAAATCTGTGGCTGTTTCATTCCAGGTTAGCCAAGGTGCCGAGGTAATCATGATTAACAAACGGTTCTTTATGGCTAACGTAAATGAGAAGACTATGACTCTGATTCACACTTTGGTGCAAGTGTACCCGAGCCAGGAGGATGTGCAAACCAGATACCGCCTCCAGCTTGCCTGGAAACTCAATGCCATGAAGATTAAAGATGAACTGTATCAAGAGTTTCAGTACAGTGGCAAGAAATACTATGGACCATACTTCCAGGAGCCTCCTATACCTGACCCTATAAAACAACTGGCTGAATAGTCACAAAATTAAGTCCATAGTTATGCAGTTAAGTCCAGAGCCATGCAGTTAAGTCTATAGTCATGCAGTTAAGTCCAGAGCCATGCATTTAAGTCTATAGTCATGCAGTTAAGTCCAGAGCCATGCAGTTAAATCCCGAGTCAGGCAACTAAACAAATATCCATACTCTCTGGGTTGTTATTTTAAAATTCTCAATAAATTGCTTTTTTGTAGGACATTTAAGGCAAATTATTTAATATAAAAAATGAAAATGTCTTCAAATACTTATATCAGAGTAATTACATTACTGAGTGTTATTTGGGAGTTAAGCAAAGTTAACAAAAAGAATATGTGCTTTATTTATAATAAGTCAGTCGTATTTTACCCTCATTCTTTTTCATCATTTCTCTCTGAAACCAGTAACAGGAACCAGACTAAGACTGAAGGAAGTTTATGATGAGGTCAAGCATTATGCTATATTGTCCTTGTTTGGATGGTTGTTTGACATATACAGTAGGGCCAACATCTTTTATTACTTTTCATTGCCCAATAATCCAAATCAGTTAATACAAACAGAAAAAAAAAGATGAGGGAACATAGAGTAATAGATTATACTTAGAAAAAATGACAACTAAAACACTCTATGTGATCCAGTTAATGAATACAAAAGATGGAAAGTTTCAATTTCTATTCAGCAAATATAGAGAGTTATTGTAATAATGTATACTGACAGTAAACAATAAGTAATATTTTAAAAAATACTTAAAGGAAGACTTTTGCTTCAAGTAGTGTTCAATAGGAAATAGTTAAATGACTCAGTTTTAGTAAATTCTTAGTGCATCATCTGTTTTATGTATTTATTTTTTGATTGATTTAAAAAATGAAAACAAAAAAATTAAGAACATAATTAGAATTAAAATTTAAAAGATCCACTAAAAAATTTAACTTTTATTACATGTACTTTGCATAATTTATCAAATATTAAGGTTTGTTTTGAAAACAATTTCTTTTATAGAGAAATAATTTATATTAATATATTCTATCAACTTTATTTCTTTGTAATTTTGTAATTTAAAAGAAGAAAAAAGAAACAGATCAGATTAAAAATATGCACAATACAAACTACAGTTTTACTGATTTTATTGTATGCATCACTTTATCATCATTATTTGTAATTTTGTGTATATTTATATATCAATTTATTCAATTTTACAACACAATACAATATTTGCAATTCGTATATCAATAATTAGGTTACTAATATGAATTCTTCTGAATACAATCTTAAATATGTTAAAATTTTTCATTGAAAGAATTGAATCAACAATCTGTTGACTGGAAAAGCCTTTCGCTAATGGTATTTAAAGCAGATAAATCTCATTTGCAAATAGATGTAATGGCAAGTTGCCACCTTGAGGCTAGACTCTTCTAGCGATAAGCTATTGTAAATTGTCACAAATTTTGCACATTATTAGAAATAAGAAATAAATGATCTTTTTAAAATATAAAATAAAATTGTTAAACTTAAATAAATACTTTGGATACATACATGGATGTGCATATATCTAATTATGTTTGAGTTAATTTGGTAGTATGTACTTGGTGTGTAATACATAGGATGATCTGTATTGTTGTGCTTAGCTCATACGTACATAGACTCCACACTCTAATCCAAATAAAGATGCTGAAGCAGGTAATCAACTCTGGCTATTAATGTGGCGATGGTCTGATATTCGTTGTGATATTATTTGAGCCATCTCACTCTGCATGCAGTTAACTACTGCAAAAGACTATTCTATTACAATATGATGCTGCACTGTAATTATATTTAACAATGCATTAATAATATGTGGAAATGAAATTAACAATTAATAATTCAAATTTAACATAAAATAAGTTTCAAATTGTTACAGGAGTTTCTCATCACAGACCAGTGTTATCCAATGATTGATTTCTTCCTAACAACCTCTATTGCTAATAGTTCTCAATTTGTGTACATTTCACAGCCCTAGAATATGTCAGTCAAGGTCAATTAGTCTCCCCATAAAAGACTTAGTTGCTCATCATGCTCAGTGTACAGTAGTCTCATTATGACTCATTACCAGTACCCTCCACACACATTGACATTGCCTTTCAGTTGGACTATAAATTAAAACCTTAATAAAACATGCTGTCAGCCTGACTCAGAGTAACAATTGGAACTGTCAACATTGAGGATTTCCTCTAATTTTCTTCACTATATATTTCTATATTATTTTCAGTTACTCCTTGCCAACTCTGAAATGAAATTTAAAAATAATATACAACTTAAAGTAAATTAATGCATATTCTCAATTCATGCATTTCAATTTATTTTTATTTTAAATTCTGAACGTTCTCTCATACAGTTGTTAAGTTTATCTTCCAAAAAGGGCTTTCTAAACTCAATTGTTCTGAGTTTATCTCCTGAGTTTCACCTGGACTTACAACAGTGACTTTCTGTAACCAAGGTGTCTGCCTACTGATTCAAAATTGTGCAGAGGTAGTCCTTGCCCATCCTTCTATTTACAAAGTCTTCTGAAGTAAAATATGATGTGCTACATCTACAACAATGAAAGTCATATTAAACCTAACAAATGGACAGGTCAAAGTGAAAACCTATTACAGCAAATTACTTTACACAAATGCTTTACTACAAAAGCTTTCTAATTAGTCTTTTATTTCTTTCATAAAAAAATATTTTCAAAAATATTACTTTATCACTGAAAAATTATTGTTGTAATTATATATAGTGCTTTTATAATGAACTTTAATAATACACTCTCAGTTAATTCACATAAATAAACAAACACTAAAATTAATATGTTATGCTTATGAACAAAAATATTTATAAAAATACAATAGAAATCAAAATAAATTAAAATAATATCCAGTTATTATTTTTCTTCTTTTCTTAACACACATATACACTCACTTTGATACAAACAGTAATTTTATTTACACAAAGCTTGCACTCTAAATATCTTCTCAAGACGGAAGACATACACACTTTGATACAAACAGTAATTTTATTTACACAAAGTTTTCACTCTAAATATCTTCTCAAGACAGAAGACATACACACTCTGATATAAACAGTAATTTTATTTACACAAAGTTTTCACTCTAAATATCTTATCAAGACAGAAGACATACACACTTTGATACAAACAGTAATTTTAATTATACAAAGTTTGCTCTCTAAATAACTTCTCAAAACAGTAGATAGCTATGGCTGTAACTTGCATTAAATGTCAAGAGAAGAGATTCATAACTGATGCCGCACATTCTCTAAAGCTTTACTTTCTTACATTTAGCATACACTCTTAGTCTTCAAACTTGGTTATCAACACTTTCTAACCTTTGTCCTTGTTACTATGTATTCAGTATTAATCTCATTTATTTAGCATCCTTTCTATGACAGCTTCATTGACTCGTTTAATGATTAAGTTTCTTTGAAAATTTTCTTCTTAATTCACATAAATAAACAAACACTAAAATTAATATGTTATGCTTATGAACAAAAATATATATAAAAATACAATAGAAATCAAAATAAATTATAATAATATCCAGTTATTACTTATTCATACTCAAATGGATCTTCTCAAGAAAGTTTATTTTCTTTAGTTTGTTTAGTATTTTTGTTTCTAACATTTAATGATCTGCATACAATACTGAGACATCACATTTTCTTATTCTTAAACTGTGAAAGCATTTCTTCTTTAGCAGCATCCTTGGCTCTTTCAAGGATTTCTTTTCTTTCCAAGTTCTCTTCATAAAGTTTTAACCGGGCTGACTTGATCTCTTCACCAAAGTACGCTTTCCTGAAACAGAATTTAAAAGTTTGCTGAATTAAAAAAAAAAACAGCAAAAACTGCATTAGTATAACCTTATAAAATACTTTTTTTTTAAAATGATTTTATCCAACAAATACATGCATTTTTTCATAATTAAAAAATAGTGGGATGGGGTAAATGTGTTCCTTTTTAAAAAATAAAACTGTATATAAATGTACATACATGAAGACAGACAAATATATATATATAGATTGATATGCACACACCACATTATATATATATTAAGAAATTTGCCAGTTAAAAAAAATGAAAAAGTACACGCACGCACAATTGCAGCACAGTAATTATATGATTATGTTATACTGGTTTAGCTATATTAAAATATCGGGGATGGTTGATGGGTGCGTTTGGAGAACAGCATATACGAAAATACTAAAATACTCAAACTTCTCAAAGTCAAAGGAAACACCTGTATGTAAAAGCAACTGCAAAACTTGCAAGGATACTTCCAAAAATCAGAGGAAACCTCACTAGTTTCCATGTAGTAAATTTAGATTTCATCACGACTTCTTAAACTGTGCTTGACTAATAAATGTGCGACGAGGGATTTCTTTACAACTTAACAGTACCATCGAAACAAATCATATTCATGAATGTTAATTGTTATTGTCAAGCATACACTACAATCGAGTAATATGCATTTATCTCCCTTATACTACCCCGGACGACATAGTATTTTATTAGATAGATATTAGATAGATGCATAAAAATCATACTATGTGGTATCTATTCCACAAAAACTACATTCAAATGCAACTGAACTTTATAGATAATGTCATATATATTTAAAATTTAAAAAAAACTACATGAATAGGTGAATATAAATATCTAAGGTCATGTCCTTTCACCACATTAGTCAAATCGTACCATAAGCCAATCGCATCTCAACCCAACATAACCGCAACTCCCACCTCATTTACGTCACAGCACACACTGCTTATGTTAAATTTAACAAAATTAATACCGACTAGTATTATGTCACGTTTATCTACTTAATCCGTGAATAGCTATTTGACTTATAATAGTGTTTCTAACACTCGAGTTTGTGTATCACTATACTCATTCCTGCATTTTAAATAAAACTTAATTGTACTACATGTATAATAATTATTATTACGAATCTTATTATTTGTTGTACATTTTTATATGCTGCAGCTCTCACTTCTGAGTAGGCCTACGTGTATACAATATTAAGCTACTCGAGACTACACGTGAATTATATATAGGTCTTATGATCATTATGTGTGCTTTACCTAGCTTTTTTAGATTTAAGATTTATGGGATATAATTGAGGAATTCTTTATTCCCATAGGAGGCATAATGAAAAATAACAACTATTATATCTTATTAGTTGCAGTTTTAGGATGTACAAAGATTTTACCAATTTTAATTCTAACTATTATTCCACTAGTTTTCATTCAGTCTGAATTAGATTTACAATCTATTACAGTCTGCTATTTAAATGTAGAGTCTTTAATTTGAAGTAGGTACTATATTAGAAATGTAAAAATGTCAATATTTTGTTTTCATCGCTTCAATCTGGCGTGATGAGTCTGCTTCCTTTCTCCTTGAGGGAGTTCCCATTCTAGCACTCCTTTCGCAAGAAAGTTTCACAGTGGAATCAGACACACTTGCTCACGCACACAAAAGGGTGCAATGAATCATCACAACTGCCACACTCACGGTGGAAACTTCTCGAATCCATCACAAGCGTACAAGAAGAAAGGGAAACAAACAAACGAAAAAAGGCTTGCTCCTTTAGTTAAGCTAATGATCACCTTTTCATGACCGGATCTAAGTTACATCAAAATCAAAGTGATTAGATTATAGAAATTTCTTCAACATGTTAAGTTTCAGTCTCTACCCATTGGCTAGTTCATTATTTGAAATCTTAAACTATTGGATAGCAAAAATTACTCATCCACTCTGGACATCAGCAAGTTGTAGTTTATTCTTTATAAGTTGTTATTTTAACTCTGGGAAATACAAAAATATCATCATGTGCAGTACCCAAGGTCATGTCACATTGACATTTAACAAACTGTATAATAATTAAGTTTTAAAATAGGGACAAGCAAATTTACTCCACCACAGACATTACTAATAATGATACACGTAAATTCGTGGTAAGACATGCCTGATATACCTGAGAAAGTATTAATAATTATACACATTAGTTTGTGGTAAGATGTGACAGATATACCTGAGAAAGTATTAATAATTATACATTAAGTTTGTGGTTAGACATGCAAGATATACATGAGACAGTATTAATAATGATGTATGCAAGTTTGCAGTAACACATACCAGATATACCTGAAAAAGTATTAATGCCCCACTACTAGCTAAACGGATGACCCAAATCATGATTTGTCAAATACCTTCTGTCTGAAATATCATTACCATTTTCATTGTGCTTGCAAAAATGATTGAATTTTAACATAAAATAATGATTTTTGTGTTAAAACTGAAAAGACCGATTTTTAAAAAGAAATTAAATAATAAAAAAAAATACGGAAACAAGACAAATGGCTGGTGGCCAGCTGATAATTTCAAAACATTTATTCCTAAAGTATTATTGGTTTGTATTTATGTCATACACCTATCCGATTTTGTACCAAAATCAAGGTGTTCAACAATTATTTGGTTGAAGACATCGGAATAATAATTTTAAAAAAATATTTTATTAAAGTATATTTAGCTAGAAAATGATTTCTTTGTTAGCTAACTTTATAAAAGTGGTACTGGATCTAGATTTTGGCCAGATTTATTTGTGTGCCAAGTTTCAAGGGTAAATTTCAAATAGTTTTGAAAATATCAGTTTACCACGAATTAAAAGTGTTGATTTTCGACAACTTTTCAACCCCTTAAAATTCAGCCTTCCATCTATATGCCCCAGCCAAGTAAAGAAAGTCTTCTGCCTCCTCTTGTTTCTCATGAGTCTGCTCTTCCTATTCTGGCTGCAAGTGAGGACTCTAAAGCTTCTTTTGGGGCTGTTCTGGTGTGTTTAGTGTCTTTCAGCTCAAGCAAGTTCTCGCATACTTGCCAACAGTCAGGTTCAAAGACTTGAGCACAGCACTGAATGTTTTTGCACCGTAATGGAACACACCTACTGCTAATGCTATTGAAATGTCTACTGTGTCAATGCATGAGCCTGTTTGGGGGGACAAAATTTCCATATTAGGCTATTTACACACTCTTTGGTGTTTGTGTATAACCGTCGAGACACTGGCGAAGAAGCTCTGTTGTTGCTAAATACTTGAACACTGGTTTTTATCTTCCATTACTGCTTATGGGAGATTATACTTGCATTTATAGTCTGCTGCTCTGTTTTCCTGTTCTGCCTATTCATAGGCATATTTTTCAGAGCAAAAATTGTGGGAGGATTTTGGTCCGTGGACAAGCATATATTTATGAAAGTATATGGCCCAGACACTGCTCGCATATTTTCACAAGACTGCCTCTTTCTCCTAATTGCATTTCTATACACCCTCTGTATACTATCAATCTGCCAGTCAGTCAGTCTTCTCCTGCCTCCTAGTGTTTTCCCATCAGACACCTTGATTTTGTTTGCTTTCTTGTGATTACACAGGCGTATATCCATCCTCTTCTGCATGAGACCGACTGATTCAATTTTTATTATGTCAACATCAGCACCATAAGGTTTAGACTACTGCACAGAGCTACTGTCCCCATCAACTATGAATCTAGTGTACCTAAGCTGCTACTGCTCTACAGATCTAATGAAAATGTCCTTCATAATGACATCCTCCAGTGAGCCTGAAGACTCATTATGGTTGACAGTCATTTGTTCTGGTGCTGTGCTGCCTAACTCCTGTATTTTTATCCCATTTATTCCACACCTCACAGGATTTGCACTGTTTGGTTCTGGCACCTGCATCTATCACTTTTCCAATCTAGCATCCAATTGTAGTTACTGCCCCAATCATTGACATGTGACCAGGTACCATCTGACGATAAATCTATGTCATGAAGACCACTGCCATCCTTGCTAAGCTCAGTCACTGAACATTCTATTTTAGCAGCTTTCTTCTTTGACTTTTTTGGACTTTTTGTGCAGCTTTCTTGAAACAGTTGTCTGATGCTAATGCCACTTAGTTATTGGTTATTATTATTAATTAACCAACCATAACTAATTACAAGCTACGAGAATCTTAATTTATGTTATTAATAATTCTCCAGAAGACACCACTTGTCTCTCTCTCTCTCTCTCTCTCTCTCTTGGCAGATATGTGGGTGCTGTAAACGTTTTCTCTCTTCCACAACATCAAGGACAAACATTTACCGTCACACAACATTTCCATAGGTAGAAAACTTCTTACTAAAAGAGCAGATAAATCTGTCTTTTAATTTAATCTAAATCTATACATCCACCCACTTTCTTCTCCAATATAAGGTTATCAATATATATAAGAAGTTCAATAAATTTAACAATACATTTATTAAATCAACAATCAAATACACATGACAAATACAATCAAAAAGATTACTTGACATCAATCTGTATTTCACAGTCTTATATCCTAAAATACAATTCAACAAAGGGTCAACACAAATCACAGGATAGTTCTTATCAGAGCACAGAAATGGAGTTATTAGAGATAAGCGATAAAGCTACTATGTAACCTTGCATAGACAAAGCCAAAATTATCTTTTTTTGGTGCATTTTTCATATCAAAGTCACATGTTCATTGTCAATGTCAATTTCCAATGGTTTTTTTTTTTTTTTTGTCTTCATGCCGAAAACAGATCCGCTGTTATTCCCATAAAGCCAAACTGGGCGCTTTTTCTGCCGTACCAGCTTCCTCAAGCAGAATAACAAACATAACAACTTCTAGTAAATTCCTTGCACTAGAAATGCTCGATGTGGTCAGCATACATTGCCACCATACATCAACCTTTAGGCGTACACACTGTGAGGCAGATGATTCCTGCATCTACCCCAGTTGTGCTGGTTTACAATCAGTAAACCAGAAGATTCAAACACCACAGGTAAAGGCTGCATGTCCCAATAAGCTAACAACCGCGTTCAAGACCAGACTTCTTTGCTACACCAATCTATTAGACAATAGACTGCCGCATTCAAGCGATTGGACAATATATTTCTCTACAGCAGGTAAACTTTTAGATCTCAACCCTTTGGCTGGCTCGTCTCGTAAATCATAACCATTGGATAAATAAAACTCACCCATAGGAATTAGTTTGCACTATATCAGCAATTTCTAGCATATTCTCAACTCGGGTTGTTTACTTCCAACTCTGACACCTACAAAAAATACCATTATAAAGGAGTGCCCAAGGCTGGGTAACTTCCACAATTTAACAATTTATATAACAATTAAGTTTTAAAATATGGATAAGTAAATTTACTCTGCCACAGTAGGCCTCTACATTTGTAGCTGAAGAAATGGTTGATAAGTAAATCATATTATTTATTTATATATGTTACATAGAACGTATAATAAATTAGCTTTAATGTGATTTGATTGTAGTGTATGTATGAATAAAGGTTAAGAGTTGTGGAAGAATGTGGTGAAATGTGGTTAAAAATGGGGGTTGTGGTAAAGAGATGGTTCCTAGGCAAGGGAAATCATTCCTAATTCAATACCTTTGCCCTGCCCATTATAAGTAGAGTAAATATTTAAACAAGTTTTACAATATAGAGTGATACATGTATGATACATGTTTGAGTGTACATAATGTATGCCATGGAATTGTTAAAACAGTACATATGTCAGCCAAGCTTAGAAATAAAACATATCTAACTATTATCACTACAGCAGACGAATTATTATACATGTACCTTTTCAGCATATCACGTGAGTTCATGAACTGATAAAAAAAATTTTAAGTGAAAATATTAATTAATATATTTTACATTTTTTGTTGTTGACATTTTACCTCATTAATTTTTATTCCCTTTAATTATTCGGTATAGTTGTGAGCCTTGCGATTTTAAAGTGATATCAAAACTTAAAAAAGCAGATTAAAAGTCCTTAAATAAAACAATAAAAGTAATAAAACAGAGGCCTATAATTATAGCCTACTGCCCATGATTTCTTATCAAATATGTGAAAATTTAACTTATGATTTTATATTTATTTCAATTTCATTTCGTTTCAAATATGAATAAAATCATAACTTAAAAATTATAACCAATATTTAGTATTTGATTTGCTTTCAAGTTTCATAATTTATTAGTCAGCTCTTGTACATACTATATGGACTTACCATTCTTACTAATACTATAGTTATGTAGCTATTTACCAATCTTACTATGTAGCTGTTGCCTTTCCTGTTATATGGTCATCATTCTTACTACATGGCTGTTAACTATTCCTACTTTGTGGTCCTTTTTTTCTTTTGAAAGTACACATTACCATTTGTAATTTATGGTTATTTTTTTTCATTATGAATATGATTAAAGAATTGTAGCTTATATCAATTATGGTTGTGATTAGGTCTTTAAATATAAGGCAGTTATTGACAAATATTTGTTTTGTGTTCTGAATATAGATTTAAATTATAAAACTCTTACTTTTTTAGTTATTGTTAATAATATTGTATATACATACATATATAATTCAGTTTAGAGTTTGCTTCAGAAAGATATTTTTTTTTCTCTCCAGAGAAACAGTTTTAAATACACAAGTCATTATGTCACAGCAAAAACTTGGCTCTCTCATTCAATTTAGAAATTGTCGAATCCTGAGAAATCACAGGATTTACACAGATGATTTGTGGGTTCGAGATGGAAAGATTATTAATCCAGAAAAGGTATTTTTTGATGAAAAAATACCAGCAGATGTTCAGGTAGACTGCAAAAACACAATTATTGCTCCAGGCTTTATTGATGTACAGTTAAATGGTGAGTACATGAATTATAGATACACACATTCTGTAATGAATTTTATTTTTCTATGTAAACAAAAAAAATTTGTTCCCTCTTCCCTATACTCAAATACAAATATGCACAAATACATATATATCTAGTGGTTTCAATCAGATTTGCGGTAGAGACATTGAGAGAGGTAGACAGTTGCTTTCTTTGTGCAGTTTTCACTGACACTTATTTCCTAATTCTCTGTGTTTCTTTGCAGTGGCACAAAGATTAGTGTAGACTTTTTTTTATATAAGAAGAGAGATATTTTTCCCCTGGCAATTTCTGGCTGATGACCCCTGGTTATACAAAATATTTCAAAAAGTGTAGCTAAAAAAAATTCTATCAGCTTATGAATTTTTCAGATATTTTTTGGCTTACAAAAGTTCTGAAATTGTTAAAAAAAAAAAAAAGGCCTGGTATTTTTTCTACAAAGCATTATTTTATTTAGTTCTTTCCAGTATATTCTTTCTCATTTACAAATTACATGGCAAATTGAACAGGCTTATTATTTGCCCAGGTGCATTTGGAGTGGACTTTTCTGACACAGATGGAGATATTGTTACTGGAGTCAGATCTGTAGCTAAACGGCTACTTGAGCATGGTGTCACTTCCTTTTGTCCAACTGTCATTACTTCACCACCAGACGCATATCAGAAAGTAAGTGCATTTGCTTAAATGTGACATTTTGTCTGAGTGTTTTTTCACTTCTCCACCAAACATATACCAGAAAGCAAGGGCATAACTTAATTGTAGCATTTTGTCAAACTGTCTATATTTCTCCATCAGACGTATATCAGTAAGGGCATAATTTAATTGTGACATTTTGTACAAATATCTTTCTTCTCCACCAGACATATTTCAGAAAGTAAGGGCATAAATTTATTGTGACATTTTGTATGAATATCTTTACTTCACCACCAGATGTATCAGAATGTAAGGGCATAATTAATTGTGATATTTTGTAAGAATATCTTTACTTCTCCATCTAATGTATATCAGAAAATAAGGGCATAACTTACTTGTGACATTTTGTATGAATATCTTTTTCTCCATCTAATCATCAGAAAATAAGGGCATAATTTAATTGTGATATTTTATAAGAATATCTTTACTTCTCCATCTAATGTATATCAGAAAATAAGGGCATAACTTAATTGTGACATTTTGTATGAATACCTTTACTTCTCCACCAAACATATTTCACTATTAAAAGTATTATCAGAAAATAAGGACATTTTTTAATTGTAACACTTTGATCGGAGGTTTAACACTTTTGAATTTAGTAATTTAATAATTGTAATAACTTTAAAGTTTAGTTTTCATTCTGGATCCTAATAAATATACTGTTTTTGCCAGACTACGCATGTGATTTACATGCCATTATTTTAATCATCAGGTGTTATGAAGGAGTAAGATTTAATATGTACCACTGTGCCTGGTTTAATGCCATAACTGGCACCAATGGCTATGACTCTGCACTTAGCCTAGAACTGAAAATTACTTTTCTTAAGATTGGTATATAATTTATTACTTAGCAGCATTTATCTTGAATTTTATAATAAAACATTAATAATATAAACTTAAGTGTTCTTTTCATGTTTTTTTTTTTTTTTTATGTAGTAATTAAAATAAATAATCAGCAAATGTTTACTTCAGATCTTTTACTGTTTAAAATTAAAATAAGCTTACACTTAAAAATATTATAAATTAGTATTTTGCTTTTAAATTCCTGTTGACTTCTCTGTTAGATGCTACATGTTGCCATGTAAAATCCTAATTAATTTTATATCTCTAAATTTATTGTATTACTTGGAAAACAGTTACTGACCAGTTTAAATAGTGATGATTTAAAATGTTGTCAGGTGATTGTAATTTAATCTTGGAAAATATTTATTATATTTTTTAAAAACTTTTATTTCAGTTATCACTTTGAGAAGATATTTAGTGCTGTAAAAAAAAAAATGTTTGATTAAAAAAGCAGAAAAACTACCCCACTTATTTAATGGTTTTATTATGCTTTTATCTATCATTTATTTTTACTATTTTTATTTTGCAGATATTGCAAAAATTAATGCTTTTTTCCATTTTTATTCTGTAGATTTTGCCAAAGATTGTCAAGTGCCCTGGAAGTGCAAAAGGTGCTGGAGTCCTAGGTATATAAAACATATTTATTAGTTTTTGTTTGGAAGTGTTTTCATAGCATGTTTCTCTTGTGTACCTGAGGGAAATATCCACTTTCTACTAATTATTCTCATCATGCATGCTTAACTGGTTGTATTATGACATAAAGATGTTTTTTAATAAACAAAATAAGTTTTTCTGACTATTTACCAACTAAACATTTACATAGACTCTCCCAGAACACCCCCCTCACACACAAACGCACTCTTACACTACCTGTACCTTGCTGCAGGATTGCATTTTCGTTAAGAAGCATGCTATTAGGTAAAATATTTATTACTTAACTCCCAGTGGGAGTGTACATGGGTCCCTTGATTGTATCATGTAAAAATGTGTAACTCCTCAGATATACTGATCTAGTAAGTATGCAAAAAACTATTTTTTTAAATTTCTTTTTATTTAACTAATAATAAAGTGAAAGATTGACTTTTGATTTAGAATTCAAAGGAAATTTGAATTACCTATGTTTAAGTAACTCCTGTAGTAGGTACTGAAAAAAATGTAATGCATTATGACATCTGTTATCAGTATACAATTTGAAAATGAAAAGCACACTTTTTGTCATATATACAAACATATATATTTATAAAATAAACAAAAATAGTTATAAATAATTTAGAAAGAAGCATATCTATTTATTGTTTTTATATGCATAAATATTGCTTTTCCAATAATGACAAATTTAAACTTCATTTAAAAAACTTTTTCTAATTAAAACTTTTTTAAGTGAGAATTTTTTGTGTACAGGCACTCATGTGGAGGGACCTTTTATTAGTCCAGAAATGAAAGGTGCCCATCCAGAGAAATATATTCAAGCCTTGCAAAATGGATTCCAAGATTTGATTAACACTTACCATTGTATGGACAGCATTGTCCTAATCACACTGGCTCCAGAATTTCCTCACTCTATGGAGGTCATCAAGAAATGTGTTGCACAGGGCATAACTGTTTCATTAGGTATGATCTAGGATATGATTGTGATTTATGTTAAACTTTTTAGTCTTTTCTTTTTCTTTCATTTATTAAAAGTTTATATTTGTATTATAGCCATTTAAAGATGCTTTTGTAGCAAAAACATATTCATGTACATACTGACAACTATACTTTTATATTTGTTTCACTATAATTATGGTTATAACAAGACAGTTTGCTAATACCAGAAAAGTATCATAATTTGAGGATTAATATATTACATTTAAATGACTGAAACCAAGACCAAAAGAATCTACAAATGGTGCCATATTAGCAGCTTGTCTTATTTTTCATGGCAAATGTTTTAGAATCAGTAAACACTTAATTAAAGTTAATTGGTGTGCATATTGTCCAAGTTTGTTTGGAAACCAGAGCTGTGAACACTTTACATCATTATGTACTGTAAAAGAATGTTTTGAATTGCTTTTTGTTTGTCCTAAATAATGCTTCAAATCTCAGTTATAGAAATAATTTCAAGTTACTTTAATTATATTCTAAATATGACCATAAATCTCAGTTATAGAAATAATTTGCAAGTTACTTTAATTATATTTTAAATATGATCATAAATCTCAGAACCTAAACAAGGTTTTCTGTATTACTTTGCAGTATCCTTGTATTAGATTGCCACTCTTTCCCTATGTTACCTTGGATCATCAAGATCACATGTATGTGAAAATTGTGATTCCATTACTCGGAAGATGGAAGTAAACTAAATACAACACATATATATTTGCTTTACAAACATATTTAAACCATAGAAATAATGTTCAATTTGAAAATAATAAAAAACAAAATGCATTGACACACTTGCTAATAGTGGATGTTAATTGGGATTTTAGAGACATTTCAGTTGGATAAAATTGTCATAAATATGGGTGGGGTATCACAAGTTGGGTGCTCATAAGTCAGGTCTCACCTGTATATTGGTTTAAAATCCCAACTACTACTTTCTTGTATTAAAGTGTGTGAGATATTCTAATGTGTTTCAGGTCATTCTAAGGCAAATCTGATCGAAGGGGAGCAAGCCATAATAGAGGGTGCAGCTTTCATCACACATCTTTTTAACGCCATGTTGCCTGTATATCTTTTAATATATATATTGTGATTATTTGTGCATTGCTTTGCTTTAAGTCTAGTTACAGATGATATTCATATTATTATTTTTTTATATACCCTATGAATTATGATTTATCAAGAGCTTAGGAAGAACAGGCCATAATGCTTAGGACCAATCTAAAGACAGATCATCCAGCTACATTAGTCAGCATTCATCATTTTAAGTTTAACTCAAAGGTATCATGCACTTCCATATTTTATTTCTGTCTGATTTTTTTAAAAATTGCTTATTTTAACTTTCTTTTTTTTTTTGTACTTGAGTTGTTTTTGTTCTTTTCTAATGTTAAATTTATTAACTTTTAAACTATTCTTTTTTGTATTACTTTTGATGTATTAATTTTTTTGTGTGCTGTTTTTCTTTTATGAGTTTGTTAACCAATTTCATTGTCTTGTGTTTTATATTATAAAGTATCTTTCTTGCACATTATCATATTGACTTACGATTTCATTTGAAAATATTTTGATATATACTTGTTACTCCATTTTTAAAAAAAATGTTTTTGTGATTTGGAGGTGAAATGGTATTGATATTATTATTTACATTTCTGATATATTTATGCTAAAATACTGTTTATCTATTTGATATATTTATACAGTCGAACCCTCTTATCTTGACCTTGGTTAACTTGCCAACCCTATTATGTTGATGTTTTTGAAGTGGAACTGCCAAATTCCCTCTTTGTCTTAGTATTTTCTCCTCAGTTATATCGATGCGTTTATGTTGCCGAACCCTAATATCTCAAGCACAAAAGAGGGCCAAAATCGCCACTTAACATTTGGTTATCTCGATCCCTGTGACTAATCACCAGCTTTTGAAAATGTTAGTTATCAATGCCACTTCACCATCTCACTAATGATACTTCACCATCTCACTAGTGATAAATGGCCATGGCTTGTTAACATCTTGCAGCTTAAACTTAATAAGGGCATTGTTTCTCCCATCGGGTGCAATCCTGCCAAGGGTTTAAAATGTACTAGGCACACTGATGCCCTTCATCTGGCTCACACCTCTTTTATGTTAATCAGCTCACTTTTGAAGTAACCGCGTGTACAATACTTTTCAGAGCTGTGTCAGAGCGAAATGACTCACAAATTTAATTTTGACACTGGTTAGCTTTTTGTAAAAATGAACTACACCCTGCAGGTTTTTTGTGATTTTGTCAGCAATCTTTGTGTTTGCAATGTTGGAGAATACATGTACAGAATAATGAAAGGTTTGTATCAAGAATTGACGGTGGGCCAAATTCCCTCTTTGTCTTAACATTTTCTCATCGGTTATGTCGATTGTTTTGTCGCCGAACAATACAATGTCTCTGTTTGTTTGTTTGTACTATGTACATGCATCTCAAGCACAAAAGCGGGCAAAAAAAGCCACTTAACATCAGTTATCTCAATCTCTGTGACTAATTACCGGCTTTGGAAAATGTTAGTTATCGATGCCATTTCACCATCTCGCTAACGATAAATGGACATGGCTTGTTAACAACCTGCAGCTTAAACTTAATACATGTAAGGGCATTGTTTCCCCCATTGGGCACAATCCTGCCAGGGGTTTAAAATGTACATTACTAGGCACACTGATGCTCTTCAACTGGCTCACACCTCTGTTATGTTAATTAGCCCACTTTTGAAGTAGCCGTGTGTACAAATACTTTTCAGAGCTGAGTCAGAGCGAAATGACTTGCGAATTTAATTTGACACTGGTTAGCTTTTTGTAAAAACGAAATACACCCCGCAGGTTTTTGAGATTTTATGAGCGATCTTTGTATTTGAAATGTTGGAGAATATAATGAAAGGTTTGTACATTTTTATTGTATACTGATAAATTTCTTATGTTAGTTGGTGCACATAAGCCTTTTGTTGTCAGCAAACCTGTACAGTGTATGTACATTTTTATAGCATGCTGATCGCGTCATCAAACAAATCACGGCAATGCTGTTGTATAAAAATCACCAAAACACATGCATGTACATACTCATTTATGAATGCACATCATGTACATAAAGAAATTTCAAGCACATATTACTGTAATATATTGCTGCCATATTGGTTTTTGGTTATCTCAATCATCGGTTATCTCAACGCTTTTTTGGCAAATCCCTAGGCTGGCAACATAACCGTGTTCGACTGTACTATAATTCTGCTTACATACCTGATATATTTATACTATAAATACATTTACAGATCTGATATATTTATACCTTAAAACTGTTTATTATATTTGATTCCATCTATTATTATTTTTCTTATTTATTTCCCCAGACTGCAAGAATGAATGTTCCCACTGTTCTTCTGCTAGTTCTGTTCTTACTTTGTTGCACACACACACATTATCTGACCATTTATTCTTCCATCATTTTATGTTGAGCATATATTATGTGACTGTGTATTCTTCTGTCATTTTGTGCTGTTTGTGTATTATCTAATTACACATTTTTCCATCATTTTGTGCTGTGTGTGCATTATCTAACCATACATTCTTCCATCATTTTGTTTGTTTATGTTTATTTATCTAGTGCTATAATTGTATAATTGTAATTTTCATTTTTTTTTAAATTGAAAACGATTTAATGGCTTTGATTTGAATTTAAGAGTAATTTTCTGGAGAAAGTAAAGACTTTCAGGTTTAATCAAAGTGGAATTATAGTAAACTTTCAAGAATTTTTACTAAGTTTAGAACTCGGTGTTGCTTCAGTTTATATTTACATGTGAACCTTATTATTAAAAAAAAAACAACTTATATATATATATATTTTACATACAATGACAGCAAACCAAAAATTTTAGGGATGAATTTGATATATATATATAAAATCTATATACAGTTTACTTTGAATAATAATAATGTATTACCTAACCTTTCTAAGCTTTCTGCATAAACATTAATTAACATTTTCACATTGAACAAATTTTAAAATAAAGCATAAGTACCATAATTGTAATATCAGTAAACACATCAACTCAAATATACTATATATATATATATATATCATTGATTCAGTACTTAGGGGAAGAGATGAATTTTTTTTAAAGATGTTTGATTGATGTGGAATATTTTGATATCATGACACTATATTAACATAAACATAAATTGTTTACATGTCAGCATTTATCTATGATCGTATCTTTGAAAGTAAAAGAATAACTTTATTTTCAGTTTGAAAAACAACATTATTTTTTATATTTGTATCTTTCTCTTGTATATTTGTTCCTCACTTGTGTAGCATCTGGAACATTAGATAATTATCTTACTTTTCAACTAATTATATATACATTTTATAATTTTGTAGCCAAGTATTGTAAAGTATGACTGTGTTTGCTTTAGGACTTGCATGTTTTATTATGTCACAAATGTTTCTAGCAGACATGTCTGCAGCCTAGATAAATCTACACTTGGTTAATTGAGGTTCAACTCATATTTTCTTTTTAAATATTTCATTGGTGAAGGGTTTATATGAAGCATTCTTTTCATCATAGTTTCATCATCGAGATCCCCATCTTGTTGGTTTGCTGACCAGTGAGAAAATACCTAAGGATCGGACAATATATTATGGTCTCATATCAGATGGTGTTCACACACATCCAGCTGCTCTGCGTATTGCTCACAGGGTCCATCCTGATGGTAAATTGACCTCACATGTTATTTGTGTGTATAGTTTAAAAAAATACTGCAGTATCAGGCTAAACAATAGCAAAAGAAAACGGATTGTATTTTACGTTTTATTTTTGTTTTAAATTTCAGTTTTCAGTTAAAATGAATGTTAGACTTTGTTATAATGAATATTTTACATTCTAGCATTCATAATAATAAAGAATAGTTATAAATAATACTAAAGCTGCTGAAAGAGTGCTGTGAAGCCTTGTTTGGGGTTTGCTTTGTCCTTGTAGGCTTGGTGCTTGTAACTGATGCCATGCGAGCTATGGGACTGCAGGAGGGGACATATCGTTTTGGATCACAGTCTGTGGAGATTCGTGGAAAGCATGCATTCTTAACAGGCACTAACACCTTAGCTGGAAGGTGAAAGGACATTTAAAATACTCATATCGCTCTCTAAAATTTAATCTTGCATTATTTGTACATGATTCTTTGCTTTTCTTTTACTGTCGGTTCTTATCATATCATTTTTAATTTTACAAAATTGTTTTGTCATTAGAACAGTTGTTATAATAGTTCTTAATATTATTGTCTTATTGTTGGGCATAATTTATTCATAATTAAGCAAACAATTATACAATTATAAAGCATTTTTGCAGTCTAATTTTTATGAAAACATTTGATTTTGTGTGGTTAGATTGATTTATTAATTGATTATTTAGATAGAATACATTAATAAATGTATTGGAGAATTAAACAACACTTTTTTTTGTTATTTTTGTTTTGTTGAAATAATTTTATAATTCAGTTAGAATTACATTTTATACTAATTATAATGTTGAAGAAAGCATTGCACCTTTAAATTATTTTGATTGTTGTAGTTATCTGTTAGAATCCCAAAAGATGCTGTAGTTGTTTACTTTTGGTTTGCAGCATTGCCAGAATGGATGTGTGTGTTCGACATTTTGCAAAAGCAACAGGTATGTTTCAACACTTAAGCCTCCTCAAATTTATTTTATAGTTAGGGTAATAAGATACAAGATACCTGCTTGGTAGAAACATTATCTTCTTTCAACCTTGATGGAAGGAAGATATTGACAGATGAATCCCAAATCTTATTGTATTTTACCTCAATAAGAATGGACCTGTTACTAATTGCAGCAGTCCCTTACTAAGAGAAGTAATATTTGAGGTATCCCCGGACATACCTTCACAGAGATGAGTTGTTTGTTAAAACAGCAACTAATTTGTTTCATAACAGCTACAATTTTAATAATTCCCAGATACAATGCAGGGAAAACATATTTTAGTTTCTCTCTTTACATATTAGCCAACTAATTTGACAGATTATTGTCCGAGGACATGTCTGGTCTTTTACAATGTCAAATCAAGTATGGATCTAAGATCAATAATCATGAGATCTGTAAGTCTTTTGATGTGCAAACAACTGTACATAAAGAAATTAGCTACAGGGTTTTTATAGATAAAAGATCAAGTCTTTTGATATCACACCAGTGTCAAAAGAACCTCCCCAACTCCCCACCACCAGAATGCTGAGCCTTTTACTGATGACATAACACACCCAAATTATGAAATAACTTCCTATGTATTGGTTTCTTGATTAGATCCACACATGGAACATAGTTCTGGATTTGGGCGGAAGAGGCTGAAGTTCTGGATTTGGATAGAAGAGGCTGAACCTGGGGCTGTTATAACTATAGTCTGATAGTCAGTTTCCTCAGAATTTCTAGTTCATGCCTGAAAGATTGTTTATCTTCAACTTCTCCTAATTGTAAAGAACTTTCAGAATCCCATTTGAGCTTTGTTAGAATTTTTGGAATCAGTAAGGCTGGGGGAAAGACACATGCAAACACGTATACCAACTGATTGACAAATTTATTACTGCAAATGTGGTTTGATCTGGAGGGAGAGAACTGTGGTAGCATTCCTTCTTGTGGCAAACTGGTCTGTATATGATCTGTTGCATTGAAGTCTTTTGCCTGAAAAACTGATGGATAAAAGGTCCAGAGGGGCAGGATTGTCCAATTTGAAGAGATCATCTGCCACAATTCACACTTTCTCTGAATGTGATATATTTTTGTCACAGTGTCAGTCCACACACCACATAGGTGATAAATGGTGGTCAACGAGGTCTTCTGGGAAGCACACACACACCCCTCTCACCCAAAGGGGAATTGTTGATTGTACCCAACAAACGACTAGAAAAATCAGATATTCAACAAGTGTTTCTGTGCTGATAACTTTATTATCTCTGCAAAGGGACAGGAAACCTTTCTCTCATCAAAGTTTAGAGTTGTCAGCACTGCGTATGTGGATTTTATCAAGTCAGCATTATGATTGAGGCCATTCAGCAGTGGCATTAGAAAGACAAGTATTGTAACAGTTTATCATGGTGAATGGAATATTTTGCAGAATTAGAGGGTTTGCTCTATTCAGGCTCTACAGCTACATTGGCTCTTTCATTTAGTTGTTTGAAATGCAGCGATTGGAGGTCACCATGATTAAAGGTTGTCATCAGTCCATGCTTGCTGAAACATATAGACTCTTGAATGGTATGGTCATATCCATAGACAATCTGTTGGATCTTATGGCCAATGATTGAAATTGAGAGATATAAGCATGTTTCTCTTTTTCTGGCAGGGGATTCTGGAATATTTAGCTTTATTTAGTTCAGAGTCTTTGAACCATTGGAGTGTAAAGAATTTAAAACTATGTCTTGTAAAATCAACTTTCTGATGCTCCTGGAGGATTCAGCATGGTGACCCAGCTCTCTCTCTCTTAGGTTAGTTATGGGTCCATTTTTTTGTTATCAAAACAGACTTCTCGAGTAGAGCATTTAGTCAATAATTATCTCCCTTTGCTGTTATCAGAAGATGATAATGCTTCCTCTTTGCAAGATCCAATTACGGCATTGAAGTCATTCAGTCAGTGATTGTCTCCTTTTGACATTGTCAGCTAATATAGGATCCAGTTATGGCACTGGAGTCATTCATTCAGTGATTATCTCCCTTTGCTAGTTTGAGAGAATACTTTTTCATACAGGACCCAGTTAGGACACTGAATGCTATCTATGCAAATCACTATCACATAGACCAACTAAATCTAGACTATTTATGTCCATCTATTCAAGAGATAGAGAAGTTCCTCTCCCCACTTTCTTCCCCAGATTTTATCATCAGCTAATCATTAGAGATACATATAAACATTTACACAAATTTGTTTAAAGTGGACAGGAAATATCTTTAATTTTTGCTAGATTCTGTCTTCATTATTTGTCTACTTTGGCTTTTGAACTGTCAATAGTTGCAGTGGCTGTCAGGCAGACCATCTCAGTTTTTTCTCAAAAGTAGAGGTAGCATTTTTCACTTGTTTACACTTGAATATGTATGTATATTTTTTTTTTAAATCATGGAAATATTTGCCCTCTATTTACTATTCACCTACAGTCTGCTTATCTAATATATTATTATTTTTATAAGGTAAATACTTGCTTCATATTCATTCTTCTCCTACGATATGTTTGTCTGGTTGTATAATGGAATAAGTGATTTTTATACATAAAAATATTTCATTTATTTTTCTGAATACTTACCAAATGGGCATACTCAAAGGCCCTCACAGCCACCCTATTTTAAAGAAGGGGCATCACCAAAGTGCATAAGCTCTCTTACTTGTGTGATCCCCTAGCTCTGGCCTACCTGCAGTACAACCATCATATAACTCCAACAGTATGTTTGTCTGGTAAATAGTCAGGATTAAACATGTTTTACAAAGAAAAATTCCTGTTCCATCATTAGACTTGTGTAAGTCAGGGCTGTGCAGAAATGATTTGAAATAAACACAATTCCACGGCTGCCTTATTTAAAATTAAATTATTAATGATAAAAAAATGATTTTGCAGAAGCTAAAATAATAAATAAATGTACACATGCAGTTAGAAAAAAAAATTATAGACATATTTCAAATTGATAGCATTTAGAAATAAGCTTTAGCAACATCAGTATTTTGGATAAGATATAAAGTGGTTGTACCGGTTGACTCATGGTTATTCAGGGGCAGATTTTTTAATTTTATTTTATTTTTTTATCTATTTCAATAACTGAAACACTAGTCTTAAAATAAAACTTGTGAGCGTTGTTATGTATAGTTCAAATACTTGTCACAAAACAAAATTTTGCAGATGAACAGATACAGCACAGAGCACTTTCCAAACATTTGATACTACTAAAATTATTGGAAGAAGCAATAGTGATTGCCAGATACTAGAAAAGCACATTATGTATTTTGATGAATAAACAGGTAATACATGTGGTGTAAAGTAAATCAACCAAGAAGAGAAAAGATCAGCTAACATTACCAGACTGACATAATTTTATCAGCAAACATCAAATCAGTAAATGGTTTAGACAAAATTTTAACAGTGTGATATTGCTATCATAATGCACATAATTTTTCTTTTGTGGGGTAACTGTCAACACATTAACCATTATGAAGAATGAAAAATGTTTTGGATTACATAAATAATGTTTCAAATTTAAGTCATAGAAATAATATATTGCCTTACTGTTATTGTGTACTAAATAGTTCTGCGATTTTATGTACTATATTTTATGTATTGCTTTGCATAGTCCATGTTTTGAATAATCCATTCTTCTTTCCCACCATTATCTTAGTTAACTGAGAGTTGACTGTAATTTAAATTAAAATCAGAGCTTTTAGAAACACAAATGCCACAACTGTTTGGTAGATTAGGGATACGTTTTTAAAAAGCATTAAAAAATAAAAACCTGTTATTATTTATTCTCAATCAAAATTAAATGCATTTAGAAATATGCCTTCTCAATGATGGATGCTAAAATGTAAAAGGAACTTTGTGCTGTTGTATTCTCTTAGGATGTGGAGCAGTTCTGGCACTAGAAGCAGCCTCCCTGCACCCAGCACAGATGCTGGGCATTACCCAAAGTAAAGGTACCTTGAACTTTGGTGCTGATGCTGATTTCATTCTTCTCAATGATTCTCTAGAAGTCATGGCCACATACATTGCTGGAGAACTAGTTTGGAAACATGAAGAATTTCTTTAACCTGTACCCATCGTTAAACTATTTAACAGGAAGCATACAGAGATCAATTTCTTTTACTATAGACTTAAAATTATAATACTTGTGAAGTATGAATGTGTGGAAATGGTTTAGGGGTGTGATTCAGATTGTATTTGCAAGTTACCCCTCTAAAATGCTGGTAACAATGAATGTATATTGTATTTTCTTTACAAAGGACGTAATTAATATGATGAAAAACTAGTAATTAAATTTAATACAGTTTCTTTACATGGACAGTACTATAATAGAGAACTGATAATGAAATAGAGTACAAATTCTACACAAGGGTCTCTTTAGATCAGGATGAGCTAATAATGAAATAGAGTACATTTTCTTTTAACATGGTACTTTCTATTAAAAAAGAACGCATGCAAATAAGATATTTAAAAGAAATCAATAACTGTTTTTAAAATACTTAAATTACATATTTTTTTTGCTTTTTTAAAAAAGACTATTCTTTTAAATTTTAACGCTTTCTTTGAAATAAAAACTTCTTGTTTATATAATGAGAATTTGAAACATTTTAAAGTTATTTTATTTTTCTGATTATGAACATTGTTATATGTGTTGAAGATTGACATTTTAATTTAACAAACAATTACAGTAACTCTGTACAATATGTTAATTTGCAGTGTGTAAAGATTGGAGATATATTTTGAAAACTCTATGTGAATCCTTTCAGTATTCTCAGACTGTTTGGTCTTAATGTCTTCCAAGCTGTAGGACAATGCAATGACATTGTACATCAGAATATTTCCTTTAAAATAACAGCTCTGCTAAGAGGTCGGTTACAATTCCTTTACTGACTGCATTTCATTTGTGCTCTTGATTCTTATATTAATCAATTCTTAGAAAATTCTTCTTTAACCTGAGATCAAAGAACATCTCCATCAAATTAGGCCTTGGAGTTTTTCTCATTGTTCCATCAGCTGTGACTGTGAGTACAGTAGATGATATTCAAAAATTAATTGGGGCTGACTATGAAAAAAATATCTCCCACATGACTGTAGGTGCCTTTTGCACATGAATTTCCAGGACATTCAATAGATGTGTTGTTGAAGTGCTATGTTCAACTGGGAAGAATGGTAATTACAAAATGCAAATTCCACATTTTGTTCGTGTCTTTCATAGAAAATAATAAGTTTTAAATGGATGGTTGTCTTTACTTTTGAGGAAATGTTGAATGCATGTGGATGTTTACCAGCTGATCAGTAATTATATTTTTATCATTATATAAACATTCTAGTAAGAGCCATTGCTTTCATGTCGTCTGTTGGACAAATGACAAAAATGTCAAAAACTTATTTAATTTTTTTCTTTTACCTTCGTCTTTGTTAGTCATAAGAAAGAAAACAGTAATTAAAGGAAAGTATTGGCTGAGTGTGGTAATCAGAATGACCAATGAAAAGATCAACTCAGTTGTTTTGATTCTGTTTAAAATTTTGATTTGCTTTCAGTGCTGTATATAGGAAGTGTATTTTTTCTCTACTCTTAAACTTGTTAATTTTCACCTAGCTTGATTATAAATCAATCAGTTGTTAATAATGCTTGAATAAACACTGTAGAATATTATTCTGTAGATAATCACTTATGTGATTCTCATCACCCAGAAATGCATTCCAACTTATAACACCATTCTTAGGGAAGAACCTGATTTATTATGCGAGGTTTTTTAGTATGCCAGTTTTTATCTACAGCACTTCACTCATGCAAAATGTTAAGTATATCTGCACTAAGAATAATACACTTTATAAAACAGATTTTTCTGATGTTTTTGCACAGTGTTATTTCATTTGCTATAGACTTTTAAAACTAAAGATAATGCATATAATAAATTTTGAAATATGAAATTGTAACATATTTTTTTCTTTTTTCTTTTATTGTTATTAAATCAATAAATGTTATTGTGATATATATAATTTGAATGTAAATAGTGAATACTTGCCTTCACACTATACATGATTTGAGCTGACATGTCCAAGAAAAAGAAATGTTGATGTTACTTAAGGCTGAAGGTATTTGTCAGGACTGATTGTTTGATAACTGTCAGATGAGTGAATTTGAATTTGATTGGATAATCTGAGTTATTAAGTCTTCAGTCAAGAAGATTTTGCATTTATATAATTTACAAATGCTAGTCTTTTAAGAACTTGTGCTAGTATTGAGTGCGCTTACTGTTTTTGTAATTTTTAAAGGTGGTTCTTGACGTACTCAGGGCAACAACTAAGCATTTCACACATCTTGATATAAAACATTAATGTACACAGAACATCTTAACTTACATATATGCATGTTAGCTCAGTAATGTACCTGAGGTAATAACTATACAATAAATACATGTTAACTTGAGGTAATATTTGTACAAAACATACCTGATAACTTGAGGTGATATCTTACAATATATACATGTTAATTTGAGGTAATAACTACAATAAATGTTAACTCAAGTCAAGGTAATAACTATATACAATATGTAAATGTTACTTGAAGTAATTACACAATACATACTTGTTAATTTGAGGTAAGAACTATACAATACATACATGTTACTTAGGTAATAACTATATACAATATGTAAATGCTACTTGAAGTAATAACTACACAATACATACATGTTACTTAGGTAATAACTATATACAATATGTAAATGTTACTTGAAGTAATTACACAATACATACATGTTAACTTGAGGTAATAACTATACAATACACATATTAACTTGAGGTAATATACAATATGTAATGTTAACTCAAGGTAATAACTACACAATACACACTTGTTAACTTGAGGTAATAACTGCACAGTATGTAAATATTAACTTGAGGTAATAACTGTACAATGTAATTATGTATACATGTTAACTTAAGGTAATAACTATACAATACATACATGTTAACTTGAGGTAATATCTACACAATATGTACATGTTAACTTAACAGAGTAATGTAAAAATAGCATGAAATGATGTATATATTGTTAATTAAAATATACTTTTTGACAAGGTAAAAAATATATAACTGTATTGATGACCAGGTTAGATATTCTATGCCCACATCAGAAATTTCTAAATTTTTTTAAACACTGCCCATATATAATCACTGTAGCTATTTATTTTTGTATATAGTAAGGCTGGGAAATGATGATTGCTATTATATAAGTATTTATAAATAAACCATTGTCCATATTGTTTGGAAAAAATTATGAAAATGAGGCTCATTGCGATGGCCTGATTTATGTTGTCCATGGTATAAGCAAATCCTTACAACTTTTGAGTAAAACAACTGTGTATACAGATCTGTAATTTTTTTAAATAGCGCAATTTTTAAATTGAGCCTCTTTTTTATTGCTTTCTTTTCTTGTAATCATTAAACATTTTTTTCTGTTTAGGTTTTTTTAAAAATTGTTTATGCATTTGGCATTATTACAGCAAGATCTTCTTTATTACAGAGTACAATTAAAGTTATATGCTAATTAGCAATTTTAGTAAATTACAAAAGCATTTTAATCATTAAATTATAACTCTTTTGTAATATTACTAAGTTCAGTGATTATAAGGCAGATAAATTTGATGTTAAATGTAGAATACTGTGGTTATATCCAGATCTGTGCTATAAATGGTTTGATGTTCAGTATAAGATAATGTAGTTACCCACAGTAAATCCAGGCCTTTGGTACAAGAGATTTGATGTGATACTGATAGTGCATTTATAGCCATGGTTAACCAAAATTTGTGGTATAAGTGTTCGCTATTCAGTATATGATAGTGCAGTTGTGCCCAGAGTAAATCTTGATCTGTGGTACAAGTGGTGGGACTTTGTTATTCATAAAAATCTTTTTTTTTTTTTTTAATTAAGTGATGTCAGTGAAAGAAAATATCAGTCTAATATTGATTGTTGATTTTATTTTGTTTCCTCTGTGGAAGGGCTGAATAAATATTCAAATTAAAATCTCTCAATTTGTCACATTGATATGCGGTCAGGGTGTATTGAGCACAAGACAGAAAAGAAAATGATTAGTCATTATGAACCTGTGATATTGTTAAATTGGATGCATGGTTGTTTGTATTTGTTTTCTGTTACCATTGCTGCTTTCTCCCTCTCCTGATGACTATAAATGTTTGCTTTCTCCACTATTATCATCATCTACTTCAAATGTATATATATATCTGCATTACCACTGTTATTCTATATGTGCAGTTTCCTATGAAAAAGTCTCTGTGGCACTTGTTTAATAATACACTTATTACTGAAATGAATCGTGTGCATTTTTTAAATAGCGGTTCTCTATGTTGTTATTTTTTAAATCACTTGCTATATTTAATGAGTTTATAGCTGTAAATGTTTAGATATATGTTGATACATCATTAATAAAATATTTTAAAAGAGAGATTATATCTCACTTTCACTATAATTAATTAGCATTGCAAGAAAGAGAGAAATTATATCACTTTCACTATAATTAACTAGATTTGCAAGAAAGAGAGAAATTATGTCATTTTCACTATAATTAACAAGGATTGCAAGAAAGAGAAATTATATGTCACTTTTATTATCATTAATTAGTAATGTGGAAAGGGAGAGATTATATCTCATTTTTACTATGCATTTGTACACCATATCATGACACATGCATGTCCAACATATCTGAACATACCTGCATCTGACAGGATTCCATTTATTTACCATGTTCAACAAATCTGAATACAACCATTTAATTTATAAAGTACTGTTTAAGAGAAGTAAATCTATACAGACTAGTCAGTGTAAAACATGCTTGATGAACATTATAATATAATTTAATGAACTTTTCTGGTGTAAATGGTAGTTTTGTTTCATGGTTTCATCAGACTTAGCATTAAACACGGCATTGATTTGTTTGCAATAATGATTTTATTTTGCTGGCATTAAAATATCTTTAATTTTAGTTTTTTTCCCCAAGATTTTTTAAATTTGGTTTGAGGAATGTATATTATTTTTAATTTCTTTAAATAAATTACATGTACATTAATTTTTATAAATTTTATTTTCTGAGAAATAAATGGTGAAATATGATTTAAAATCGCTGTTGGTTGCATGTGCTTTTACAAATGTGCGATGTTTTTGTATTTTATAAATTTTGTCTTTTTTCCTTTTTTTACTCTTTCTTTGTGGTAGTGATTCAATCTTATTATATTAATAAATGCCATTACCTAATAATAATATGATGCTGCTGATTTATATTAACATTTCTTTCTATTATTAGTTTTACTTTTGAATTTCAACTCATAAAGACACATTATATAAGAGTAAAAAAAATCTTACATTACATGGCATGGCAGCAGAAAAAAAAATTTCCATCTTATCAAGTATTTACCATTTCATTTTTTATTTTTTTTTTAAAGATGCAGGTCTTGCTTTCATTCCATTACTCACATCTTGATCATGAAACTGCACAATATATGCCATAGTCTAGTAAGCCAGTGAATATCTAGACACTACAACATTCCTAGCAATACAATAGGCTAAAGAACAAGTGAATATCTAGCCTTAAAGTATCAGGATTTTTTCCACAGCGCCGTCTGAAAACACCTACCAATTACGTTTAGTCGGGGATGGTTGTTGGAGGCAATTTTGTTTCCCTCAAAAATTTGGAACACCCCGCGGTGCCCTTGTGAGTTAGCCGCTATAAGTCGTAAAGTATGAAATAAATAAATATGCTGTCTATAATAATAATAACTGGAAGAAAGTCAATGCTGATGTCAGTTTAATATTTGGTTTTCAAGAGTAATAAAAGCACGTGAAACATTTACCGCTCTTACTATTAAAAATAACACAATTAATACACTTTCACACGGTGGAAATAATCTTTGACTCAAATCGTAGTTTTTACTCCATAGTCAACGAGTTCGAGCAGACATTAGCAAAACAGCACATGTGGGTCATAAATATATGCATTTTTACTTCTTTCTTTTTATGCACCGCTAAACGATTTCGATAAATTAGATATAATGATGTAAGAAAGCGTGATTTTAAGATTTTAACAGTAACAGCGGCACAACTACCGATGGCATTTTTGATATAAAATAAGGTCAAATTCTACAAGTATCTATTCTGATTCAATAATTTTCAATTCAAACTACTTCAATACTGGTATTGTTCCGGTGTAGCTTTTAGTTGTGCAATGCACATTTGATTATATTTTTGCATTCCTTAATAATTAAAATATAAATTTATTTCTTTCATTATGCAAATAGAAAACTAAATAATTATGACTGTTACATTTCCTGTGGTCTGTTAAGGTGAAGTGACGTTCTTTAGAGACTGCACTCTGTAGTATTTGGGGTTGTTTTCTTCTTCAGAGTAGACTCCCATTAAAGTGCCGACGAAACAGCACCCATTCGTCAGCACTCAGGTATAGAAGTTGTTATACAAATATAAGTGAGCATTACTGTCGGTAATGAAAATGTGTTATAATTACATTTAAATATTGTATTATTAAAGAAAATAATTGTCTTTTAATCAGTGTTCAAGTTATAGGTTAAGAAACCGATTAAGAATGTTTCGTTTTGAATGTCACATAGCAATTTCGCAGTACGCTGTTTAACTTAAGTGTTGCATTTGATTTATGCAGCAACTAATAATATTATTATCTATATTGTTCCACCTACGAAATTACCAAACCAACTAATATTCTTCAAGATTTTTTACATTTAAAAAAAATAAACTGTAACGAGTAATCGAAAAACCATTAAGACTAATAAAAGAACTGATGGAAAATAGCCTAACTAGACAAAAATTAGGTTGATAATTCCCAATAATGACTGTCATTGGTTTATTATAGAAACACTAACAACACCAACAGTAACATTAACATTACTGCTTCCGCAACGGTTGTAAAACTAGATATTTCATCGTATTATTATATTTACAGAATTTGCAAATAGTTGTGATCATAATAAGCTTTGTAAAGTTTTGTAAAGATTTATTTTTATATATAGGCCTACCTCAGTACCTGTTAACTTTGAGTAGTCATATAACTCATTATTTTTCTAAGATTACTATAGTTATCCAAAGATAGCTAGAATTACACGAAATCTACAGCTATCTAGAGTTTTATGACATCTACAGAGAACTAGTTACATGACATCTAAACTGTTTAAACATTGAGAAAGTAGGGGTGTATTGTGTCACTAATAAGAATTGTTGGGTACCATTGATGAATTAAGATAAATATTTATTTTGACTGCTACACAGCCAAGTATTGCTGAGAACCAAAGTAAAGGAATGTGTAGCCTTTTAGATGTTCATTGCTGGCAGAACATATGTTTTTGAAAAGAAATCTAGGAAACAACTGTCATTGTCAAATAAATAACTGTCAGTGTCACCAAAAGTTAAGTATTGATTTGTTTGAAATTTGGAACTAAAAGTGTTTCAGCCAGTATTGTTGTTGCTTACTGTGATGCTCGGAAGTCACTCTTGCCTAACATAAAAAGATGAACACAGAGGTGTAAATAGTCACTTAATTTTTCACGCTCCTTTGCGAGTGAAAGTCTGACGGAAGGACAATTTCCGACCCAGACTGTTAAAATGTAATAATAAGCATAACTGACTGGGAGGGGACATGGGCGGCATCTGATTGAAGTAGGATAATTCCTACATATCAGAAGTTAAGTGCACAGTGCGAATGATGAATGCGGTGGTTGGAAGGGTGAATGAATGGTTCCGGTTAGTTGACACATGAAGTTTATAAAAAAACCAGTCAAACCTTTTTGCAATTACTTGTGACTAATACTTGAAGCCCATATGATGCTGTTATACTAGATTTATACTGATAGATTATATTGCTCCTACATATAGTTCTAAGCAATTTATATTAATACTAACTACAAGTAGAACTAGTGACCTTGTACAGAGCTTAGATTACTGCAAGATACCTCCTGCTATAAATACAAAATTGGTGTCTATTAACCATAGTTTTTAGTTTTAGATATATTACTGCAAGGTGTCTGCTACTGTGAATGTACAATTATAATGTATTCATTAACAACCCTTGAAAATTATAGCCATGAGCAACTCCCAATTTGTTATGGCAACTCACTGGTGAAAACTTGCCAACAATGAGGGGAGGGGATGATAACTATTAACATTGAATATAAAGTAATAGGTTCAGGTAAACAAAAAAACCCATTGACTGTATATTTATCTTTGTCATAATAATAAGAAATATTTTAGTTTTATTATTTTTAAAAAACATAATTGCAGTTTTTTAAAAAAAAATCTAACCTATAATTTATAAACCAGTCACTGCCACTTTGCTTTTTTATTTGCATGTGAAGAGTTCAGTATCACCTTTTTATGAAAAAAAACAAAAATATTTTTGACTGCTTCATTATCATTTAGTATGTTGACGGTTATAATTATTTAGATTTTTTAATTAGTTATACAAGTGGGTGATGGATAAAAGACAAAGAAGACGTAAATGAATAAAAAAGAAAACAGAATCTAAAACAAAGCCCGCAGAAACTAACACACAATACATGTAATTTTTAAAGTATTTTTCAATTGTACAATAATATAATACAAAGAAACCTCAAAATATTTTTAATATGTTTATCTAAATTGAATTGGTTCTTTAAAAAGATAATTTCTGATAGGTTTGGTTTCATTACTGTTCTCAAATTGGATTTGACGATTCTGAGGGCAGAAAACAAGCATTCACACAGTGATTTGAGCTGATGGTAATGCTTTGGTGGTCAAAGTGTCATCTTTAATAATAATCCTGGGGTAGTTGGATATTGATTGCATTTTTAGTGCTCAATTTAGAATTTTTACAGTAAGATTTCTCAACCTCTTTCAGGGCTTGATAAAAATTATTTTGAATTTAGTTAGTCATGGTGGAGTTTTTCTGATATTTTTCCAAATTTAAGTGCTGCCATTTGGATTAGTCCTGTTGTCTGGATATTTTTCAAAATCTTCATTGTTACTGTTAATGAAGGTGATTGAAATATGAATGCTGGCATGTAGTGCCCAAGCTAAGTCTCACCTTCCTCTTGTATGTCTTTCATACAAACTTCTAATTTTTGTAGTAGAAGATTTTTTTTTTTGTTTTATGCTCACTATTTCAATAACTTCGCAAAGTACTTTTTACTTCCATTGCTTAAATTAATAATAACAACTACCTTGAGATGTTATTTCAATTTTTTAAGATTTCTTACCACTCTATTTGCATATAATTCAGAAATATGGTATGGTACGGTGTAGATGTGATTGCTTGGATTATATAAGAGGATGAAAAGAACTAGAGTTTATTAGACTAAAGAAATTTTAACTTATTTAGGATATCTATGATTACTAATAACTTTGACATTTGTTTTTTATTTTTATTCCTCTTTGCTTTTGTTAATATTAAAGTCCAGACAAAATGGACAACTCAGAAGAGCAAGAAAATGAAATCCTTGTACTAAAGAGCATTTATGATGAGTCTCAGTTATTATTGGCTCGAGAAGGGGAGGAACCTGGAGGAACGTTTTTGGCTATCCACTCACTTCCGATTCCAATTTGTTTACGTGTACCAGCCAAACAAGAAGGTAATGCTAGAAATGGAATAATATATTTTATTATATATGCACACCTTCATGTATATATTCAAAGTTTGAATAAGAATATATGTACACACACACACACACACACACACACACACACACACACACACACACACACACACACACACACACACACACACACACACACACACACACACACACACACACACAAATGTACAATGTACATATATGAAGGTGTTATGGGGTTCACCTATTCTTTAATTTATAAACTAGCAGCCAATGTTTGATAATATGGACTTTTCTCACTAATGATAGCCACACTGCCAGATAATGAGATATATCACACACTGACATAGTTCACAGCAAGGCATGATGGGTGTAAACAGTATCCAATCATGTTAGATATTAAGGGTTGCTTACAAATGCTGACATCTTTGCTGGTCATGACATCACACACTGGAATAGTTCACAGCAAAGCATGATGGGTTTAAACAATATCTAATCATGTTAGATATTAAAGATTGCTTACAAATGCTGGCAGCACTGCCGGACATGATATCACACACTGAAATAGATGACAGCAAGGCATGATGGATATAAACAATATCCAATTAAGGATTGCTTACAAATACTGACAACACTGCTGGACATGATGTTACACACATAGTTCTTACAGTGGATATAAACAATATGACATCACAATGAGTCACGCCATCTTTGGAACAGTGATATGCTGTCAATTTTTGTTTGTTTTTGTTAAAAGAAGGAATTAGACTAGCTGAAATTTACAGATTTTTTGGAGCAATTTGGAGAAGAATGTCTCTCAAAAATCTGTATAATTGGGTGGAGGAATTTAAAAACCACTGTGAATCAGTAATCACTTACTGTGCACATGTGAAACTGACTGCAATAGTAGAACAGAACATTTGATGCATTACACAGCTAAGTTTGGATAATTGTCATATTACTTTGAAATAGCTAGTTACTGAAGTAAACATTAGTGCTGGCAGATTTGGAACAATTATTCTTGATCACCAAATTACTGTTCATATTTTTTTCATTTATTTAGAGAAAATCAGTATGTTGATTAAACATATAGAATGAGTAATGACTAATTCAGCCTTTGAATTTATTACACTAAATCATAATAGCATTAAAACAGCTTTTGAGGCCAGCAATAAAGAAAATTGAATCACGTTTGCAAAAAGTAAGTCTGTAATGTGAGTGAAAGAGAGATAGGGTACAGAAACAATTGAAAATTATAGGCTAAGAAACAGTTGAAAATTGTAGGGTACAGAAACAGTTGAAAATTGTAGGGTACGGAAACATTTGAAATTTGTGGGGTACAGAAACAGTTGAAAATTGTAGGGTACAAAAGCAGTTAAAAATTGTATGGTACTTAGATGAAAATCATAGAAACAGTTGAAAATTGTAGGTACAGAACAATTTAAAATTGTATATACAGTAAAGGTTGAAAATTGTGGGTACAGAAAAAGTTGACACTTGTAGGGTACAGGAAAAGTGACAGTTGTAGGGTAAAGAAAAATTTTTTAAATTGTTTGTTACAGAAAAAGTTTGACAATTGTAAGGTGCAATAAAAATTTTTATATTTGGAAAAGAAAAAAATTGCTAAGTAACACTAGAGAAAACCATGTTCTGTTTTAGAAATGAAATAAATATGTAACATTTGTTCCATAAACACTTCTCATTTATATTGCATTTTCTTATGAAATAATTTTGTGTACTAAATAAATATGTAACATTTGTTCCATAAACATTTTATTTCTCATTTATATTGCATTTTCTTATGAGATAAGTTTGTGTTAAATTAAAATTATTTGACTCTTCAAATGACACTTATTAGAGGGTACATTTTTATCCGTCAGGAAAAATAATGCAAGAAAACACAGAGCGATATGAAGTAGTTACGGTGAAGCACCTGCCACCCATAACACTTAACTTCATGTTTCCTTGGGATTATCCCTCTACTCAAGCTCCGCAATACAAACTTTCCTGTGACTGGTTATCTCGTATACAGGTAAAATAATATTGATGAAAGTAGTTTGACTTTTAAAGGTGAGTTAAGTGATGTTTATATGCTTTTGTTGCTTAGCATAATTCTCAGATTTAGCAGTTATCATAAGTCTCAGACATAGAAGTAGCTAGGCATTTTTTTGTATTCATTATTATTCAAAAAAGAGGAAGTCTGAATTTTTCTATGTGAACTTTGACATTCTGATTGACCAGTTAAGTTTACTATGAAACAGCAGCATTGATTGTACCTGATAAACTTTAGCAGACTTTTGGGTTCTTGTGACCAATACTGTAGATTAGTTGCTTTTTCTGGGTATGATCTAATACATAATAAATAAACAATGTTTATTGATAGCATCTAATTTGTACTAAATAAACACACATATGAAAGAGCTCATTACTTTTTGTTTTTAAAATGAGTAAATCATATATAAACTAGTTAATAAGCATCTTTCTCTTCTGTTAGAGTGCACCAAATGCTATAGCAAAGGAACTAATTGCAAGATAAAGTGACCATAAGATTTGCTAACAGTTTATAGAACTCTAGTCTGGCATAAAGTGTTATTTTTTTGTTATAGATAAAGGGTTCCTAGTCACAATTTATATGCATTAACTTCATAAGAGTTCAGCAAACATGTCAAAGAGAACTAAGATATGATTGGACATATTTTATTTGAGAAATGTATTCTTAATTTGTACACTTTAGTGTTTTATTTGGTATTCTTTTCTCTCTCTTTCAGTTGAGTAGGTTGTGTGGTGAATTGGACAGAATTTGGGAGGAAAATAAGGGCAGCGTCATTCTTTTTGAGTGGATCAGATTTCTTCAAGAAGAGACTTTCAATTTTCTTCAAATAAAACCACCACTTGACCTCACACGAATTGTTTTGCAAGTCAAAAGGTCAAACCATGTGCTGCACAAAAAAGACGAACCCATTGACCCATGTCTAGAAACTTCCAGTAACATTTCAGATTTGGAGACAGATCATGTGTTGCATGCTGCCAAAGAAAACTGTGATCCTAGAGTTATACAACAGGTGACATCGGTCTCCCAGCTATTCAGATCCCTGGTGGACTATGACAAGCAAAGGGGGCAGGAGATCTTTCAGCGTTCTGTATCACAATGTGCCATTTGCTTTGTGGAAAAGTCAGGCCGCGCTTGCATGCGTTTCACAGAATGTGACCATGTGTTTTGCCGTGACTGTGTGAGGGAGTATTTTAAGGTGCAGATTCAGGATGGGAATATGAAAGGCTTAAATTGTCCAGAACCCGATTGTGAGACTCAGGCTTATCCACACCAGGTGAAATTGTATTCTGGGTGTGTGTTTCTGTATCTGTATGTCTCTGCTTAGATGAATGAAATATTATAAATTGTGGGATTTGAGCTTATCCACACCCGGTAAAATTGTGCCATGGACACATGTTTCTGTATCTGTATGTCTCTACTGTGATAAATGAAATGTCACTATTTTTATGACCTCTTGGTTGTAGGATTTTTTACTATAATGATGCTCTCATTGGGTATGTGATATTTGGTGTGCTACATCATGAGTAGGATTCTTTTTTAATATAATGCTATATCATTGGCTACCTTGATGTTTGATTCTGCTACATCACTAGCAGAATGATTCTTTGCTGTTTGATTTGCTACATCACTAGCAGAATGATTCTTTGCTGTTTGATTTGCTACATATCTAGCAGAATGATTCTTTGCTGTTTGATTTGCTACATCACTAGAATGATTCTTTGCTGTTTGATTTGCTACATCACTAGAATGATTCTTTGCTGTTTGATTTGCTACATCACTAGAATGATTCTTTGCTGTTTGATTTGCTACATCACTAGCAGAATGATTCTTTGCTGTTTGATTTGCTACATCACTAGAATGATTCTTTGCTGTTTGATTTGCTACATCACTAGAATGATTCTTTGCTATTTGATTTGCTACATCACTAGAATGATTCTTTGCTGTTTGGTCTATTACATCACATGTAGGATTTTTCTTTTTTTAATATCCACAACTTTCCCGACCTTAAAGTGTATGTCAGTGTCAGTGATACATGCAAATCTCTATGGATTTTGTGGTCAACTTCCCTTGCGTGAATTTGTTTACTGAGAAAGAATATTCACTTTGCCTAGTTTGAGTCATTCGTTAGAAGCTAGGGTAAGCCTGCTACCATGATTTTCACATAGATATTTCATGGGCGAAAGCCAACAAAGCTTAGACACGTAGTAGATAGGGTTATAACACACTGAGTAATCATGGATCCTCCCCTGTGATTGTATATGTTGTAGTGTGTGTGTGTGTGTGTTAGTGTATTCATCTTCAACCTTAAATATTGATTAAATGCAATCTGAATTTTGCTAAAAGTGTATATGTTATAAAACCAGATAGTTTGTACTTTTGATTGATATGTGTTGATATGATGTTTGATGCATTTCTATGCATGTATTCTGTGATTTGGAACAAATGATGATGCTTTTTTTTTTGTGGTGTGACATCATACATTTTATTATGTTTTAAGTCTAATTCTTTAAATTTAAGATCAATCACTGATTGTATTATGAAAAATGATTTTAGCAGATTTGATGTATATTTGTTTTAGTATTTAACTCACTAATATTGAATTATAATTAATGATTAAATGATGTACAACAAACACAAAAGCCATGTTTCATGGGCATTTTTGCCCGGCTTGGATTCCAAGCCCTCTAGGGTGTTCATGGAAGGCCACCTGTTCACTGAATAAAGAGAGGCAGTCCAGTAAAAAAAATGAGAATATATCATTTGGATATTGTAAATGGAGCTGACCAGTCAGTCCAAGGCTCAAACAGAGATTAGTATAGGCAGACCCACTCTAATGCTCAGATTAGAAGCGATGATATTTTAACAGCAGGAATGGTAAAGAACTTTTGTGGACCGGAGGCGAAGCTTCGGTGTGTGAGCGACTCATGTTTCTTGTACTTTATTTGAAACTCTCCCATGTTCTATGACAATTACAGTGAAGTGTTTCTTGAGCCATGTTTTTGATGCATTAATAGCCTACAACACCATGGAGTGTGAACACACAGCCTTGATAAGTGTTGTTATGTTTACTTATTATGTGACTTTGTGTAAATGCCTGCATGAAGTGAAATAAATGTGACTTGTGCCAGTAACAGTGCACCTTGTGTCTCTGTTCCTCATTAACACACACTCTCTCTGCATGTTGTCATGACTGCCACTCTGTATGACCTATCACTTGTGATTAATCACGAACTACACTAGTCTTTTGTAGAATCTCAAAAAAGAAACAATGGCCACTTTAAGTAAGATAGGATCATCATGAAGATATGCTAAGGAGACAGATGGGTTAGAATTACTGCATCTGTCACCAGATGACTTTCTTTTTCTAAGTTTGACTGATGTACCTATTTTAGAAGAAGACAGTGTTGTCACTGGATACCTTACTTAGCTTTTTTTAAAAACTGCCTTTCTTTCTCAAGCAAGACATAACTCTTATATAGGGTTGTCAGTGGTAGGCATTTTTATCAGTGAAAAGAACATACATAAACACTCTGGAAGATTTTTCAGGTCTGTCTCTGGTGGTATTTGTGGTATTTGTGGTATAAAAAGTGAAAATTGACAGGCACATTTCATTGGAAAATGAAAAATAAATATTGTACTGCTGAATACTTTGAATTATTTGCTTTGATATCTCATTCTTTATCATGTTTGCTTTGGACAATAAGTTTTCCATACTGAGGAATGTCAACAGGAATTGTAAGCATAATTACAGAGCCAAAGGGTCCACAAACATCAGGGGAGATAAATAAAATTTTTAAAAGCTTACCCAGTAGCATGTCTCGTAAGTGTTGTCCCCGTGATACCATATGTCATTGTTAGAAAATATCTCTGGTTCACATTCCAGGGAAGAATGATTCAGTTCAAGATCCTCCCTTTTGGCCTTTCCATCATTCATGGGTCTTCATTCATCTCACAAATACAGCCATCTATCAGCAAGTTTGATAAGATTTTGGAAAGCCTTGACTTTGGGATAAATGCAGGAAAATCAGGCAGATCTGGTTTCATCATGGGCATTTGTACATGTAAATATGCTCTTCATTCTTCCAAAAACAAGTTGCAGATGCTTGCACTCAGAAAATTATTTGGGTCATGACATCCTTAGATGGAAACAATGCTGACCACTTTAGGTTTATTTATTTCAGTTACTCAAATATTCATGGTGCTACCTTTTCCTGTTTTGAGATTCTAATATGCATGGTGTTATATTTTCCTGTATTAGGATAGGATTCTAATGTGCATGGTGTTACATTTTCTTATATTAGGATAGGATTCTAATGTGCATGGTGTTACATTTTCTTGTATTAGGATAGGATTCTAATGTGCATGGTGTTACATTTTCTTGTATTAGGATAGGATTCTAATGTGTCTGGTGTTACATTTTCTTGTATTAGGATAGGAATTAGGATTCTAATGTGTCTGGTGTTACATTTTCTTGTATTAGGATAGGATTTTAATGTGCCTGGTGTTACATTTTCCTGTATTAGGATAGAATTCTAAATCTAATGTGTTTGGTGTTTCCTTTTTCTGTATTGGGCTGTAGAGCACTGAAACCTTTATCAACATTTAGGAATCAAGATATATTGAAATACACATCACGTCTTCTGTATGCATGCATTAATGTAAAACAATGGTAAAAGTACATACTCACACAATCAGCTTTGAACACATATTTTTTTATCTCCTATTCTTTGATTCTGTTTTATTACCAAGTGGGAAATTCCACAGTAATAGAGTTAGCCAGGTAACCATAAACCACACTATCTTTTTCTATAGGCCTAAATATGTCTTGTTCAGTAACAAAGCACGGCCATCAAACACATATTGAAATAATTAATTATTTTGGTACTGGTAGATACTCATGATATAAATACCTGAGATAAAGAAGTTTGATAGTATTAGTCAGTGCTAGAGTCCCCAAAAAGTCTACATAAATTATTTTAAAAATATTTAAATAAAATTAATGCACTACTGTCGTATATTACGGTAAGCAACCTAGCAGAATTACAAATTATTATATTGTAATTTTGTAGATGACACTGAAAAAGATATTCATTTTAATATTGTGATAAAACACTGTAATATACTGTAGTGAATGTGTATTATTACTGGTACCCATATTATTACAGTGTAATTTTACAGGTGAAAGAGTTGGTGACTGCTGAGGAGTATGAACGCTATGATAAGCTTCTGCTTCAAAATACACTGGAAACCATGTCTGATGTGGTCTACTGTCCTCGCAAGGACTGCCAGAGTCCAGTCATCAAAGAGGCAAATTGTAACATGGGGCGCTGTCCGGACTGTGGGTTTGTGTTCTGCTCAGTGTGCAAGTTAAGTTACCATGGCTTATCACCATGCAGATTAAAATCAGGTAGGTTTTCTTTCAAGTTGTATCATTACTTCATAAACTAGCAGGAAACCTGGAATTACCCTTGTGTCAGTAAGCAATTGATATTAGACAAATAACAAATAATTTTCATTTTCATTGTAATATTTTAGGGGGCAGGATATATGATACATACACACACAGACCCTCTCAAATGCATGCCTGTATGCAAAATTTCAGCCTCATAGATCTCACTTTGTGAATATGAATCGTACTAATAGCCCACCTTATATATGTGGGTTCAGGAGGGCACCCTATATATGTGAGTGGATAGGGGTACCATGAACTTTAACAGTCATTAACATGTGTTCTGAACTGAGTGTGATATCAAAGATGATAATTTGGAAAGTGTTTCAATAGATAGTGTGTCGTACTAAACTGACATGCTAGAATCTAGATAGTGCTGTACTAAACTAAAATGCTAGATAGTGTTGTACTAAACTGACACACTAGAAAGTGCCATACTAACATGCTAATATTAGTAATAATTGTCTGGGTAGAAAGTGTTAATGCTAAACTGACAGACTAGAAAATGTCATAAATTAACAGGCTAGAACTATGAGAAAAGTATGATTTCATTTATTGATCTCCAGGCTACATATGTATAATTATTCCTCTGGTTGTTCACTCCTAAAAATAAGCAGCTTTGGTGAATATTATGCATCATCATCATCATCAACCCTCAAAAATTGTAGGCTCAAGTAACTTGCAAATTGTTATGAGAACTCACTAGTGAAAGAATGCCAACAATGGGGGATGTGGGGGGATGACGATAATGACAGCTGTTAACATCGAATATAATAATAGGTTCAGCAAAAAGAACTGACTGTATAATATATTTGTCTTTATTGTAATAATAAGAAATACTAAGGTTTTATTACTTCTTTTCTAAACATAATAATTGCAGGTTTTATAAAATCGTTGTATCTAATCTATCATCCAGCTACTGCTGCCTTGCTTTTTCTATTTTTTATTTGCATTTTGAAGAGTTATTTCTGCACTTCACACCTCTGCTCCACCCCTGTAACAATAGATTGGTCGGCTCCTACAGATTCACCAATTTGTTGCGATATGCTGGGCAATGATTGTTTTCACACAATTGTTTCAGTATCACTTTATTTAAGGTTTTTTTTAAAATCAAAAATGAAAATATATTTGACTGCTTTCTTATCACTTATCATGTTGTGAAGGTTTTAATTATTTAGATTTTTTTAACTAACTATAGAAGTGGGTGATGAATAAAAGGCACACTAGATTTAAACGAACACAAAATGAAAAAGAATGAACCTAAAACAAAGGCCACAGAAACTAACACACAATATTGATACCTTCATCGGCCACTGTTTTGTTGATATAAATTGTTATGGCAATATGAACTGATATGTTGGTATATATTGTTATGGTTTTATAAATTGTTATAGTAATATAAACTGTTTATCCAATATAATTTGATATGGTAACATCATCTGTTTAGATGAACTACAGAAACTGCAACAAGAGTACCTCAAGGCTGATGAAGAAACTAAACGCTTTTTGGAGAAGCGTTATGGCAAGCGCACAATTCACCAAGCATTAGAAGAAACATTCTCTGCTGAATGGCTGGAAAAGAATGCAAAAATGTGTCCCTACTGTGGTACTCAGATACAGGTATTGTTTATGCCTTTTTGTTTCCTTACTTAAGGTTTCCCAACAAATAACATTTTACCTGACTCAAGCAATGGCATTATGAAAATTGTAATAATTTTTTTGTGTTGAAAGTGTACATTCCCAGTAAGCAAAATTCAGCACACAATGTTTATACAAGTCCTGTTAATATCAGTGAATATAGTGTTGGAAATCTGAGTTTTGAAAGCTCCAGAATCAACAGATATATAGCACTATATATATAGTGATTGTGTAAAGTTGTGATTTTTAATTTTTTATATATATATGTCGACTAAGTTAAATATTCAAATGACAATATTTCATAAACTGCTTCAGACTTTCTCTTAGAATTTTGCACGCAACCTTATAACATCTAATACTACTATGTAAACACATTTGTTTTACTCTGAATCAAATTTGAAAAAATTGGTTGGGACTACTTCTCAAAGCACTGTTTACCTGCTTGCAGTGCCTGTGACCTCTTGGCCAGCCAATCAGATTACCCACTTTGACCTTGTTTTATTTGTGTTGTGACAAACTTTTGTTTTGAAATAAAATTATGTGCATGAAAGTCAGAGTCTGCATATGCTGCTGTTTAGTTCAGTTTTTTATGTTTATTTTTTCCATTTTGTGTGCCACTTGTGCAAAATGATACCCAAATGAAATATTTAAAAAACTCTTTGAGTTCAAGAAAAATATTTTAAAAGAGTTCTAATTACTATACAAACCTTTTAAATAAATACAGGTAGGGTTTTATGCCTTGTTTGACTACTGTTATACTCGATACAGGTAGGGTTTTATGCCTTTATGTGCAAATAATATTATACTCAGTATAGGCATGGTTTTATGCCTTTTTGAGCAACTACCATTGTATTGAAATACATGGTTTTGATTGTAAATGTGATATTGATTAGAGGTGGGTTTTGTGATTTATGGGGTTTGTCTTTGCTGTTTGTGTTGTTTCTTTTGTGTCTTATAGTTGATTTAGTTTCCTTTAGCTCATTCAGCTAGTTATTTATTATCTTCATAACTTTTGTGCTTGCAGAAAACTGATGGTTGCAACAAAATGACTTGCATTAAATGCAGAACATACTTTTGCTGGATTTGCCACACACTACTGTCACGCTCTAACCCATATGGCCATTATAGTATGCCTGGTAGCCCTTGCTTTGAAAGGCTGTTTGAAGGTGTCAACATTGATGATGATGATGATGATTGGCTGGATGATGATGACTGGGAATTTTAACTTAAAGATTTCTTGGAGAATGGAGACTGTTGTGTGGTGAAAAATATAGTAAATTGTAATTTTCTGGATGATGGACTGGTGTTGACGTTGGAGATTTTAACTCAAAGGTTTCCTGGACGGAAGCATTTGGTTTTATGAGAAGTGAATAATGTGAGTTTTAATTTTAAAATGCATTGATGATGACTAGTATAAAAAGTGATGACTTTGATATTTATATTGAAAGGTTAAATTAGAATTTTTCTCTGTCACCAAAACATTTTGCTTACTAGATTGTTGTTTTTTAAAAAGATCATGTTCAAATATTTATTTAGATTATTTTTTTTAATGGAATTTATTAATTAACTTTTGAGGCATGTGTGATTTAAATAAGGAAAAACACACATTTTTATTCGTATCAGCACTTAAAAAATTGTATAACTATATTATTGATTAATTCATTTTATTATGAGCTTCAGATTTTTAGCATGGATTTTTTTTAATTTGGAAAGCATTTTAGTTATGATTTGAAATGCTCTCACAGTATTCTAAATAAATACTTAGACAATTATTTCAAAAACTTCAGTAGTATCTGAAATCTGTAATATATGCAAACTGAAATTAAACTGTCTAATGTTAGCAGTCATAGTAATTCTCCACTATCTTTAAATTTCATGCTGGACAAGAAACAGCTGTCATTTTGCTGTTAAATAAACAATTTGTTGTGGATTATATTGTCATAATAATTTTGTCTGACTCAGCAATTATTTTCCATTGAATGTAATTACTTAGTTAAGAACAGTGTTTTGGCAGGATGGAGATACTGATTTTATATATATATATACACACACACACACACACAAACCCTCGAAAATCCCACTTGCAAGTAGAAATGTGTCATTTGTGAGCTGAGAAAATAACAAGTAGGCAATTGTAAAGCAATATTTTTATCATCACAAAAAAATCATGATTGTCTATCTACATTTTTAAAAAATAATTTAATTATTTGCAATCAATTTCACTAGAGTTTCAGATTAGATGTCAGTTGTGATTGCCGAGAAAATAGAATTAGAATAACAATAATAATGTACTTATATGTCCTAAATGAGTACCGTGTACAGGTTGGAGACATATTCGACATATAGACCCACCCCTTTCATTGTATTGTCAACTGCTCATCTGTACTGAAGTAACCCAGCAACATTCATATCATTTCGGATTCAGAATGAGAAGGCACTTTATAATATATGGGACATGTGGCTGCATATGAATCAGACACAAAGTCGCCTAAAATTTATTGTTACGGTGCTTTACCTTCTTTGTTCTGACTTTGGCTGGGTGTTTTTTAAAAAATTAATTTTAGGATTGAAAATTTATTTTTTATTGGTCAGTTTATTTATAGTAGTGCAGAATCTGTTTTCAAAATAAAGTTATAACTGTGCAAAATTGTGCTATCTGGGGTGTAAATTAATTCATTTTAGAAGCTAGATATTGAGTTGATGCCAACTGGAAGAAAGCTTTAATGGCGTGTACTATTCATGTGTTGTCTGCTGCATTAGCTAGACTGCTGAACAGAAGAGTTTTAGACAATAATATTGAAATTTCTGATGTAGCAGCAATGATAATGATGAAAATATTGACGCAACAGATTTGAGCAGTTTTATCTGTTGTCATCAGGTAGACCTACACACTTGACTGTGACATTGCCTGTTTAGCCAGCACTGTCATTTGATCAATTTTAATTATTCATCTGTTGTTGTTAACCTATATAATTTTAGTAAAATTTATTATACCTTAAGATCTTTTTACTAAAGGTAAATTAAAGGTACTAAATAATGCTTAAATGTTTAGCGGTATGCCTACAATGATATTCACCGTTCAACACAGCCTTAATTGTAAGTGTAGGCCTACTTAATAGCTTAGTACTTGTAACTATCTAAACATTCTAATTTGTGTGTGAGTGTGTGTGTTAATGCAACAATACAAACCAAGATTGATTAAAACATCTTTCTAATACTTTCTGTTGGATAATATTGATATCATAATGTTATATATAGTCATATACCTAAAAATCAGAAAAGTTTCGCTAAATTTCATTTATAATATATCCTGTTTAAATAAATTTGTGGGTAAATAAAACTTTTCTTCTAATTTTTCATTCTTTGAGGATGTAATTTAAACATTTTTGAAGTTAGTAGCACCAGTCACTTTCTACAGAAAATTCTAGTTTTCAGGTATTAAACACATAAATATAATAATTTTTGTTTGTATGATTTCTCCCCTTTGATAGTCCAGGGGGTTTGAATTAAAAAAAAAAAATGTATAGTGAAAAACTCACATAAAATTTTTAAAAAAATAAACATGAGATTCTGAATTTTAATAAATTAGAAAAAACCCACTTTTGAAATTTTTTCACTTTCCCTGTGATTTCTCAAACAGTAACACACACACACACTGTCACAGTCTGATAAAAATGTCCGACTTGGTGACCTACTTGTCTTGTTTACTTCAAATTTGAAATTTGAAACCTTGGCTCCTTTGTTCAAAGCTTCCCTTTTCGAGATGCTTCTAGAACAGGTCAAGATGTTATGTAACTTTAGGTCCATTGTCCAGATTCTCGAACCAACTACATACTTCGCGATCAGTCACGTGATACGCATTATGCTTTTCTATAAATGTGGGTACGCGCTTCCGTTCCCTTACTGCGAGAACACATTAGCTATTTCCATCAGCTAACTCGGGTCATGCGGCAGCCGACAGCAGATGAGAACCATACCTTCGACTTCTCATAAAAAGGTACCATTTTATCTGATAGTATTTTGCATATCTTGATTATAAATATGTATTTGTGCTATGTATTATATTATTTCCATATATGCTTGAGCATGGTCCAGAGAAATGGCTGAGAAACCTATAAGTTATGGAATATAAATTTATTGTAACTCTTTTTCCATCGTAACTTTAATTTATATTGTTTTAATTCACTAAGAGCCAGAGTGCCTGTGCTCGATATGAATTCCTCATGTAATTCAATTATTGCGTGTAATTTTAATTGTAAATTGTGAAGCGCTTTGTTGGTTTGAATTACCCCTTTTGTATGAACATTAATTTAACGTTGTAACTATTTTATTGATTCATACGTCATGCTGTTAAATGGAACACGCGTGAGATGACTACATTTTTTCTAAATCTAATTGTAAAAACGACGCGAGGTCGAAACTCTTATTCAGCGCATTTTAAACTGGGACATGCTTGAGTAGGAACGTGTTAAATTGAAATTACATTAGAACACGTTACTTCTCCAGGTTGGCCCTTGCCTTGCCTTGCTTTTTGCCTTGGGGCTTTGGCTTTACTTTGCCTTGCCTTGTTCCGTCTGGTACTAACTGGTCTGAGCTCAAAGTGTGAGTTCATTTCTGAGGGTCCACGCCACTGAAATTCAAGTTCACTAGCAACATAAAGGAACACCTTCCTAGATGCCACGTGCGTCGTCGCTGTAGTGAGACTGTGAAAATAGACTGGCTGACTGAGTAAAGAGACCAGGCAGATACAGACAATCAGCTGAGTATTACTCAGTGTTTATGCAAATATCGAAAAGACAGTTGATTGGCAATTCGTTAGTTAACCGATAAAGCATGTACGCGCAAAGAATCGAGAAATAGACTATTCGCGCTCGTATTTGATTATTGTTAACTTGTTAAAACTTTATTAAATCTTATTTTCTTTGTTAAAACCTCTTAGTAGTTAATTTTTATGCATAATAGACCTATAGATTTTCTTAGATTGAATGGGGGCGGATGAGCAGAATGTTGATAACGAATGCATATTAATTTAGAGGGATTTAACTGTTTTCAATCTAGCTAAAAGTTCGCAATTTATTAGTTTGTAAATTTGTCGTCTGACTACAAGACACACTTTTAATTAGTCAAATAGTAAATTGAGCAACCAGTCTGCATAGAATATGAGAGAAGGAATTAATTATATTTAAAATCCTTAATTATTCTAGGGCAGGGTCTATAAATAAATACTGGAAACGTAACACACACACACACACACACACACACACACACACACACTCATATATACACATACACACACATATTAAGAAGTGATAATGAAACCAGTTGCATGGAACAATCATGGCCCAGCAAATTGGTGAATCTATAGGAGTGGATGAAACTGTTGTTAATGGGGATGGAGTAGAGGTGTGTTGTGCAGAAATTAACTCTTCAAATGCAAATTAAAAAAAATAACACAGCAAGGTGGCAGTGGCTGATTTATAGATTATGTAAAATGTTTTTATAAAGACTGCAATTATTATGTTAGAGAAAAGAAGTAATAAAACTGAAGTATTTTTTTATTATTACAACAAAGACAAATATATAATAATTTCTTTTTGTTTACCTATTATTATATATTTGATGTTAGCATTTGTTGTCATTGGCCCCCACCCTCCTTTTATTGGCATTCTTTTGCTAGTGAGTTGACATAACAAACTGCAAACATGGCTATAATTTTTAAGGGTTGTGTGTATGTGTGTGTGCATATATATATATAAATTGTGAAAGAAAATATGCACTGATATATATCGTTGCATATTTTCTTTCACACAATTTACCTCTCAAGTACACCAATATGCATTTAAATTGAAAGTATGTCTTTTTTAAACAATACTTATTTTTTATGGATTTACTGTCCACTCTTCTGAGTTAAAAGTCAACTTTTCTCTGTGAGGAAAATGTGAATAATGAGAAAATATGTGGCCTAAAGCATTCATTTTGGTGACTAAACCTTGAATGTGAATAATGAGAAAATATGTGGCCTAAAGCATTCATTATGGTGACTAGACCCTGAATGTGAATAATGATAAAATATGTGGCCTAAGCATTCATTATGGTGACTAGACCCTGAATGTGAATAATGAGAAAAATATGGCCTAAAGCATTCATTATGGTGACTAGACCCTGAATGTGAATAATGAGAAAATATGTGGCCTAAGCATTCATTATGGTGACTAGACCCTGAATGTGAATAATGAGAAAAATATGGCCTAAAGTATTCATTATGGTGACTAGACCCTGAATGTGAAAATGGATGCATGCATTTCTTCATTAAATAAAAACAACTGAAACCCATGAATCTTAAACGTCTTCATGATAGCAGTGTATATTCCAGCTTTCAGAGAAAAATGTCCTTGTCTGTCGGAATCAGTAAAAGGCTGCTGTTAATTGCATTTGTAATCTTAGGAGGCATGTATGCACAAGATGACACCTCAGCAATGTTGTATTTTTTTTTAACTGGATGCATAAATTGCTTTGATTATAGAGAATGAGGAAGCGATTGTTTGAGATCTTTCTGCCAGAGTAGGCAGTTTGCAATACTTTTATTTAGATTTTGAACACTACCTCATAAAAATATATTTATCTTTTGTTTATTTTCCTTCAGTTCTTACCTGCAATCCCATGATTAACTTGAATAGTGTTTTGTTCTTTGTTGAGAGAAGGAATTTAAGAAATAATTTTAAGAAATTAATCTAATTTGTCTTTTCTTGTTCTTCCGAACAAAAGTATTCTACAAGTTTCAGTTATTTTTTTTTTAAATAGCAATAAATACTCTATTGGTGGGGAAAGGAAGTTAAATTAGAGTGGACATTTAGTATTTCAGCAAATCGAAAGTTTATTTGCAAAAAAAGGTAAAGTTCGTGGAAAGATATCATACTGCATCATTTTATATATGTGTTTGTTAGTTTGGTTTTAGGGTGTTGTAAAAAATTATACATATTACATTTTTTCTTTCATCAAATCTCTATGAGCAAACCTCTGGAAACAAGCAGATAAAAATTGTCACAAGTTTTCTCATTGCCTTCATACTTATTGTTTTAAACTTGTTGCTTTCACTTCCACCACTTACATGTGAAAGGGTGCCAGTACAAAATCTTTTATGAAAGATCTACATCTGTAATGCATTTTTATATTTACTTTGTGTGGCATTTTCAGTTTCATAATTGTAATTAAAAGAGGCTAGGTCCTAAGAAAAGATAATTAGGTTGATAAATTACCTCTGTATTTAGTGCAGATAGATCCTGGTTTGTAAATCATTTTCATATTAGTGTGTTATATTTAGCATGTGTTTCAATGATTTTAGAATGTTTTTTGTGTAAATTTAAATACTGTTTTATATGTATGATCACAGAGTAACAATAAATCTGCCATTATTTTTTGTCATCACTCTATGCGGTGGTTATGTGTTAAATTGTAATATTAAAAAACAGGTAATGTTAATATTTTGTAAGTATTCCATTCATATATATCGTGGGTTGTTTTCTTTCAAAGTAATGTCAGTTTACATATTAATGAAACTTTACAAATGTTTTACTTTGTTCACAATAAATAATTGTTATTAACTTGCTGGTGTATATATATATAAGGTTGTAATATAGACTGAATTTTTTTAAAACAAACATCGTTTAAAAAAAATATTACAGTATAAAAATATAAAATAGTGATTCTTGTTATTTATGCAAGAGAAAACTTATTTTGCATTTTAATTGTTTTTATATTCTGTTTCTGTTGCATTTGCTTTTGTGTTTGATCATATTGAACTTAAATTTCTATATACTGCAGTTTATAATTTATCTTTCAGGAATTGAACTGTGTGAGTTACAGGTGTGATTGCAAAAGTCTATGATTTCGATTAAAAATGTTTGTGTTATTTGTGAAATCGTTTACCATTAATACTACTTCTTACAGGTTTACATGAGAGAATGAAAGGATGTTTTTATAGGATATTAACATTCTTTGACCAAATTACAGACATTCTCCAGAATACTGACATTCTTTGTCTTGAATACTTATATTCTTCCTCCATTCTTTCTTTAGAACACTGAGATTCTCTATTTAGTTTTTGTCCAAAATAATTTTATTCTTTCTCCAGAGTACTGTTATTCTTTCTCCAGTATACTGATATTCTTTTTCCAGAATACTGACATTGGGTAGTCCTAAAATTGCTGTTTTGCAGGAGTGTCAAATGGGTGTGTGTGTGTGTCTCGTTTGCCTGCTCCGATGTATCTCTCTCTCGCAAGGGCTAGGCAGCTCGTGACATGTGCCAGTAATACGTCGTCTTATAGATTTTAGAAGAAACAAGAAAGACACCATTGATGGTTGGGTGTGGCCCCAATTTATTCTGTCAAGCAAAGGAATGTTTTATTGGTTGTGCATGTGAGTGTGCGAATATGATTGTAGTGAGTACTGGACAAACAGACGAACGAAACAAAACAATACAAATACAAGCTCTTTCGCCCCTCTCAAAAACTGTGAATAACAAGTTTTTAGAAGGTGTGAATTAGGTTTTATTAACCTACTGGGGCGTCTCTCTCATTCGGTGGTTAAATCAATCACACTCCTTTCCAATGTCATACACTCTCTAAGGAAGGAGGAGATGAAAATGATGAAATTAAAAAATGTGAAAATAAAAGTAAATACAAAATTCCTATGCAGTAAACTGCACTGCTAACATGAAACAATTCATACACAAAAACGTGGATTTAACCACCATATTTTAGTTCGTATTACATATATAATAATATATATCCCGGTAAGAATATGATTAAATGTTCTTATTCTTAAATCTTCAACAATGTTCTAAATGCGCTTTTGCCTTTATAACTACTCACTTATACTGCGAATGTTCGAAGAGGAATGATGCAAATCATACTGTTACTCACAATAATGATTTCTGCTCAGATCATTGTTTTCAGATCCCCTGTGCATGGGCTAGATCTAGCAGTTTTTGGCTGATGCTAACAATGATAACTGTCGCTGATTTCTCCGGTCTCTGTGTACGATGGCCTGGACCTCAGGACATTTAGCGTTATCACGTACTTTGCTGAGTGAACGTGTCCTTGCACTGTGAATGTGGCACCTTCTAGGCTCGTCTGGTCCTCCACACATGGAATAGAACCTCCAGGACAAAGCTCAGACAGAGAGACTGAATGACTCGTCTGTCATTAACTGTATGCAAATGACGTTGCATACATAAGTTGTCCTGAACCGTTGAACTTTTCACTTCGCCATGATATATTTACGAACAAGTTGCCTCAATGCTCGTGATACTTGGCGGTCCACAGATGAAAAAATGGGTGGAAAGAGATATTCCCAACTTTCCTTGGTAAACACAACATAATTTCCTTTATACGAAGTTTCACCACAAAATATAGCTCTTATGAAGCTACTGTCTTCATGCAAAAATCCCATTTTCATGAAAATCTCAAATCTTCTTCCTACCTCTTCTGACAAACACTGAATTCTTGATGTTCCTACTTTAATTACGATAAAGTCTGATTTTTCGTGCAGAGAATTCAACATTGTTGCAGGTGTTGAATACCATGCACTTTTGTAATGTTGACGTAAACTACAATTTTACACTTTTGTAATGCTGATGTAAACTACAATTTTACGCACTTTTGTAATGCTGACGTAAACTACAATTTTACGCACTTTTGTAACGCTGACGTATTTACGCACTGTTGTAAAGCTCACTTGACCAGTAGCAATCACGAGCACGAAGTTCTCGATCTGCGCACGTTCAACACGCCTGCGTACTTTCTTCCACAGTTAAAATCTATCATAACATCCTGAGCTGTGTCCTCACAGTTACTTGTCCGTAAATGAGTACAATGCAAGGTCACATTTGCGTACAGTTAAATGACTGCGATTAATATTATTAACACCTCACACCTACACCCACTGTTACACTCCTACATATTGTTTATGTAATATAAGGTACTATATATTTAATACTTCTGACAGTATAAAATCATTGTAAGAGCTTCAGTCCTTTGACCTGGCAAGATCAGAAAACTCATAAAGTTCACAGGTTTGTCGCCCTTTCTTCCAACCCCTGCTCTATATACGGTCTATTAGCTTTTTAAGTATAGATATATTTTAGTACAAGTATATTAGTTTTAGTAAACTTCTCAGATTAATGTTAGGATATGTATGTCTGTTATTTTGTATGTAGACCTTTAAAATAATTTTATGACCTGACACCATTTGCTAATGGGTGGTGAACCTCTTTAGAGTGCTTAGGTACTGAGCGGTCCGCTCACCCACAGATTTCCCCCTCCTTTTTCAATGTGTGTGCGTGTTATTATATATTATTGTATTATATAAACCGGAAAACCGTGCAGGGTCTGTATACAGGAGAGCGCTGTGGTTGTGCAATAACTGTCGTTACTTTGAGCCCTGTCTTGGTCAATGTGATTTTTATTGATCGATCGATCCCCACCCACCAACCCTAGCTTTGAGTGTTGAGCTTAACGGCCATGATCGTTAGTGCAGAGCTCTTTGGAGAATTGGCAAAAATAACACCCAGCATAGTACAGCCTATTTATGGAAAATTAGCGAAAATAACACCCAGCATAGTACAGCCTATTTATGGAAAATTAGCGAAAATAACACCCAGCATAGTACAGCCTATTTATGGAAAATTAGCGAAAATAACACCCAGCACAGTACAGCCTATTTATGGAAAATTAGCGAAAATAACACCCAGCATAGTACAGCCTATTTATGGAAAATTAGCGAAAATAACACCCAGCATAGTACAGCCTATTTATGGAAAATTAGCGAAAATAACACCCAGCACAGTACAGCCTATTTATGGAAAATTAGCGAAAATAACACCCAGCATAGTACAGCCTATTTATTGAAAATTAGCGAAAATAACACCCAGCACAGTACAGCCTATTTATGGAAAATTAGCGAAAATAATACCCAGCATAGTATAGCCTATTTGTGGAGAATTAGCGAAAATAACACCCAGCATAGTACAGCCTATTTATGGAAAATTAGCGAAAATAACACCCAGCATAGTATAGCCTATTTATGGAGAATTTGCATAATCAGTTTCACAGGGCACACATTAAATATTAGTCATATATCTTAATCCCACTGTTCATGTAAAGACCACGTGAACAGGAATCCTCTCTATTAAACTTATATATTTATAAAATCCATATATTTCAGTAATGTCAACATTTCTAAACGTCATGGCCATGTTTAAGTAGCCAGCAACTTTTATAAATGTTATTGTTTTGTGTTAAAAAGTGAAATAGATACCAAACCTCTCGATCATGCACGAGATCGCATTATGACGACACAAAGTGGCTTAAATGCTGCAGGCTACAGTCCAGTCGAGGTTGTTTCTTTGTTCCGCGTGCAGCTAAGGTTTGCAATAGCAGGAGATATTCGTAAAGAGCTCGGTTTTCTTTTCTTAAGTGTCATACATTCACTATACAAGCGTGGCATTATCGTCCTCTGTGTCGTCATTAAGCTCGTTTGTGCATATTTGGTTAACATTATAAAAATCTCACAGAAGCACGTTGTATTGATCACGTATGCTGCAATATCCATTGGTACTACGACTTTGAAATTTTATATTCTCAATCAGAGAACACCTAACTCTATTGACTGAGTTCATTTGCACGGTTGACCTAGATTCTTCTTCACTTGGTCTTTAACACGTGATACGTTCATTCGATGTGTTCATGAGTCAATGAAATACTTTTCCACTTACAGTAATTTTAACTCCTGCCGCGAGACAGATTCGCGTGTCTACGAAAACCTGTCAGTGAACTTCAGGTACGCTTAGTTTGTAACGCAATAGATTCAAACTTGTCGTTAGATTCATGTGTCTTTGAAATATATTTCAGTTCTTTGAAATGTAGTTCAATTCCCTTCCAGCTTGATGACATTTCACAATAGATTCAAACCAGCCTATAGATTCGAGTGTCTTGGAAATATAGTTCAATTCCATTCCAGCTTGTTGACATTTCACGGGTCTGCGAGTCTCTAGTGCTCTGCAAGTCATGCTTTATGCTTTCAGTAATGCTATACCTTTTTAATCCAGCCCACTCACAAAACTGGTGTCGACAGCTGAGTGTACGAACGGAACAGTGGCTTGAACAATGAACACATGGGTGACTTACGTAAGTAAATAAATACATTTGGTATTTTTTTTTAAAAAGGAAAGGGAAAAAGTAATCAGTCATTAGCATGCGCTAGCTTGACATTTCAAGTAGTTCAGTGTCCGTGGCGACAAGCACCGTGTTGCCTGGTAGCAGATAGCAGCTCGTCGACCACCGTACAAGACAGACAATCCCCTCCCCACCAGTCCACGACAGTTTTGGTGTACACACAATAGAGGACAGATAGTTATAGTACCACCGTGTGCTTTCAAAGAAAGAAAATGGCTGACGGCAGGGCAAAGGAACACGTCCAGGTTGAAGCGGAACGGGTGGAAACTAAAAGTTCAGATCGAACTATCGTTCGCTGGAGCCATTCTGGAACTTTGGCAGTGAGTCGTACATGGTTAAGAATGTTGCAATTTTGAAGCAATAATCAAGAAATATTCGGTTTGGATAAAATAGTACTAACGATGAGTTAGTATTGGCAATCTTGGCCTTAGCAGCAATTGAAATACTCAAGGTCCTTAGACTTAACACGGTTCGTTCAGTTTTAACTTAGTTTTAAAGGTTCTTGCATCTGTTTTAATAATCAAGTTCTAGACAACGCGTACTTTAAATTTGGTAATATTAGCCTTAGCCTTAAAGTACTCATGGTCTTGACGTCACTTTTTGCAATCGATAGCCCTTATCAAACTGGCGTATTACAAAAGAGATCAATAACAGCGCACACTGTGAAGAAAAGAATATCACGTATTATTTAGAATCACACATTTCGATTGGTTAGATTTCTTTTTGTCTCAATGGCTGATGAAGTAACACTTTGTGGCAGAATAAATTTGCCTATACCTATTTCTAAATTTAATTGTTATATAAATTATTAAATTTCAAAATGACCCAACCTTGAGCACTGCTTGTGCTGCTATTTTTAATTGTCAAAGGAAACAACTCGGGTAAAAAATGTGCTAGACTTGCTAATGTAATATAAACCGGTTTCGTTGTGGATAAGTAGTTTTTATTATTCAATGGATAAGATTTACAAGAACGAGACCAGCCAATGGGCAGAGATCGAAGTTTACCTGTTGAAAAGAATTTATTTTCTAATCACTTTGAATTTAGTGTGGTAGACTGTAGAGTCCGGTCACGGAAGGCTGCCATTAGTTTAATGGTGAGTTAACTACAGATTGAGAGAGAATGGACTTAGAAATATTTTGTGAATTTTGCTATTGAATATGATACTTGTGTTTTACATAGAGATATATTATGTGAGTAGACTATTTCTACAAATTGTGAACTATGATGCTTGTATGTAGTTTGATAAACACTTGACATTGTTTCTAGTGAACCTGTTCATAAGATTGTTATGTTGTATTTATTATGCCTTATGCGTGTATGGGGCTAATAAATATTGTTGCAGGAAACTGCAAGTTGAGACTTGAATGTAAGAAAGAATGGAGTTAGAGATGATTACACTGGAAACTTAGCATTTGCTCTATGATTATATTTTACAGAGAAGAAACAGCCTTTTTTGTTTTCACCAGAATCTATTGGCTTACTGATTTATAAACTGCTACAACCATGGTAGATGGGAAAAGGATCTACCCCAAGTGTTTAAGTGTAAAGGTACACTGCACTCTGTTGATGTATGGTGGCAAAGTATGCTCTATTACATCATGGAATTTCTGGTACAAGTTAGTTACTGGAAATTGCTATATTTTGGTTCTGCTTGAGGGAACTAATTTAGGCAGAGCACCCAGATTAGCCTCAAGAGAATAGGGGTTCATCAGTGTTCTACATGTGTAAAAGAACAGGTGAAACTTACAACTCTATTGTGACAATGAACTTGTGACTTTGTTATGAAAGCGCAAAAGACTATTGTGGCATTCATCTAGACAAGCATATGTACAAACTATTATTGCTCATCTCCCTATAACTCTATTTCCATTCTATGATAAGAATTACCCTGTCATTTCTATTGACACTAACCTATTGAATTGTGTGTTAGGATATAAGACAGTGTAGGTATTGAAATTATTCTAGTGTGGTTCGTGGAAATATTGATGTCAAGTAATCTTATCATTATATTTGCTATATGTATATTTGATTGTTGATTTAATAAATGTTTTGTTAAATTTATTGACCTGCTTACACATATTGATAACCATATGTTGGAGAGACAGTGAGTGGATGGGGGCTCGCTAAATATGGATTTATCTTTACCTTTGGTAAGAAGTTTTCCACCTACAGAAGTATTGTCTGATAGTGAATGTTTGTCTTTAATGTTGTGGAAGAGAGAAAACGTTTACAGTGTCCGCATATCCACCAATTAAGAGAGATGAGTGGTGTATTCTGGAAAATTATTAATAACATAAATTAAGATTCTCATCACTTGTAATTAGTTAGGGTGATTTATAATAATAATAATCGTAATCAATAACTTAGGTAGCGTAGGCATCGCACAATTATTTTTTCGTGACATTCGATCTCGCCAAATTCTACTGTTAGAAATGATTTAGTTTTATTATATTGTTTAATTATCACGGTCAAAGAAAAAATTAAAACGAATGGCATCAGGCTAAGAAATCTATAGATATTTAAAAAAAATAAAACTGAAATACCAAATAAAATTAAAACTGAACAACAACAAAATTTCGAAATAATATTTAAAGAAAAAGTTTCATTTTTATAAATCAAGTGATATTTATTCATGAAATACACACGCACGCACACACACACGAATTCAGTAAAGACAGAAAAGTTGATTTGTTAATTTAAAAAAAATAATTGAAGTAATTAAATATAGTTCCTAGTAGTGAGTCTGCAGCAGAAATAATCTCTCTCTCTCTATCGTTTGTCTGTCTGGTCAGGTTTCTATGTCAGGTGTTCAGCGCGCACCATTGACTCTACGTATACACGATAGTGGGCGTGGTTGTGCAGCGCGAGGTGTGCACGTGATTTTCGCGAGGCGCACGGAGCCGCCGGAACCTGACGCAGAGTGGGAACCACTGGAAGAAGGGTAAGGAGGGTTTTTTTGTTATTTTTATCCCTCGTAGATTTTATAGATTGCTTTTGCAGTGATTTAATCACCTGCTTTAACACGTGCGTTTCTTTTTACAATCGACTCAGGTCACCTCGACAGCGAAATGGTCATTTCCGCCAGTTTCTGAGGCACATCTCTGTCCACCCCCACCCCCGTTTGTGATATTTCGCGTTAAAACCAATGTTCACATATCAGATTTATTGTAGTTTGAAAATAATTCCGTGAACTTTCTCTTCTGTTGGAAGATACATGAAACGAAAGGGGAGTGAGAACTTATGCCAGAAGATATTAATGATCTTGCTTCTCTCCCCTACTTCTTAGTCCTTGGCTTCACCGATTCAATACATGTACACTGAACAGTCCCGACCCCACCCCACCAACACAAAGCGCGAACTAAGCGATGATTTACGAGAGAAAGACATCCCCTTAAACGAGCGTGGATTGTCGAGGAAAACGGGAAACGGGAATGGTAAAATTTGACTGGAAATTGTTAAAAAAACGCAACATTTACAAACCAAAGCTCATCGAATGCTGAAGTTTGATTGGATTTTTAAATGTGTCATCCTTGTGTCTCATTTACAGTGACAAGACTCACAGGACAAGTCGATGACGTCATACGATTTTAAGAGCATCCATCTTGATGGACTGCATAATTCTTGGGCTAGGTGTAGGCCGTGGTCTTACTCGTCAGAAATGTGTCACTTCCTTGTAACAGAGTGTCATCTGAAACACACCAGTGGTCATCGCTTATTGCATTTCCATTCATCTATCCATCGTCATCAGCGACATCGATGTTGCTTTATTTTTTTTTTTAAATCGCACATATAGTAATTTTTTCTATTATTCTTTCAGTCGATTCACATATCATTATTCTTTCAGTCGATTCACATTTCATTATTCTTTCAGTCGATTCACATTTCATTATTATTTCAGTCGATTCACATTTCATTATTATTTCAGTCGATTCACATTTCATTATTATTTCAGTCGATTCACATTTCATTATTATTTCAGCGTCACAAATGTTGAAGGAGTAGTCGCCATGTATTGCCAGACACCTCTTTCAAAGAGCGATCTCTACAGTCTGGAATTTGACATTGGAGCTTATTTCGCCACTCTTGGCCAGGAGGCGGGATGCCAAACAATCAAGGTGAGAAGTAAGCTTCACTCAATTCCGGATCATTGTAATTTTGATTCTCTTTTTCTGTTTGCAAATTCCTAGGGTAGTCTTTTTATGGCGTGTGTCTAGACTCTAGAGCCTGTGTTATTGGTTGCCGCTGGAACATCCCTTACCATGGTCTCTGGAACCTCTCTTTCTGAATGCATTTAGAACCTCTGTTACTGAGTGAATGTAGATTTTAGAATCTCTGTACCTAAATGCCATTATGTGTGCTGTAGAATCGGCATTTTATCTATCATGTATGCTTTCGGCAATCTGCTGACATTCTTTTTGCCATCTTGTGGTCTCCATGTGGTTTCCCTTCATTAGAGGGGTCGTTTCCATGGACACCACGCGCGTACACGGAGTCAGTTTGACCTATCACCGTGCAGGAATGAAGGCTACACTAATAAACCCCCTCTCTGCCTGTCCTCACAAGGTCATGCTATTCAGTGTCTGCTTGTCCTCACATGATCATACTATTCAGTGTCTATCTGTTTGTCCTCACAAGGTCATGCTATTCAGTGTCTGCTTGTCCTCACAAGATCATGTTTGATCAAAACACTGAGCAGAACATTGCATGGTCAAAGGACTGGACTTGTCTTCCTTCGTCTGGACAATCTACTGCGTTCCTCGTCATGTGTCCTTGGGAGATCTGTATACGTGAATATATAATACAAACTGTAGCACGCAACAATAAACAGTCTCGCATATTCGTATATTCACTCGAAATTCAAAGCTGCAAATCTTTTACTGCAATAATTTTTAAGCAGAATTTCCGAATTATAAATACGCCAACATTCCCACGTAAGTCTAAATTTCGCTTCTTTATTGCAGACAACTTTCAAGTTCTCTGAAGTGGATAAAGAACAACAAATTTCAATACACATCTCACCCTATGGCTATTCGCTGCATTTGGGATGATCATCACTTGGCTCATAGCTGACATAAATTGACTAGCTATTGGCAATTGATGAACTACTACTGACTTATAAACAACTCCGATGTGATGATATAGCATGAGTTGATTGTGACATGTACTATAAAGCCAGAATCTTGGCCATAAAGTACTTATAGTATAAATAGCAAAGTAGAATGAATAAGTACTTGCAGTGTATATGCTTAGGTTTTCATTATAAATGGCCAATTTCTTGCAGTGTTAATGATCAGGTACTTAAGAGCAAACGGTTAAGCGTTTTCAGTGCAAATGATCAATACTTGCAGTGTAATGGACCAAGTAAGCACTGCAATGTAAACAATCAAAAACATGCAGTGTAAAACGATTATATATATATATATATATATATATATATGTACCTACAGTGTAAATGATCAAGAACTTACAGTGTAAATGTTCAAGAGCTTACTGTGTAAATGTTCAAGAGCTTACTGTGTAAATGATCAAGAGCTTACAGTGTCGCTGAGTAAATGATGAAATCTTTGGTTACGCCTCGGCAAATGACATAAGTTAAACATGTATGGACAACAGTATATATATTCAATAATTTTTTATTTAATAAAACTTACCAAAGGAAACATTCGTTGGTTTCATAAGCTTGTTTTCTGTAATTCTGCTAATCGTCCACGTTTTTTTTTCTTCTTCTGAAAACAGGACTTTAAACTAATGGATTTGTGGAAACTATAAAATATTTTGTTTAATAAAAGGCATATAACATCTATAATGAGTATTCTAAAGTAATAGACCGAATTGAAAGTACATTTCGTTTAATGTAACACACATAAGAAATTAGTTGTATAAAGTAATGGACTTTAATATAAGGCAAATAACATTTGTAATAAGTACTAACGGACTTTGTTGAAAACATATAGCGTTTAATACAAGGCACAAAACATAATTATGATATTGGAATTCTAAAGGTGGACTTTGTTTCAAACACCCTCGTTTAATACATACGCCAGTAATATTGTGGTGTAATGGACTTAGTGGTAAAGTGGTAAACCATAGTATATTTTGTTTAATATAAGGCCTATAATACCTGAAATTAGGACTCTGAAGTAATGGACTTAGTGGTAAACCATAGTATATTCTGTTTAATATAAGGCATATAATACCTGAGATTAGAACTGTGAAGTAATGGACTTATTGGGAACCTAGTTTAACAGAGGCGTGTAAGAGCTGTAAGTAGTCCTCTACAGTAATAAACTCAGTCGGGAAGTAATGTTATCGAACTAATTTCTTTTAATACAAGGCACGTAAGACCTGAATGTAGTCCTTTACAATAATAAACTTAGTCGGAAGATAATGTTCACAAACATATTTCTTTTAATATAAGGCATATAAGATCTGAATGTCGTCCTCTACTGTAATAAACTTTGTAGGAAAGTAATATTATTGAACCATTTTCTTGTATTGCAAGGCATTAAGACCTGAATGTAGTCCTCTACTGTAATAAAATTAGTCGGTAAGTAATATATTATTGAACCAATTTCTTTTAATTGAAGGCATGTAAGATCTGAATGTAGTCCTCTACAGAAATAAACTTTGTAGGAAAGTAATAATACTGAACCAATTTTTTCTTTTAATACAAGGCACGTAAGACCTGAATGTAGTCCTCTACGGTAATAAACTGTGTAGGAAAGTAATATTATTGAACCAATTTCTTGTAATGCAAGGCATATAAGATCTGAACGTAGTCCTCTACGGTAATAAACTTTGTAGGAAAGTAATGTTCACAACCTAATCTGTTCCATACAAGGTGTTGTGACGTGTTTTACTTCACGCTAAAAGTGTAGGTGGACAGCATTACACATCTTGCTTAGGACAAGCCCGGTGATTGTTGAAAATGAACTCTATTGGTCTGGAATGGGAGATATAATTATAAAGCATCTCGTGTAATAAAGGCGTGCCACTAAAAGGAATAAAGAAATAGGGGTATCTCTTTTCACCGAGGCTGATTTTGACCTCTTGAACCAGTAAAGTCTACGTCAGCAGAAACTTTAGAACTCTGAGGAAAGGAAACTTTCAAACGAAATCAGTGCCATCACAGCAACCACTTTTCAACCGTTTCCCCTCCAAACACGATCAGTTTAACCCGAATTCTATTAAAATTTGCTGTGTAAATGTCGAGTGTGTAACCATTTTAACTATCTTGCCACGATCTAACACTAGTTCTGATCTTGGTGCAAGATAAGCTGCCATCTGTTACGTCACACTGGCCGTCATTTATAAGTAGGGTGAGATTTTGCCGGATCCTCTTTTAGCAGTTTTAGGGATAGCGAGAGTTTAATTTTTATTTTTAATTGTTATTAATTGGCATTCGCGCTATTTGACTGCGAGAGGATTTTACATTTACTTTAATCGAAATCTGAGGTAAGTCATTTGTAAACTTGACTTTAGTCAAATTTGACTTGTATTTGTGCCATTTGACAGGAGGGTTTTTACATTTATTTTCTTGTAAAACTGAGGTAAATGTTTTACGTAGAATAAACACTTTGTTAAACGAGAATTTAGTTTTGTCTGTTTACTTTCAGTTAAACGTTTACTGTCTTAACAAAAGTTCCATATGCAAATGTCTGCCTTCTACTAGTTAATAGTTTACTTGTCTTACAATCGTACTATATGCAAACATCTTCTTTCTATTAGAGCGCACATTTTAAGCATTTTCAATTACATTTTAAAAAATCTAATGTCAGCTTTCTGCTGGGTATTACTGTTGTCTTAATAAGGGACACACAAAGACATTTACAAGTGACACAAGTAGACTTGAATCTACCCTTAATGCTCAGTGTATCTGTAGTTTTCAGTTAATATTTTAATACCCATCGTTTGTTAGATACTGAATCTCCAACCGTGAAACAAGTTTCTTTTGAAATTAATTAACCATCCGTTCTAGATAAACAGGTTAAATTATGGACGAAAGTCACATTGATTTCAAATTATGTGGTTATACCTTTTAAGAAATATGGTTAAAACATGGGTATTTTTTAAGCAATATGCAATCGTTAATATAATGAAACCATGCGTGTAAGTTAAAAATAAGCAGTATACATTGGGTAATATGGTTCAATCCCCATGGATGTAATTATTACCAGTTTACATAAGGTAATATGGTTAAAACAAGGATATAATTGTGGCGGATTGTTATGTGTGAGTGAAGGAGGAAAGAAAGACGATAAGAATAAAGTGTTGAGTAATTTCTCCCTTGCCCGCTTCTCAGTCACACAAATAATAAATAGATGCGCGGACGCACAACAAAATGAACGTTATGAACAGTCTAGTCCTAGGATAAATACGTAATCAATGACTTGTCGTCCCCAGACTCCCGTGGTGGATACAGTCCCTCTAGTTAGTACACATATGACATCACGAAGTCTAGTCCTAGGATAAATACGTAATAATCAATGACTTGTTGTCCCCAGACTCCCGTGGTTTACAGTCCCTATAGTTTGTACACATATGACGTCACGAAGTCTAGTCCTAAGATAAATACATAATAATCAATGACCAGCTCGTCGTCCCCAGACTCCCGTGGTTTACAGTCCCTATAGTTAGTACACATATGACGTCACGGGATGATACAACAAGAGTAGAAATCGAGTATTTTAAAGAAATGTAATCAAAGATAAAGCTAAATAGAAAAAGAAAACAACGAAGTCAAGTGTCCTGGCTAAAAATAGAAGAGATCTCTTTAGAGTCATCACAATCAGTGAAGAGTTCTAGTGCACAGGTATTGCAATGTCTTTTGAAACTTTCTGGTTTGCTTACCTGGACCAGAAGGGAATCAATCAGTCTTCAGCCCGAGAACAGTATCAGTGGTTCTGTCCCCTGGATCCTGTGAGTAAGTGTGGTTTGATGTCTTCTTGACGCTGACCGAAGAAACACAGGTATAGATAGCATTTGAGACGGCCCTTTCTTTCAGCTGTAACGATCAACGCGTACCAATTGTAGAAGTTTTATGAGCAGCTTGGTTCTTGAGCTGGTCGGGCTGCATAAAGCGCCAGACTGGAGATAAACAATCATGTTCTTCCTTTTATACATTGTTTATAATTGTGCACTGAACAGTGTCAGTTGCACTCGATCAGACAGTTTTTGAGAGATGAGGAAAAAATCTGGATAAACTCACTCTCACACACTCTCCCATGCAAATCTTAATTATTATTTATTAATACAAATAAAATATGAACAAAAAGTGTTTAAACAAGCTGTGGAAAAAATTTATATTAGTTTTAATAATTACAACAGGCTTGAGAAATCATGACTACTAACTTTTTGCTGGCAATAGATCCTGAATGATAAAATCCAGGGAAAAATATCCCACAAGTACACAGACTCATAAATGTTCAATCTGGAAGGTTTTGCTTTAGGTATAAATTCTCTAAAGAAGACGCTTTTGTGGGTCTGAAAAGCAATCTAATTTTGGCTTTCCCTAACAACCTATTTATGTGTTGTACTAACCGTTGACAGTAATTTGTTTACTTGGTTGACACGTCTAGTCTCTGGTCTGAGTGGAAGCTGACCAAATGACATGGGCCACTTATCAGACTGATATTTTGTGCAAAATTACAGCGGCTGGAACTGGCGACAAGCCAAACTAGGAATTGTATAACCAGTGCATTGTGGAGTTCAACGCTAAATTTAATAAGTTAGAAACTTGGTAAGAATTTAAGGTGACCAAGTCACAACTATTATTACTATTTTAAATTATTATTATTATGTTTGAAATATTATCATGAAGCAGAGCAATTCTGTCTCTTAATTACTTAATAAAAGCGAGTTGTAATTCACACGGACGGTATAATTCACACGGACAGGGTTCAGGTAAACAGATAAAGTGTATAAATCAAAAGAGTCAAAATTGTCTTTGGTAATGCTGTCCGTGACCCTCTTCCCGTAAAACATAAAGAGACGTGCCTTAACAAAACAACAACAATGCATGCACTCTTAGATAGGAGCCTGAGATATGGGTCATCTGGCGCTTTTACTTCTGACGCTCCTGGTCAGCGCTGCCAAAGCACAGTTCAATCCTAGCTGCAGTTTTACCAGTGGGCAGTGCATCTACTCAGTACAGCTTGGCCACGTAGGCCAGTGTGACACCGCTGTTGCTACAGAAGACGGCCAGTGCTGCGGTGACCTAAGGACACAGGTGACTGGATTGGCTTCTGATGTCAGCACGCTGAAATCACAGGTGAGTTGCAAATATGATTGATGACGAAATTGCACGTAAAGGCACTATCTTACAATCGATAGTCAAGGACGCGCTACTTTGGCGTGCGCCAATTGGACGTAAAGGCACTATCTTACAATCGATAGTCAAGGACACGCTACTTTGGCGTGCGCCAATTGGACGTAAAGGCATAGTTTTACAATCGATAGTCAGGGACGCGCTACTTCGGCGAGCGCCAATTGCACGTAGGTGTTACTTCTCTGAAGGCAGTGTGTTTGGCCGCGTGTTACGTAGTGTGTGTTGTTAGACTGTTAGAGGATGAATATGTTTGTATTCCTACAAACACTGTATCATAATTTTTTGTGGGGACCACGTCTGTGGGCATTGTAAATACAGTACACGAAAGTTGTGCGTTGTTTTGGCTGTTTTATTTGGGCACAAGTATTAACAAACACGAAACACGGTTTGTCTCGAAACATTACAACTCGCTTAATGCGTGGTGATGATTTTCGTAGCGTTGCGTTTTGTTTTGTTGTTTATCACATTAAAGGCTCTGTCGCCACGCAACCAACGTTTTTTGCAATAATTAAATCTATGTGTAAAGTATTCCTATGCTAGTTGTTAGGATAGTTATAATAATTAATTGTTGCGCACTTACTGAAAAAAAAAAGAAAGATTTATTCAGACTTATAATTAAACGATAAGTCATGTCAATGATTATTGCTATTTTTTGTAATTTCTTGCAATCAATTATTTTTGAATGATTAATGTGATCGTTTCTCTTTAATGATTAATTGTTTATTATGAATCTTTGCAATTGATCTTTATTTATTTTCATAGATTAATGCGCTCCTGAATAAAATGAATACATTTCCGAAAATTAGCTCTTTCCTGGTAACCTGCTAGTTATAGTCACACATGCACATACACAACAACACAACACAACTGCACACACACATACAACCACACACTCAACCACTAAACACAAAATCACCATACTCACACGCGTATACTAAACCACACAAACCACAACCACATACACTCACAACCACAAACAGATACACATACATTATCTCCACCACACAAGTACAACCGCACAAACACAGACAAACCACACACACACAAACCAACATACACATAACCACCTCAATACACAAGCACACCCACACTCAACCGCCATACGCACAATCACTATTACACACACACACACACACACACACACACACACACACACACACACACACACACACACACAACCAACCAACACGTATTCAGTGCTCTCTCAGAAGCAAGAAATTGATATTTATTTACCTGTTGCTGCAGGTATCGGAGCTTCTATCTGAGTTGATGGCCACTAAAACAAATCTGAGCAATAATGAAGAACAACTGACGGAATCTGAACTTCACACCCAACAGCTGCTCGAGTTGTTAGCTGCCAAAGAAGCAGAGCTGAACGCGACCCATAGTCAATTGGCAACTGTGAGTGATCATGCGCAAGCACATGCGCAGAAGACAAACTAGATTTCCTCAGTATCTTACCATTTACTTTTTCTTTGAAAAATTCAAACGAAAGTGTTCTGTTGAAGTGGTGCTGGTATTCCGAACAAAATAGTCTTTATTATACTGTATTATTATGATCATTCGAAATGTTGAGCCTTTAGAGGTAAATCTATCTATCTATCTATCTATCTATCTATCTATCTATCTATCTATCTATCTATCTATCTATCTATCTATCTATCTATCTATCTATCTATCTATCTATCTATCTATCTATCTATCTATCTTAGTTTTAACTATAGTGCCCATAAACCTGCTACTATTGTGTGTGTGTGTGTGCGTGCGTGCGTGCGTGCATATTTATGTGTGTATGCGCGATAGAGAGAGTTGCTTTAACAAACTACAACTGAGCAAATATAAGAAAATAAGAGGTAATTCACTTAATTAATTATTTTAATATTTTAATTCCCACAAAATATGAGAAATGATACACAAAAATTAAAATATAAACTTAATCAAAAATGATTAATTAATAACTGATTGAATAGTTTGACTAACTAAGCGATGTTTTGTTATTTCTGAAGATTATAAATTAACCAGAGGTTTACTGTTTGACAAACGCAATTCACATCACTGACTTTATTTCACTTTTAATTTTCGTTCGATTATTGTGTTAACTTAGTCGTTTAATTTCAATATTTTAACCACCACCACCACCACCCAACCCATTTTTAATTTTTTTTTTTAACCAAGATAATTCAGCAAGCTGGAGAAGAGATCCAAACACTACGGTCAACCGTGTCTAACCTGACCACAAGTCTCAACACATGTAGGGGAACTCTGGGACTGGCCACAGGAGGCACTGCAGAGCCCATCGGTATATGATTACATTTATTATGTGTTCGGTGGTGTAGATCTAATCTCTTATTTGTAGGACAGGGTTCGGCTCTGGACTTGTATACAAGTGTAGATCTAATCTCTTATTTGTAGGACATTAAAGCTGTACAAATTAGCGCCATCAATACAGAACCTAATTCAGGAGTCAATGAAAAACTGGAAAACCAACCTCAAATGCAACAACACAGATATTGCAGACATAAAAATAAACTGTGGAATCTTCCAAGGTGATTCCCTATCACCACTGCAGTTCTGCAGTCAGGTGATCCAGAAAACAGGATTAGGATAGAAAATGAAAGTAGGACAGGTTATCAGCCATTTACTGTACATGGACGATCTCAAGCTGTACGGTAAAAATGAACGTGACATCACGTCACTGATTAATACTGTCAAGATCTGCAGTGAGGGCATCAACATGAAATTCGGCCTTGAGAAATGTGGAAAAATTGTCATCCGGAAAGGCAAGGTCAAAACAACCGAGGGCCAACAATTCGACATCGGAAAAATCAACGATGTTTCAATGGAAAAGGGATATAAATACCTTGGGATACTACAACATCAAGAAAATATGCAGAGAGAAGTGAAGTCCAAAGTTAAGAGAGAGTATGAAAAACGTGTTAAACAAGTTCTGAAGTCCAAGCTAAATGGGGCGAACAAAATACAAGTCCTTAATGCATACGCAATACCTGTAGTAAGCTACACAGGAGTATCATAGATTGGACAGCAAATGAAATAAATGAACTGGACAGAAAAACAAGAAAACTACTCACGTTACACCCCAAAGCAGACGTAGATGTATCTCGAAAAATGGGAGGCCGAGGTCTCAAGAAAATAAAAAATGTCATTGAAGGAGAAGTCATTGGTCTTGAGGACTACATATGGAAAAACAACAAATATGATCCACTGATAGAAGCAGTAAAGATGAGTGGACTATTCCAACCACCAGAAACAGACAAAAAACATGGAAGGAAACAACGAAGCATGCATTAGCACATAACTGGGGCCAAAAACCTCTCCATGGCCAGTATGTACGACAAGCCGACGAAGTGTCAACAAAGCAATCAACGTATACAAATGGTTGAAAGAGGCAGGATTGAAAGCAGAAACAGAAGCACTCATAACAGCTGCACAAGATCAAGCACTCAACACCAAATCTCACAAAACGAAAATCTCAAATGATTCCAAATATAGACTCTGCAAATCCATGGATGAGACAACAGAGCATATATTATCTGGATGTCAGGTTCTGGCTGGAACCGAATCCACCAAACGACACAAAGAAGTGGCAAAACACATACATAGAAATCTGTGTGAGAACTATGGCATAAAAACCCCAGAAAGAGCATGGATGCACCAATGATACGGCCATAAGTATTGCACAGTAGACGCTGATAAGTCACAAGTATAACATAGTTGCCTGAAATGAATTTCAATTACCCGGAATTTCAATAGCATGAAAAATACTCTTATGTGTGCATATATACGTGCGTGCGTGCTTATGTTAGTGAGTGATATTTGATGAGTGTAACTGATATAAAAGTAAAATGTCTGAATATATGGATAGATACAAGGAGTAGACTACATAGTTACTTTTTGTGAGTAGAGTAAGAGAAGTCGTTAAAGAAAGTATTTCATTTGCTAATTGTTGGCATAGGTACGTGATAAAATGTAACTCATAAGTCTACGTATCAAGTATTTTCTATGCTAGTCATTGGGAGAGGTTAAAGTTGAAATAATAAAACTGTATATAATGTACTTCTAAGCCAGAGGTTGGGATGGTTGAGTCGTAACATTAAATATATAAATGTATGTAACGTTTTCTATGCTAGTGGTTGGAATGGGATGAGTTATATCATTAAGTATATAAACTATTTCTATGTTAGTCGTATCATTAAGCATATAAACTATTTCTATGTTATCTGCTGGCACAGGATGCAAACTGACGTAACATTGTCGCTTGTTCGCAGCGCCACCTCTGCCTGCTGATTTGACAATGACGTTTTGTGATTTCGAGAATCGTACAGACACAAACGACACAATGTGTGGTTATACTCAAGATAGAAACTCATTAGCCTTCTGGAGCAGAGGCCAGGGGCGACAATCTATAGTGACAGGACCGGTAGAGGACCATACATACGGAGCACCAACAGGTAAATTTCTCTACCAGTAAAAATAATGTTTTAGAATTATGTAGACAAAAGTGCAATGAGCTAAAAAGTGTTATTTAACAACGAGTAAGAATGTCTGACAATTCATGTCAAGTAATGTGTACTTGTGAAGAATTTTGCCTATATTTACAGCCTTGGCCATATACTATTTTGCCTTATTATTGATTTTATCGAAAATCTGCCTGTTTTAAGTTTTTCTTCTGCATTCTCCTTGTGTGTTATGTTATCTACAAAATAAATTCCACTTCTAAAAACCAAGAATGATGTTAATAAAAACTTTAATTTTGATTTGCAGAAAGCAGATTGTACGTTTTAGATAATTTCTAGAATTTATTGAAGTTTTATATTAGAATTACATGTAGTTTAATTTTAGGAATACAAAAAGTTTAATTTTGAGAATTACATATATTTTAATTTTAGGATTACATATAGTTTAATTTTAGGAATAATATATTGTTTAATTTTAGAATTAGATACAGTTTAAGTTTAGGATTAAATACAGTTTGATTTTAGGATTATATATAAATATATTAAATTAAATATAGTTTAATTTTAGTATTTCGTGAAATTTAATTTAGGATAGTACAGTTTATTACCGTGTAGTTTAACTGTAGGATATGCGCGTTTTAATTTAAAGATTTATTGCATTAAAATTTTAGAGTTACATTCAGTTCCTGTTAAAGAGGTGTTTACATTTTAGAAAATGTAAATTTTACACTTGAATGTAACGTTCCCCAATTCCCATCTGCAAACAAACTTGTCAAATTACATGTTTCTAACAGGTGAAAAGGCGTCCATTATTTAAAAGATGAAACATCTAGATTTCGTTATGTTTTTACAAATATCAGTTGAAAGCGGTCGTGGTTTGATTAATTTTCCTTATCCTCAGGACAAACAATCTTCAACTAGATGTCCAATCAAACTTACAAAACAATATTAAAAGGTCTCAACAATAATTATTTTTTGCTCTAAATTTATAGTTAACAGGTGTATTTGTGGTGTCCTCATCAAAACAAGTACAATAGTTGTTCAAACATCCCACATGCTCTCTCTACCTGTCTGCCTGCCTGCCTACCTACCTACCTACCTACCTACCTACCTACCTACCTACCTACCTACCTACCTACCTACCTACCTACCTACCTATCTATCTATCTATCTATCTATCTATCTATCTATCTATCTATCTATCTATCTATCTATCTGTGTTTCTGTCATTAAAATTATGAAAGTGCATCGTATTATGTGTTCTACCTTGTCACGACAGACATATATATACTAAAATGACGAAAGACATCGTATTGTGTTGTCTAAGTTGGCACAAGTCACTAAAGACGTACATTTTTAAATGATGAAAGACATCGTATTGTGTTGTCTAAGTTGGCACAAGTCACTAAAGACGTACATTTTTAAATGATGAAAGACATCGTATTGTGTTGTCTAAGTTGGCACAAGTCATTAAAGATGTACATTTTTAAATGATGAAAGTATCGTATTGTCTAACTTGAGAAAAGTTAACGTATATTTTAAAATGATGACACTGCATAGTACTGTGTTGTCTAACTTCACACAGGTCACTACAGACATGTATATAATAAAATTATAGTAAAAAGTAAAAACTGCATCCTATTGTGTTGTCTAATTTGGCACAGGTCACTATGCTTTCCTGGATGCCGTCGCAATCGGCTCAGCTACTTATGTCCAAGCTACACGTAACGCTACAATGACGTCTCCAGAATACCCGCCCGCTTCCGGATATTGCATCAAGTTCTGGTACAATATGAACGGAAATGACGTCAAGGACCTACGAGTCTACGCCAAGGTAAGCGAATGCTGACGTCTGAAAAGACACAAGATTGCGGCATACAGTCAACAATTATTTGCCTCTTTGTTGCATACCATGTCTAATCTGTCAGTGCAGTAATTATTTAATAACTGTTTTCATTTTTGTTGAGCCTGCATCTAGCCAGACGATGCAGGCGAAGGTGAAGGTTAAGGCACTTCCTCTCTTACCCAGAATCCCGTGTTGGAGACCAGCTCGGGAAAGAATCTTATGGGGGCTAGGACATGTTTACTAGATTATTGAGTTCGGTTTAATGTCTAGACCTTCGAAGGACACAATCAGCTGGGGTCCTGTGTGCTAAAGACAGCACTGCCTCGCGTTAAATATCTCTTGTCAGAAATTTTCGGCTGAAAAATAATATCAATCGTCGGGCACAACTGCAAATACACAGCCTCGCAGACACAAACACAAAATTCACTTGAAATTTGATATGTCTTTTACCAACCGTGGCACTGTACATTCTTAGATAGTAAATTTCCTTCTTGGCGCTGACAGCCATGTTAAGAATCACTAAAGTGGGCAGAGGACGCGATGTACACAGATAGATAGATGTACACGATGTACATTTCTCTTATTGTTTATTCTGAGAAGATTTCTTTGTTATTTATATGTACAAATAAACTACGATTAGATCAGACTCTCATGCAATTATTTTGTCGTTTTTAAGAGGTGAGACCCACCTCTACAATTATACTTACAGTCAAAATAAGCCTAATTAAAGTCATTATACATTTTTATATATAACGACAATTTTTACATATTTTCTTCCATTATAATCGTCTTGTATATAATGACAAAATGAGCCTAGTCATTATCATGATAAGTGTTATAATTAAAATGTCTCATTTCTAACATCATAACTGACATATAATGGGAAAGGTAAGACTCATTACTAGCATATAGCATACACACACACACACACACACACACACACACACACATGTATATAACAGAGAGACTAAATTATTTCATTATAATACCATATTTTTCTTAGTGTATAAATGTAATTAAGTCTAACCATGCCATTACTTACTGAGAATTTAACAAGAATTTAAACTATGAATTTTATGCAGTGGGTATCATTCAATGGTCTTTATCAGTTTTGTCTTGTATCTCATTCAGATATAGTAAAGCTTAATAATAATTACACAAGTTCAAGGAGACTTAGTCATTCATTATATGTCTAATTATACTTTGATAACAAGGTAATCCTTATCATTGTAATTACAGATGTACTATTATAAGAATTAACACATGTTCGGTAAATTTGGGAATATGTTTCAGTATTAAAAAATATTGACAATATTAATTATGTATTCGTGTGACCTCAGATCCATTCTGGCTTGGGTTATCCAGTCTTTTCCCGCACTGGCCCTCAAGGACAAGCATGGCACTTGGCCGAAGTGGATTTGGATCGTGAGTACACAGCCACTCCATTCAATGTGAGTCATGACGACAAAGCTAAAGTAATGTTCAATATGTTCCTTAGTTACGAGTACACGGCCTCTCACATTCATGATGATCAAAGAAGTAAAATACAGTATTCCTTAGTTACGAGTACATGGCCTCTCCAAGTCGTGATGACTAAAGCCAGAGTAATGATACATGTCTTCTATAGTTATGATGAATATGTTGCTTGTCATATACACTTTTCAACAGTAGCTTCTGATCAATGAAATTGTAAGTTTCTACACATCAAATAAAATTGGATCGCAACAGAAGATGGATCATTGAAACTAGATCTGAAATCAGATGGAGTCAGATATGTTATTTGATGGGTTTATTACACAACAGGAAAGCTAATAATGACTAGAAAAATCAAAAACACTCTCGCGAACTATAAGAAAAATATTAAACACGAGCCTTTCATGGCTAACAGAAACAGTCACTTCGTATCTCTCCACTTTCTTACCCGGGCATTTTGTAGTCCCTTTTACCTAAAACTTATTTCTTCTAGTAATAGAAAACGCACGACTGACACTAACTCATTCTCTCTCTCTAAAGAGTCAAGACACGTGGGCATAAGAGACCAATACCTGTAAGCCAAATACGCCCAAATACGTAATTCTGATATTGGTGGTACCTAATTTTAGCTTTGACAGGTAACACCAGGGACTGACTCTCAGTGAACAAAATCAACAACTTTAGGAAAGAAAGGTAAATGGAAATTTATAAAGACATGTTACAGGCGTACATGTTTTTGAGGACACGTGACTGTTGCCTTGTACTACCTTGTAGTATATCATTAAAAAAAAAGTTGTCAATCTGGAAGTCTGGATTAAGGTTGCATAACAACAACAACAAAAATAACCGAATTTTGTGCGCTAATTAATTTAGCTGAATAGATATGTTGTGGTATGATCTATCTATCTATCTATCTATCTATCTATCTATCTATCTATCTATCTATCTATCTATCTATCTATCTATCTATCTATCTATCCATCCGGTTATCTATCCGTCCGTCCTCCGTTCATCCATGCATGCATCCATCTATCAAATACACAACCTTTTGTGTGCCTGTATCAGTACCTACTAACACTGTTGTCTGCTCATCACTCAGCTGTGCTCATAGACTGAAAGTGTTATCAGACATCGATTGCCAAGCGCTGTGCTCAATTCATCATTCTGACAGACCTAAAGCAAATATGCGTCATCCTAACTAAAACTTATTATTTTCACTGCAAGATAAATAGAGCTTACCACTGTAAGTGACCTGACATAAATATCATAGCTTACCACTCTTAGTGACCTGACATAAATATCGTAGCTTACCACTATAAGTGACCTAAAGTAAACATCATAATTTACCACTGTTAGTGACCTGACATGAATATTACAGCTTTCCTTTGTAATTGAGTAATCGATCCAACTTCAATACACATAGCTTTCTATTGTAACTTATCTGACAGATATTCTTTCTATTGTAATTGATCTGACGTAAATGTACCTACGTTACCATTCTCATATAAAAATATAAACACCTCAACTAAATGATTATTTTATTTCTTTATTTTCGTTGTGGGTTTCTTTGCTAAAATGTTTACAACACATTTTATTTTTCATGAATCATTTTGTGTGTGATGAACTTTTTCAGAAGTGCTATAAATAATGATGTTCCTTTCAGTTGGTGTTTGAGGCAACCACATCAGCTTACCTTAGTATGTTTAATAATAATGTTCCTTTCAGTTGGTGTTTGAGCCGATCACATCAGCTTACCTTAGTATGTTTAATAATAATGTTCCTTTCAGTTGGTGTTTGAGGCAACCACATCAGCTTACCTTAGTATGTTTAATAATAATGTTCCTTTCAGTTGGTGTTTGAGGCAACCACATCAGCTTACCTTAGTATGTTTAATAATAATGTTCCTTTCAGTTGGTGTTTGAGGCAACCACATCAGCTTACCTTAGTATGTTTAATAATAATGTTCCTTTCAGTTGGTGTTTGAGGCAACCACATCAGCTTACCGTAATTCGTATACGCAGTTCGCCCTTTATGGGGATATAGCTATTGATGACATCTACGTCTACAACACACGTTGTTACAGTGAGTAAATGTTCTTTGTTACTTGTGGATATAGCTATTGATGACATCTACGTCTACAACACACGTTGTTACAGTGAGTAAATGTTCTTTGTTACTTGTGGATATAGCTATTGATGACATCTACGTCTACAACACACGTTGTTACAGTGAGTAAATGTTCTTTGTTACTTGTGGATATAGCTATTGATGACATCTACGTCTACAACACACGTTGTTACAGTGAGTAAATGTTCTTTGTTACTTGTGGATATAGCTATTGATGGCATCTACGTCTACAACAACGTTGTTACAGTGAGTAAATGTTCTTTGTAATATTAAAATAAAATCTCCCATTAAAAGTAAACAGCATTTTTTTTAGACTCATCCATTGTGTGTTATTATATTGCTAGGTATATCATCCATTAAATTTAATCGGATTATTAGAAAGTAATCATATTACACGATACAACCATCCATTAAATGTAATAAGATTGTTAGGCAAAACTATCCATTAACTGAATCATATTATTATTAGTATCATCTGTCAGAAATAATAGGATTATTATTCAGAATCATTCGCGCAGAATGCTTAGTTAGGTTCGGGGCGAACATATATTTCAGCTCCCTGGTCATTGAATAATCTGTCCCCGTGGTGAAAATCAAAAGTAACGCCTGCTTAAGAATCATTCATTAATTTGGTTATAAAATAAAATTACACCTAATTAGCAACGTTCCCTCTGATATTTTTTTCTGTGTGGCGGTTGTTTGAGCTTGCTACAAAAACTTGTGTGCGGAAGTTTGAAACTGCTGTGAGGCCGTGCACCTTACAGGGGATTGCTTACAAGTAATATGACTATTCTATAAAATCATCCATTAAATGTAATCTGGTTTGTAAGACAGAATCACACTTTACAAGTAATATGACTATTATATAAAATCATCCATTAAATGTAATCTGGTTTGTAAGACAGAATCACACCTTACAAGTAATATGACTATTATATAAAATCATCCATTAAATATAATCTGGTTTGTAAGACAGAATCACACCTTACAAGTAATATGACTATTATATAAAATCATCCATTAAATATAATCTGGTTTGTAAGACAGAATCACACTTTACAAGTAGTATGACTATTATATAAAATCATCCATTCAATGTAATCTGTTTGTAAGATAGAATCACACCTTATGACTATTGTATAAAATCATCCATCAATGTAATCTGGTTTGTAAATCAGAATCACACCTTGCAAGTAATCTGTCTCTAATGTAAAATCATCCCTTAAATGATTATTAGTTAGAAGATCTATTAAGAGTGATCAAGCATATTAACGGACTCATCAATTAAAAGTAATCAGAATATAAACTAGAATCATCCAGTAGAAATAATCCAACTCCAGAACCATCTATGTTGCTAGACAGATTCACCCATTTAGATTATTATATACAATTATCCCTTAAATGTAACAATACATATTGTTAACCAAGCATTCACTACAAGTAATAATGTTGTTTGACAGAATAAGTCATTAAAAGTAAAAAGATCGCTAGAATGATTTATTAAAATCTGGTTGTTAGCTTGAAGAATCTACCAGAGTAAACAACTGATTCCTAAATTCATCCACTTCACTGTAATCAGATTGTTGATTACAAGTCTTCTATAACCCACAGGACTGAAATATATTGTCCAATAATTGCTCACTGAATGCTGGCTGCAGTCAGCCACAAAATACAATCGTATCTTTGGTTAGAATCACTCTCATGAACCAATTATAATGTTGGCTAGAATCGCCCACAACTTTCAATCATACTGTTCACTAAATTAACAGGATACAATCATATGTTGTTTTTTTTAATGATGTCGAAATACCACAGACAACAACGAGTCGTATTAATGGCTATAAGTTGAATCACCACAGGGAGCAATGAATCCTATTGATGGCTATAAGTTGAATCACCACAGGGAGCAATGAATCCTATTGATGGCTATAAGTTGAATCACCACAGGGAGCAATGAATCCTATTGATGGCTATAAGTTGAATCACCACAGGGAGCAATGAATCCTATTGATGGCTAGAAGTTGAATCACCCCAGGGAGCAATGAATCCTATTGATGGCTAGAAGTTGAATCACCACAGGGAGCAATGAATCCTATTGATGGCTAGAAGTTGAATCACCACAGGAAACAATAAATCCTATTGTGACTAGAATCACCCACAAGATCTGATCTAATATTGGAATAAAGTATCCACTAAGAACAAGCACATAGCATCAATAGATTGTTAGCTTTAGTCATCTGCTGAAATACTTACTTTTATCTTAAATAATCCACACGAAAAAGTCAGGTGATTAATTGAAAAATGGCAAATGTGTAATATTAAATTAAAACAAATGAAATCCGGGGTATGAAATAAAGAAAGATTTAAGAGACTTTCCTTCTCAAACAATATATCTGTATGAAATATGGAACTTAATTGTAAATACCTAGAAATTTAAATGGTCAAGTAATGTTTTTCTGAACCCCCAAAACAGCAAAAAATTGGGAGACCAGCAAAATTTATTAGACTGTAGAGTGTAGACAGTTGATAAAACGAAACCTACTCTTATTTAAAAATTTTAACAAGAACAGTAAAAAATTATTTAAAAAATTATTTAATTAAAAATAGACATTCCGAGATGCTCTCCGAATGCCATAATGCGACAAGATGGAGGCGAAACATACTGCTACTCGTTCCATGTGCAAGCTGTCACATGGTATGAAGCTGCAGACGTATGCAGAAAAGAGAGCGCTACAACCAGTCTTGTCACCGTGACGTCAGAGAATGAACAAGACTTCCTGGTGCAGACTATCTTGGCTGACGAAGGCGAGTTGTGTGTGTGTGTGTGTGTGTGTGTGTGTGTGTGTGTGTGTGTGTGTGTGTGTGTGTGTGTGTGTGTGTGTGTGTGTGCGTGCGTGAGTGTGTGCGCGTCTTTAGTGTAAAATGTTTCTATTTTATTGATGCCATTTTGTTTACCAAATCAGATTATTTTCTAGTTTTTATCTGATTTCCATTTATGAAATAAGGAACTTCGAGTTGGTTGTTATGAACCTTATTGTTATTTTGAAGATATGGTTGATGATTTGTTTTTGTTGACTTTGTCATAGTGTTGACAGCAGCTGGCCAGTATAGATTGGTGATTTGTTTTTGTTGACTTTGTCATAGTGTTGACAGCAGCTGGCCAGTATGGATTTTATACGGGTGGCAATGACGAACAGGCTGAGGGCAATTTTTCTTGGACGGATCTTGGCAATCCCTACCAAATGGTTTACACAAACTGGAATGCTGGACAGCCCAACAATGTGGCCAGTGACCAGAACTGTCTGCTTCTGGAATATCCGGAGCTGGACTTTAAGTGGGGCGACGTTGACTGCGACGAGCGCCATCCGTTTATTTGCGAGAACCATTTTCCTACATCCATAACTCCCCTGGTAGGCTAGCGTCACTTCTGTACGTCACAAAGCGCTCATACACCTATAGCTCCCCTGGTAGGATACTCCACTTCTCTACGTCACAAAGCGCTCATACATCTATAGCTCCCCTGGTAGGATACTCTACTTCTCTACGTCACAAAGCGCTCATACATCTGTAATTCTTTTGGTTGCTAATGCCAATTTCCTATGTTGCACAGCTCTTATACAACTGTAGCTTCCCAGAATGATGAATAGAAATTTCCCTACGTCTCAAAGCATTCATGCATATAGTTTCCCCTGGTTTGGCTACTGAGACATCTGCTTGGTCACCGCTCAGACATCTGTAAGTTCCCGGTTTGCTTTCGATATTTTATTGTCGCTCCTTCTATAAGTCCAAAAGAAAATTCAGAATTTAGGAATCTGCAATTGTTGTATATCTGTAATATAGATAGCACTTTGTGTACATTTTAGTACAAAACCTAAATGAATAAAATAATGAAATGTTTCTCGGCACACTTTAATATTTAAATGAAATAAAGAGATGCGCATGTGCTTCCATGTGTTGTAAGAGTGTGTGTGCGCGCGTGTGTGTACTCATGTGATGCGTGTTATTACTCAATTGACGAATGTAAGTGTTGACAGGTGATATGCGTGAGCGTACTCGTGTGATGCGTGTGTGTGTACCCATAAGATGTGCGTGAGTGTACCCATGGGAGGTGTGAGTATACTCATGTGATGTGCAAGAATGTAATCATATGATGTATGTGCATATGTTGAAATGTGTAGCACCGGGCCTCGTCGTTATATAAGAGACATTACACACGTTATTTACAAGACAGTAAGTCGCTATATAAGAGACATTACACACGTTATTTACAAGACAGTAAGTCGTTATATAAGAGACATTCACAGGTTATTTACAAGACAGTAAGTCGTTATATAAGAGACATTACACACGTTATTTACAAGACAGTAAGTCGCTATATAAGAGACATTACACACGTTATTTACAAGACAGTAAGTCGTTATATAAGAGACATTCACAGGTTATTTACAAGACAGTAAGTCGCTATATAAGAGACATTACACACGTTATTTACAAGACAGTAAGTCGTTATATAAGAGACATTCACACGTTATTTACAAGACAGTAAGTCGCTATATAAGAGACATTCACACGTTATTTACAAGACAGTAAGTCGCTATATAAGAGACATTCACAGGTTATTTACAAGACAGTAAGTCGTTATATAAGAGACATTACACACGTTATTTACAAGACAGTAACTCGCCGTTATAAAAAAGACATTACACACATTATTTACAAAACAGTAACTCGCCGTTATACATTACACGCGTTATTTACAATACGGTAACTCGCCGTTATATAAAAGACATTACATGCTATTTACAAGACAGTAACTCGTCGTTATATAACAGACATTAGCATGTTATTTACAAGACAGTAACTCTCATTATATAACAGACATTAACATGTTATTTACAAGACAGTAACTCATTATATAACAGACATTAACATGTTATTTACAAGACAGTAACTCATTATATAACAGACATTACACACGTTATTTACAAGACAGTAATTCATCGTTATATAAAAGATATTATACACTGTCGAGCTTGGCGTCCATCGCTTTTCTATGTCCGGTGAAAGAAAGCAGCCAGATGATGGTATGAATGGGTTACAGACACACAAACAGACTACACTGGTTTCAAACGTCATGCATGGTTCTTGATTCGAAACCCGACTGTTATTCAATTACAAATAACAGGAAAAAGACAATACAAACATTACTGAATGGTCACATATAAAGATGAAGTGATAAGAATTTGATGAGATGATTAGAATGAAAAAATAAAATGCTTTATACAACAACAAAAATAAATACAAGAAAAATTAATTTGGTGTGCAGCAACGCAACTGAGTTCATTTCACAGGAGTAGCTAATTCAGATTTTGTCACCAAAAAAATCTAATAATGTTCCATGTGTCTCTAATAACTTCTCTAATACACAAAGTGAATATAATTCTTATGTAAACAAATCAGGTCAACTTTAGTCCACAACAAAATAAGTTCAGTCAGAACTCAGCTTAAATATTACATAAGTCAGTTTGAAGATAGACACCCTATTTTTTAAGTTCAAAATCACAGCTTGAACTTTGACATGATACTTAACTCTGAGTTTGGATGATGCTTTTCGTTGCGGGATTACCTCCCGATTTTGTAAATAAAGCAAGATTAATGTATAGAAGCTCCTTCAGCCTTAGTTCCAGAATCCACCAGAGAAAAGCAGACTGTATTCAGTCCTTCAGCTCCAGCCAATATCACCCCCCCAAACCCTGCAATAATTTTATGCAGCTTAAATATCTTATTACATTAATGACATTTCTGCTATAAAGCTTGACGACTCCTGTGCTCACAATTTGTAAACTATCTCAGCCTGCAAAAGAAAATTTATTAATACAAACTTTAAATAACTCATTCTCCCTCCTAATCGATAAACTTACACATACCTCCTTCAGCTTTCACTTGGTATACAGTTGAAGAAAATGAATCTTTTCCTCTTATCGTTTTTTTCTCGTCATAATGATTTTAATCATCTATTGACTTAATTAAACGTTCCTGTCTGATAAAGCTCAGTTTCTTGCCTGACAAAGTTTGCATTTCTTGACAAAGCTCGCACTTCTTTCCTGACTAACCTCTTATTTCTTTACACGTAAGCCCTACATATGCAGTATAAATCTGAATGTCAAGTATATACACATAAAGCTCGCGTTTCTTGACAGATGTGAGCTAATTATGCAGCAATACGCATGAATGTCAATCAAAGAGACAGAAAGCTCGCATTTCGTGACTAACAAAGATGTCTATTTCAGATTATAATAGTCACCACAAGCAATGGTTTAATAGCTACTTGTAATGGTCATTATAAAAACAGAATTCAGAACTAATAACTATGTCTATTTCAGATTAGAAGGATCGATACTAAAAGCAAATATAATACAAAACATCAGTTATTTTAATCAGAAGAGTCAATATAAATACAATTAAGTGAAGATAATAAAGGCTTTTACAGATTAGAAATGCAATATAAAAAATAACTAAATGCATATTTTAGATTAGAACAGTCAGTTTAAAAGATAATTACACACATATGACAACAACTATTTCAGAATAGAGTAATCAGTATAAAAATATCAGTTAGTACAGATTACACACTTAAACTTTAGAATAAAATGTTAATTAAATACAGATAATAGCAACAAAATCAAATTAAATTAGCGCAAAAAAAACCCTCACAATTCTAAACAAATAATAAATGTTTTTGTTAACAAAAAACAAGTAACAGTCAATACAGAAAAAACAGCTACTAATAGAATATCCGTACAAAAATAACAGTTAATACAAGAAACAATGGCTATTAGACGACAGAATATCTAGTACAAAAGTAGTAGTTAATACAAGAAAACAATAGCTATTGCGCAATATCCAGTACAGAAGTTGCAGTTAGTACAGTTGTTGCACAGTACAGTATCCAGTACAAAAGTAGCGGTTAGTACAAAAAAAAAAACCCCAGCTTACATGCCAATGAAAATCAAAAAAAGCAACTTAACGCCAGTACAAATCAAATCAGTGCTATGGTCACTCTTTCTGAGCAACAGCCCCCAAGAAAGACAACTCGTGCTGTCTAATGAAGTTGAGTGAGTAGCCTTATTTCCCTTTTAAACGCCTCTGCATTCAAAGACCTCGGGAAAAGTTTGAAAAGATATTTCAACAGTTCGTTATCATTGAAACTGTGATTGCTTTACTTGGGAATCCTTTTACTTGTCAACTAGAGGTAACAAAAATGACTACATCGACTGCAAGTCTCATTCAGCTAAGGAGAGAATTGTGGGACTCGATATTTTGGACCTTCAAAATTATATTGTTCTCAAATTGACCACGACAGATGATAATTTTTGGAATCTGTAGCGTACACAATAAAATTTTAATTTGATTCCATTTATCTCTGTGAATTGTTTTTTAACGACGAGCAGAATAAAGTCAATATACAGATCTTGACTTACAGACGAGCAGAATAAAGTCAATATACAGATCTTGACTTACAGATGCGAATCTGTGATGATTGTTTACAAACGGGAATGTCATTTTACTCTGCCAACTGCTAAAAATTGCATTATGAAATGCAGTAAATGCAGCGTAAAGATTCACTCTGGATAAAGCGTTAATAGTCAGCGTCAAGATTCACTAAGGATAAAGCGTGAATAGTCAGTGTCAAGATTCACTCTGAATAAAGCGTTAATAATCAGTGTTAAGATTCACTAACTGACTAAGGATAAAACGTGAATAGTCAGTGTCAAGATTCACTCTGGATAAAGCGTTAATAATCAGTGTCAAGATTCACTCTGGATAAAGCGTTAATAATCAGTGTCAACATTCACTCTGGATAAAGCGTTAATAATCAGTGTCAAGATTCACTCTGGATAAAACGTGTGACGCCAACGTCACCTAGTTAATGATTTTATTATTATTAATAATAATAATTAATTAATCATTCATAATTAATTACAAGTGATGAGAATTTTAATTTATGTTATTAATATAATTCTCCACCACTCGTCTCTCTCACTGGGCACTGAAAAAGTTTTCTCTCTTCCACAACATTAAAGACAAACATTTACAGTCATACAATGTTTCCATAGGTAGAAAACTTCTTACTAAAGGAGAAGATAAATCCATCTTTTAATCGATATTTAGCGAGCCCCCAGCCACCCACTTTCTTCTCCAACATAAGGTTATCAGTATGTGTAAGAAGGTCTGTGGTGGATTAAATTTGCCTATCCCTATTTTTAAACTTGTTTTATATAAGTTGTTAAATTGTCAAAGTAATCCGACCTTGGGCACTCTTTATGATGGTATTTTTGTCAAGTATCAGAGTTGGAAGGAAACACTCGAGTTGAGAATATGCTAGAAATTGCAGATGTAGTGCAAACTAATTCCAGCTGGTTGAGTAGGTTTTATTATCCAATGATTATAATTTATGAGAAAGAGACCAGCCATTGGGCTAAGATTAAACATTTTAACTGCTTTAGAGAATTCAATTCTCTGATCACTTTGAATTTGGAGTGGCAAGAAGTCCAGTCATGAAAGATGGCCATTAGCTTAATGGTCAGTTAAGTGACTGGTTGAAAGAATGGACTTAGAAATATTTCATGCACTTTTGTTATTGATGTGTTATACTTGTGTTTCATGTAAAAGTGTATTATGTGAGTATACAAATGTTTCTACAAATGTTTCAACTCTGATGCTTATATGCAGTGTACTAACACTTGACATTGTTCTATTGAAATCACTCATAAAACTATAAAGCTGTATTTATTATTCTGTGTGTGTGTCGTGCTAATACATACTGTTGCAGTAAACTATAAGTTGAGACTTGACTGTATGAAAGAATGGAGTTAAAAATGGAGTAAACTGGAAACTTAGCATTTGTTCCCTGATTATATTTTACAGGGACAAACAGTCTTTCTTTGTGTTATTTGAATCTCCTGGTTTACTGATTGTAAACTGCTTTGACTGACTGTGGTAGAGGTGGGGAGCAGTATGTAAGTGTGGACAATGCACTATACTCCATTGATGTATGGTGGCAATGTATGCTGACTACATCAAACAATTTCTTTTATAAGGATGTACTAGGATTGCTATGTTATTCTGCATGAGGGACCTGGTATGGCAGGAGAAAACTCCTAGGTTGGTATCGAGAGAATAGCAGCACATCAGTATTTTTGACGTGTGTGGAGAGAGAAATGTGTTGACATGGACAATAAAACTTGTGACATATTGCAAAAGAGTGCAAAAGACTATCAAGACAGTGCTTAATTCAGGTTATGTAAAGATTATTATTGCTTATCTCTAATAACTCCATTTGTTTTCTGATAAGAACTATCCTGATTTGTATTGACACTAATGTTGAATTGTATTTTAGAATATAATTCTGTGAAATATAAACATTATTTCAATGAGTTTTCATGGAGATATTGATGTCAAGTAATCTTTTTCATTGTATTTGTCATATATATATGTTTGTTGATTTAGTAAATTTATTGACCTTCTTACACATATTGATAACCTTATGTTGGATGGATGGGGGCTTGCTAAATATAGAATAAAGATGGATTTGTCTTATCCTTTAATAAGAAGTTTTGAACCTAAGGAATAATGTATGACGGTAAAAGTTTTCTTAAAGTTGTGGAAGAGAGAAAACCTTTACAGCACCTGCATATCCGCCAAATGAGAGAGATGAGTGGTGTCTGCTGGAGAATTATTAGCAACGTAAATTAAGATTATCATGACTTGCAATTAGTGTGAACAATTAATTAATAATAATAATAACCTTTAACTAACGGGTGCTGGAATCACAAGGTCAATACATTTAGCAATAAATTTAGTAAATCAACAATCAAACATTCATATAACAAACAATTAAATGACGTCAATATTTCCATGAAATCATGTTCGAATAATTTTAATACCTATACAGTTTTATATAATAAAACACATTTCAACAGATTAGTGTCAGTACAAATCACAGGATAGTTCTTATCAAAGAACAGAAATGGAGTTATTTTAGATAAGCGATAATAGTTTGTACATAACCTTGTCTTGGCAAAGCCACAATAGTCTTTTTGCGTGCTTTTCATAACAAAGTCACAAGTTTATTGTTCACGTTATTAACTGTCAATTCTACATGTTTCCCTTCTCATGTCATAGAACACTGACTAGCCACTATTTTCTCGAGGCCATCTGGTGCTCCACCACATTAGCTCTCTCAGGCAGAACAACAATTGCAGCAATTTTCAGTAACTTCCTTGTACCAGAAATTGTTCCCATACTTTGTCCCCATACATCAACCGAGTGCCATGTATTCCTTACACTTACACACTCCAGTAGATACTTCTCGCATCTGCCATGGTTATAGCGGTTTGTAATCAGTAAACCAGGAGATAAAACAGGGCACGGCTGTTTTATTTCCCTGTAACATAATCAGGAAACAAACGCTAAGTTTCCACTTTATTCATCTTTAACTCCATTCTATCTTACATTCAAATTTCAACTTACAGTTTCCTGCAAGAGTATTTACTAATCCCAGATACACGCATATAGTGTTTATAAAAAAAACAGCATATCAATTTTATCAGCGCATTCACTAGAAGCAACTTCAAGTGTTTAGCGTACTATATACGAGCATCTTAATTCAAACTTTAGAAATAATAGTCTACTCACATAATACATCTCTACGTAAAACACAAGTATAACATATCAAAATGCACGAAATATTTCTAAGTTCATTCTCTCTCAATCAGTCAGTTAACTCACCATTAAATTAACACCTGCCTTTCATGACTGGAATTCTTTCCACTCCAAATTCTAAGTGATTAGATAATAGAATTCTCTACAGCAGGTAAACATTTTATCTCAGCCCATTGGTTGGTCTCGTTCCCGTAAATCTTAACCATTGGGTAATAAAAACTACTCATCCAGTTGGAACTGGTTTGGATTGGATCAACAATTTCTAGCATATTCTCAACTCGAGTTGTTTACTCCAACTCTGACACTTACAAAAATACCATCATAAAAAGTGCCCTAGGTCGGGTCATTTCGACAATTTAACAATTTATATAACAATTAAGTCTAGAAATGTGGATAGGTAAATTTACTCTACCGCAAAGCGTTAATAATATAATCAACGTCAAGATTCACTCTGGATAAGGCGTCAATAGTCAACCAGTAAAAATTCTTCGATTTCCTAAATAATGGATTATCAATAAACAACAAAGACTTAAGAGAAACAATGTCATTTATTAGTTTGTTTTAAATAGTATTTTAAATTAGTTTTAAAATAAAATCTAAATCTTCGGAACCGTTTTTCTGACAAACTGCGTATGACAAACAAAACCTGGTGATGTCCCTTTAAATATCAGACCAGATAACTCACCATGAGATCCACGTATATCCTCCAAGAAGTGCCTCATGACGCAAATTTAAGACTTCTTCTCTCAGGAACGACTAATTGCTAACTATCTTCACCACCCTTATCAAAATGATACAAGACCTCATTTCCAGCCTTTGAAATGAATGCGCTCTTTCATTGGGTCCTTAATTTAACTTTATTGCCATGGTTACCACTTTCTATCAAATGATTAAATTATATAAGTGCGCATGCACTCTTCTCGATTCCACCCCTACCCTTCCTGCAAGAATGGGGACTACACAGAAGGGAAATAATTTTGATGCATTGATAAATGTACACGCAATTCACACTTTTACAAATCGTGCCTTGTACCCAAGTCCTTTCGCCTTCTACTCAGTACAAATAAGCATAATTTTCAAAAATAGAATCAGGTGGTTGTGATGGTGGTGGTGGTGGGTGTTTTATTTAAATGCGGCAACATTGCGTGAATGTAACTTTGCTCAAGTCCGTGAAAGTTGCTTGAGAAAGTGAATACATACTCTCTCCTCCCTTGGATAGTCTTTTCAAATGAACGCATTTAACGTATTTTTTTGACTTTTGCTTCTCTGTAAATATTTCCGCTGAAACAAGCTTAGACACTAATGATACAGAGTTTTACACTTATGTACACATATGTTTCATTAAGAACCACATATTGATTTGAAGCATTATTATAATACTGATTTAATATGTCATTATGAACCATATATTGATTTGATGCATTATTATAAGACTAATTTAATGTCATTAAGAACCACATACTGATTTGAAGCATTATTATAAGACTAATTTAATATGTCATTATGAACCATATATTGATTTGAAGCATTATTATAAGACTGGTTTAATATGTCATTAGGAACCATATATTGATTTGAAGCATTATTATAAGACTGGTTTAATATGTAATTAAGAATCATATAATGATTTGAAGCATTATTATAAGACAGATTTAATATGTCATTAGGAACCATATATTGATTTGAAGCATTATTATAAGACTGGTTTATTATGTAATTAAGAATCATATAATGATTTGAAGCATTATTATAAGACAGATTTAATATGTCATTAGGAACCATATATTGATTTGAAGCATTATTATAAGACTGGTTTAATATGTAACTAAGAATCATATAATGATTTGAAGCATTATTATAAGACAGATTTAATATGTCATTAGGAATCATATATTGATTTGAAGCATTATTATAAGACTGGTTTAATATGTAATTAAGAATCATATAATGATTTGAAGCATTATTATAAGACAGATTTAATGTGCCCTTTAGGAGCGGTATGTTTGTATCGAATCATTGTTTTAATATTAACGCCAGGTGTCATTAACAACTGTATATTTGTACTGAAACATTATTACAAGAATGTGTCATTTAGAAACGAAATTTATGATGTCATTAACAACTGTATATTTGTACTGAAACATTATTACAAGAATGTGTCATTTAGAAACGAAATTTATGATGTCATTAACAACTGTATATTTGTACTGAAACATTATAACAGAATGTGTCATTTAGAAACGAAATCTATATTGAAGCATAATTATAAGCCAGATTTATGTTTAATTAACAAACGTATGCTGGCTTTGAAGCACTATTTTTAGACTGATATCACGCGTCATTAATAAATGCATATATCCGTCGAAGCATTAATAAGACACATTTACATTTCATGCTCCTTATGTGTGTGTTAAAATATTATGCTAAGACTAATTTTGTGTAGTTATGAACCGTGCACTGCATGGAAGCAATATTATAATGTGATTTAATTTGTCAATAAAAAAAAGGTATATTTACACTCAAGCAATATGAACTGGTGAAATTTAGTAGGTAACAAAAGGTCAAATTGAAACAACCGACTGTTGAAATATAATACAACAAAGACACAGCAATGTTACGATGGCCCAAGACACATGTAAAGTCTGTGTAAATATTATAACTACACTTATAACCATTCACGCACAATTTGGTGAGAATCAATAAGTTTACATCTCCAAATATAATATGCAGTTTTTGTCAATTGGGGACGATGCTTCTGCAGTAATGTTACCTCTGTTGTGAAAATCTAAACCCAGTATAGTCAAACAGAGGATGTCTTTCCAGGCAGAATTGCTGACTGGGGATGAGTGACTAACAGCTAGGTCTAGGATGAAGTAGATTGGTATCCAAAACAGCAGTACAAGTCTGGGATGTAGCAGATAGTCTTCACTAGAACTGAGCCAAGCAGAAGTCAAACTCTATATATACTTACAGCTAAAAAAAAAAAAATGCTGTAAAACATTTAAAGTCTTAGTTTAAGTGATGTGCACTAATTGCTGATTTCAGTTGCTATAATCAGCAGAGGAACATCGCGTGACACATCAGATACTGTGGTGCACACTGTCAGAACACAGAGACTGACGTCACAAAGTTGTCTAGCACAAGTTGCGTGCAGATGTCTTAGTGTACACACAATCCCTGTACACATAATAATTAATATACATTCTCAGAGTAAATAATCCACTACAGTCAAAAACAACAGTTATCATTTCTGCTAAGGACAATTACAATAAGATGACTTAGTAGTAATATTGCTTGCACATATAATAATAGAATTTCTCTAATTAGATAAGACAATTTATACGAAGAATGCTAGAAAATTGACTCTATTAATAGCTAATAAAACGCAGCAGTAGTGAATAAAACAGGTTTCAGCAAAAGATTAGGTGGAAACTAAACAAGACTCCAGGACAGTGCAAATATAACCAAAGTCAGTTGTAAGTGGATACTGTAAACTACGAGACCAAATTCTTTGACTTACAGTTACAGGTAGAAATAAGTTAAAATGAATTCGTTCCATAATTTCTATTTTGTCTTGAGAGACAAAAAAACAACTTTGCTTCAAATTTGCTTTGCTAATAAGACTTATGACAGAATTAGGAGAGGTAAAGTACAGATTATTTGTCCAGTCTACTTTTTATAAGTAACATTTTGTACAATATTTAGTTATTCAATCGTATTGCCTGTTGCATTTTTCTTAGACTTGTATTTGTAGTCTTTGTGAGATCTAGTGTCTACAGTTGATTATTTTTAGGAAAGAATAATTGTGAAAAATTCAATAGACGATGTTCTGGGAATAGTCCATGGTTATTATCAGGAATGAGTTCTACCGCCATATAAACATCTGACTGGCTGAGATGTAATGAATAGTTGTCCACCTGACTGAATCTATCTTTGCCTGGATAGAGACGTTTGATTCTTCCAAGCAAAAAGAGTAAGCACGAGGACCTGTGAACACATTCAGGATAGTGTGGGCCTGGGCAGAATAGATAGGTGAACATGATCACACAGTGGACCACTGCATCTCCCGAGACTTAAAAAAATCCCAACCATATCATTCCCTAGTAGTAACAGTAACTTTTAGCTTAAAAAGGGACACTATTGTATTGGTTTAGTGTGATGTTTGAGCCGAACTAAAGAAAACAGTGATCAAACTTCCAACCACTTATAATTTACATTTGTAAAAAATCCGTAAGTTTGTTTCTTCAGTAACATACCTCCTTTCCGACAATTACAAAACAGTAATTTGATAAGTTTGTTGATGGGTGGGAACCATAAGAAGACAGTAGTTTGATAAGTTTGTTGGTGGGTGGGAACCATAAGAAGACAGTAATTTGATAAGTTTGTTGGTGGGTGGCAACCATAAGAAGACAGTAGTTTGTTGGTGGGTGGGAACCATAAGAAGACAGTAGTCTGATAAGTTTGTTGGTGGGTGGCAACCATAAGAAGACAGTAATTTGATAAGTTTGTTGGCGGGTGGCAACCATAAGAAGACAGTAATTTGATAAGTTTGTTGGTGGGTGGCAACCATAAGATGACAGTAGTTTGATAAGTTTGTTGGTGGGTGGCAACCATAAGAAGACAGTAATTTGATAAGTTTGTTGGTGGGTTGCAACCATAAGAAGACAGTAATTTGATAAGTTTGTTGGTGGGTGGCAACCATAAGAAGACAGTAGTTTGATAAGTTTGTTGGTGGGTGGCAACCATAAGAAGACAGTAATTTGATAAGTTTGTTGGCGGGTGGCAACCATAAGAAGACAGTAATTTGATAAGTTTGTTGGTGGGTGGCAACCATAAGAAGACAGTAATTTGATAAGTTTGTTGGCGGGTGGCAACCATAAGAAGACAGTAATTTGATAAGTTTGTTGGTGGGTGGCAACCATAAGAAGACAGTAGTTTGTTGGTGGGTGGGAACCATAAGAAGACTGTAGTTTGATAAGTTTGTTGGCGAGTGGGAAAAGGAGGAATGTTGATGTACATATCATCCACATTTAGCATCTCGTTCGCAAATGTGATAACTTGTTCTCTAGTTATCAAATGTGATAAATCGTTCTTTTGTTACAAATGTGATACAACTAGCTTCAGTGTCTGCATTATATATTGTAAGTTATGTGTAAATTAATTTGTTTAAACTTACGATTGGTCTCACTAAAACAGTTACTTGTAGTTTTATTTTTTTAAACGGAAAAAATATTGCGAAGACCTACATTTTTACAGATTATTTACTTTTAACAAACTGATAAGACCATCAAACGTGTATGACAACTCGTGTTTTAGACATGGGACACGCAGCAAGAAAGATAACCCTGACAACGTTATCGTCATAAGCATACTTCGAGCGGACTTTCTTAACCATTTTACACGGAGGAACCCTTGAAATAAATTTCAGGTCGCATAAAATTTACTATATCTACGATGTTTATTTATTTTGTTACTTTTTTTGCGATCACAATCTCTCGCGGAATCCCGGCTGATAAATCCTAATTTACAGTGATAAAGTAAGAAACCTGAATGTTGCCTCTGAGAGCAAAGATGAGCACTATGACTAAGGCTGATCGCATTACACTCCGAATACAGTTTATGCTTATGATATGCCTATGTCAAGAGGTAATCTAGCTGTTCTCTTTATCAGTCTTCGCAAGGTAAAAGATTATGAGTGCATGTATATCTGGATACATGTCATTTAAGACAAGGTGCATATCAGTAGTCTTAAAGCTTTTTGAAATATCTCGCCAGGTTTGTGTATACATAACGAGTTTCAACTTGCAGAGCTTAACATTTTTATCTCTTTATAATTGTTTAGTAAAACAGTGAAGTAGATAGATCTTGAATATGCTTCGGCAGGTTTATATATATATGTGTGTGTGTGTGTGTGTGTATAATGTATATGCAAATGAGTGATTGACTGCTTGCTTAACTGATCTAATTGATTGATTGTTTAATTGTGGTTCTACGTCCGCTTGCAGTGTGCTGACTTTGCAGACGGAACATTTAAGTTTTGCCACGAATGTATTTTAGTCTAGACTGCCACGGGTTTAAAGCATGCAAAAAGATTTCAAATTTCAATTCAGATCACTGCCTGTCCAAGGAGAGAAATGTTAGATCTCCTCTGCAAGTGACTAACATAGGCCTATACATGTATTATAATAAACACACTTGATTTAGTCTTCTTTCCTTCCTGATTCATTTTGTCACTCGCTCCACTGAACCGGGAACAACGAAAAATACGAGTACAATTTTCCTAATAGCCGGGTGGACCGCTCACACAGATCTCAGTGACATTGATCAACAAACAGCCAGTCTCGCATCTTGCTCTGACTCACTGTTGTCAATGACTCAGGGCGCTCGTCTCAGCGCGTCACGAGTTAGACAAGAGTTGGCCGACCCTGGTCACTGACGCGACATGCAGACATCACTAAATCTCGTCATTCATTTGGTTATGGCTGATTAAGATTGTTGGCAATATCGGCATTACAACATACATGATGGATCCCTATTAACCAACTAAACACCTTGCTCACTACCGAATGCATAGCGGGAAACCAACCCTTTCGAGTCCACAACTAATATGATCCAGGCTGACTGAGAATGAAAACCAAATAAGGATACTCCGCACCGCATACAAGAAGAGACAGTCTGTGTGACCATTTGTGGGACTGTGTACGCGTGCCGAAGCCCAGCAGTCGGTGGTGGCAGACACATCGCTCGAGTCGTGATTTTGTACCGCATTTTCCTGACACAGCAAACTTCTGTCTTGAGTGGAAAACGACTTCACTCATCTGGATTTTTAAACGCTTGTGAAATTTATAAATTCTATCCGTCACGGAAGGAATAGCGTTAAGAATAAACTTGGTGCAGAAAAGACGTGTGACCCAGTTCTGCTCAACACACGAGTGACGATAGCACGGTAAGAAAATACATATAGCAAGTGTTTGTCCCCCCTCTGTAGCGTCTCTCACCCCCCCCTCTCTCTCTCCATCTCTATATGCGTGCGGTCTAATGTCAGCTGCATTAGGCGGTTCTAGCTTGCTGTTTATGTCCATAATATACATGTCAAATGTTAAACAGTTGGGACTATACCTAAAAGTGAAAGAGAGAAAAAGCTCAATCCTTGATTAATATTAGTTGAACGTCCGTTTATTCATAATGTGGTTGACCTAAAATATTTATTGTATACTTTTCATTATAACTCAAGAGTTTAGTCTACATATCAGTTTTTTTCAAGGTCACCACGTGTACTTTAATTTGTAATCGTGTTGTCGTACTTTGAAAAGATTTATTTTGTCACTGTCTGCTCACAACCATCACTACCACACAGGCGGTGTATGTAGTTAGCTGGGTGGAAGAAAGAAGGATGACAAGCCAAGGGCAACGAAGGGAAAACATGTGTTGGTGAGTTTTGAGAATAAATGTAAAGAGCGAACCGATCAGGCGAATTTTTTCCGTCCATGTTCCTAGCTCGTGCTTTTCACTCGCCAGTAATTTATATATCTGGTGATTGTATTCTTGTGGTCTGACCCAGTGGCAGAACCCATCAGTGTTTCTCTACACTACAACTGTACAAGACATGACTTCATGCGATTTTGTATCTATTGCCCACGCTGTGTGGTCATTAGCAAACCACGTGTGTATATATGCAAAATTTCAAATGGAATCATTAAATTAAACCCTTAGTACTCTTGCACAAATGTGTGTGTGTGAGTGTGTGTGTGTGTGTGTGTGTGTGTGTGTGTGTTTGAAGAGAGAGAGAGAGTGCAGTTATTTTTATACTGAATGTGGCAGGATTTAAGTTGCATCACCTCAAACATCAGATTGCATTCACAGCATGAAATTAGATTAAACCTAATCTTAATCCTTGTCCTAAAGTGAAATAGCGTAATTAATATTTTAATTCTGTAGAGAGAGAGAGAGAGAGAGAGTGTGTGTGTGTGCTTGTTTTCATCTTGAAAACTCGTTGCGTGCGGAGATCTATGCATACGGCATTCCTGCTTGGCCAGGAGAGAGTTTGAACTAATTTGCATTGTGGTGGTGGTGAGAATGACCTTAGCGCGCTTTGACGTGGACACGGGATAGAATCGCCCAATTAACTTTTCTTGTTCTTAAAAAAAAAATTACTTTCTCACCCGAAGCCCGATATTATTGGACCAACCACGAGCTAGGGGCCAGAGTTGTAACTAGTCTAAACTGTGCTCAGAACATATTGCTACCTACCCCACTTCGAACATCTCTGGAAGATAATGGCTTAGTTATTACACAAGTTATTAGTATATTGATAAGTGGAGTGAAGACAACAGTTGTGCAAATCATCGGTGCTTGTTGTGTGGTACATTTTTATCTCCATAAACTCTCTACCAAGAACTAAACTAGATTCATCTGAAGCAACACACATTTTATCTCCATTAACTCTCTACCAAGCACTAAACTAGATTCATCTGAAGCAACACACATTTTATCTCCATTAATATAACTCTCTACCAAGCACTAAACTAGATTAATCTGAAGTACACACATTTTATCTCCATTAGCACTCTACCAAGCACTAAACTAGATTTATCTGAAGTGCGCGCGCGCACACACACACACACACACACACACACACACACATACACAGTCTCTCGCAAAATAAAACCAAAGCAGCGAACAAAATCAACTAAATCGACATTTATAAGGTTTTATGTTACCGTCAATCTGTTTCTAGTACCGTCTTTATTTGTCATTGACAATCTAGTACCACTTTATTGTCATTGACAATCTAGTACCACTTTATTGTGTCATTGACAATCTAGTACCACTTTATTGTGTCATTGACAATCTAGTACCACTTTATTGTGTCATTGACAATCTAGTACCACTTTATTGTGTCATTGACGAGCGAGTACCACCTGTTTGTGTTCCTGAAAAATCAGTTTTAAATAGAAAGAATTAAAACCTTTCTAGTTTAAAAAAAAATGTAAACCCACAACATCGCCATTTTATTTTATTTCTTCCGTGTCATTCTAACCGTCACACTCATTAACGCACTCTGTGACAGGGTATTGCTTTAAAAATAGTTAAGCAACAAAAAGACATACTCCTTTGCGCTGACTAAAATTAGCAATAGTTAAATACTCAGTCTGTGTGTGTGTGTGTTATTTTATTTGGTCTGTAAGTGGTTTCAACCAGTAACTGAGTGAGCCTTCAACTTCTATCTATCTATCTGTCCGTCATCTATCTATCTATCTATCTTTCTTTCTATCTATCTATCTATCCATCTATCTATCTATCTATCTATCTATCTATTTGGCAAATTAGCAGGTCATAATAACTTGCAGTGTCTAACAAAGTAACTTCCAGTGTCAAACAAAGTAACTTGCAGTGTCAAAGTAGCGTACTACGATAGACTTATTTACAGTGTAAATATACTGCTGGCAGATTACAAAGATCACACATTTTTACACACGGTGATTACCAGTGTCGCCCTAAACTTCATTTGGTAAAATAAAGACAAATCATTTCGTGTGTGAGCTTTGAGTCAGATTGAAATCTTTTTGTTTGTTTGAAATAGTTTATATCAGCTGTTTGAAATAATTTATATCAGCATGAAATCCCTTATGCCTGCATGAAATCACTTCACCATGAAACAGTTAGCCTTTATTATGTAGAGTAGAGTATGTGGGGGTGAGAATATGTAACTCGTCCTGTTGCATAAAATACAATTTCGAATTCATGAAATGCCGGAAAGGAGCCATGTTCAGAGCAGGAAGTGGTGTTATGCCTGCACGCTAATATTGTAGTATTAACTAGTATTTGAATTGCATTCGTAAATAAACCACTTCACTTTCCGTTAACCTACTATTAAAATAATACAGTTAATTAATTTTGACTGTATTTCCTTATATGGAATGTCTTGAGGAATCGCCTTTGATTGAATAGAATAAAAAATACTCTGGTATGTACATGTATTTGAAAAGTAAGATTTTGTCATTATTACTATTAGCTCGAAGTCTTTTCTTGTGGTCTGACTAGTGATTTCTCACTTTCACGTTGACTAGTGTCTTTCTCAGTCATGCTCTGACTAGTTACTAGCCTCACGCTTTTTCTGTTTTCTTTAAATTTGTTATTGTTGACAAATACACGTTCATATAACTCTATTTTTTATTTTTGCTACGTTCGTCCCCCCCCCCCAATTTGTCGTATTCTCTCTCTCTCTCTCTCTCTCTCTCTCATTGTATTTCCCACTTTCGTGTTCTCTCTTTTTCGTTCATTCTCACTCGCTCTCTTTTCCTCTCTTTCTTCTCTCTTCTTCCTCCATATCTTGCTCTCTATTTTCCAAACTAAAAACTTGGCTGCATGCTTGCCATTCTTCAGTTACACACTTCTACTTCTTCCCTCTACTCTCTCTTAACCTCTCCCTTTCTCTCTCTTCCCTGTTTTTCTCTCTTCCATCTCCCATCTCATTTTCCCTAGCTTTCCCTTTTCCCTCCCTCCCCACTTCCACTCCCCCTATCTCTTCCACATAAGTTATTTTACTGAGTGCCGAGTGCGTTAAATTTATACTTTCGATTTGCATTATTATTTACGTTTTGCTTCCTTGTTAGTGCGGTCGTCTTCAGACTGCTGCATCTTGTCGCTCAGGCTAATTCTACGCAAGTTGTCGCTCTTATTAAGTAGGTCAAGTATGTGCTAACTGCAGATATATATATATATATATTTTTATAGATTGAGACTTTTAAAGACAAGTGCTGTTTGAAGATACAGGGTTTGTGCTTTTAAAGATAAAGGGTATTTTCGTATATAGCATTTGATTAGGAAGAATGAGTAAAATTTATCGGCACAAAATCAGGACTATTGCTGACATTTGATCTTACCCCATCCAATATATACGAAATGTAAGTTTTGTGCTTTTTCACTACGTTTGATGGCAAAATAATGTTACCCTCTCAGGCTTTGCTTACCGAAATTGTTTAGCTTATATAATAATTGACATAAATCACAATATAACGCCTGATAACACATACAGATACCACAGTATATAACAACGACTGATGACAAATAAAACATGAACCACAGTATAGCGCCTGATGCATAATACACCACGGTATAACGCTTGATAAATAAAAATAATACACCACGGTGTAACGCCAGATAACAAATAACACATAATCCAGTATAACGCCTGATAACAAATAAATACATACCCCACAATATACAACCTGTACACATTTACCACAGAATAATGCCTGATAACAAATACATATACCTTAGAATAACGTCTGATAACAAATAAATACACTACAGAATAATGCCCGATAACAAATCATACACCACGGAATAATGTCTGATAACTAGGGCTGTCAATTTTTTCTAAAATGCTGCCCGGGTACCCGCTTGAAAATTAGCAAAATCTCCATCGCAACTGGTGATCTCTACACAAAGCTACTTAACCCTTAAACCTGTGCTCTATTTCACACAGTAGCCAATGGTATGCATCTAGTGACTTACTATTAATTATGATCTTTATATGTACAACACAAACTTAAATTTTATTAAACTAAAACTAAATAAAATGTCAACAACAATAACGTATTTTAAAATAGGACATCAAGTTCAATCACCCTTCGCTGACAGAATTTCATCGCACAGATTGCATTTCGCCGTGTCACAAACCAATTGCTGGGCATGACTCCACACATATGATGTCTTACCCATATTAAAAATATTATTATTTAATTTATTGACGTTAAAATACTGATAAGTTTGTTTACTGAAGTCTTATTAACATGCTACGCGTGTTAACGAGCACAGGAAACGGCGCGAGCTACGGTAATCCATGTCGTAAATAATTAGATCTAGGTACAGCCGCTGCCCACCTGCAGCCGGCAGGATTTAGCAGGCCGCCGAACGGGATGTGAATTTGACCGGAGGGCGGGTGGGTGTGTGTGTGCTAAATCGAGACAACCAATGTCAGTTCTCTCATCTTTCTCGTGACAGGCTTGCCTATGTCAGTTTCCCTTGCACCCCACTCTACATTACCCATTTCTGTGCCAAACGCCACGTTATCATGGGTACCCGGACCACAATACTACTCAGGTATTAGCACAGTGGCGGGATTTTAGAAAAAAAACCAAACATTGTGTATTTCATTGCTTGAAATCTCCATGGAGATCTGATTGCGCTCAGTTATGGCCGCTAAGCTCTACATTTACGAAGTAGGAAATGGATGAGAATCGATCGAAGAAAAATAATCCCAGTGACCAATGCTGGGTTTGATCCTATAGCTTCGCAAGCGAATATCTCATGGCCATCGAGCTAATACTCGTATTTTAAAAAAAAAATTATAACCGTCAATGTAATTTTCACACATTCTCTCCCACTCTCCCCAACGTACAAGAAGAGTGTAAATAGCCCAGTAGTTGGGATCTTTGTCTGGTGCAAATCTGGCCACAGATACGGTCAGAATATCCCCAGCAGCAGTAAATGACGTCCATATTCTCACGTCTAGATGTCAGGAGATAGGGCGAAAAGGTTGGAACCTAATCAGCAAGGCTCTACACAGTCTGGAAGAGTGAAGCCTTGTTAATTTGACAGTTGTTCTTTTGTCGCCGTGATTCATTCAACACATTACAGGATGGATACCCATCTCAACCCACCCCTGCATTCTGGCATTTCGCTTTCAACATAAGATTCCATCGCTTTAAGAATTTTTTAATCGGCAAATTACAGACGCATGTTGTTTCAGTGTGATATAGCAGAGTTTTTGTTTTTTTAAGCCCTACAAAGTCCTTTTTGTTTTAAGTTCGATATATAATACATTTCAATTTGTTTTCTATATCTATTTTAGGAAGTTTGGTCAGATAAGGGCATGGGTAGGAGCTGGGTTATTGAGTGGACGTGTGTTCGTGATGTTTATGCGTAAACGGTCCCTCTAACACCTTTTGAAACTCAGTGTCGGTCTCTGCTGACACTCTGCAGTTCCCTACTCGGATTGACTCTGTCGGAAAAGTTACTCGGCTTATCACACGCTCGCACCTCGAGCTGTGCAAAACTCCAGGCTACAGCTACTGATCTTGGAATTTATAAAATTCCCCCGCACAAAGACGCTTTTCAGTCATTCCTTCTCTAGCATACCCCCCCCCCTTCCTTCTTTAGCACCCCACCTCATTTGCTCCTATTTCGAAAATTATAGACACTTTCTTGTTTTTGGACCTTTGAATGAAAGTTCAAGGTCAAGAACCTCCAAGTCACAACGACATGCTTAAATGTATGTTCTCTCTTCAAGGGAGGGATGCTTTCAGCAGTAGTCCGTAATCTTTACGTTGTCACTGGAGTGAGTGTCTGTATTCATTACCGTGACGCTATTCGGCCAAGTGACTGAGAAATTAGCCACACTAGATCATTTATCCATCCACCTATTTCTTCTGTCTGGTTATCGAATATGGGCATTCTGCTTTTTTTGGGGGTGGCGTTTTGTTAACATGGGAGTTTTATTACTGTTGACGTATGTTATTGTGTGGCGTTCCATTATTAATGTGTGGCATTCATTAGTTTGTTAATCTGGGGATTCTGTTAATGTGTAGCGTTCTTGTAATGTGTTACTTACTTCCATTCCTATTGGTAGGTGACGTTCTATGAATAGTTTTGGCTTTGTGTCAGTGTATAGTAAGTTGTCTCTTAATAAGTTAATGTGTGGCTTTGCATTAGTGTTTGGCTTTGTGTCAGTGTATAGTAAGTTGTCTCTTAATAACTTAATGTGTGGCTTTGCATTAGTGTTTAGCTTTGTGTCAGTGTATAGTAAGTTGTCTCTTAATAACTTAATGTGTGGCTTTGCATTAGTGTTTGAATTTGTATTCACGCCTTGCTTTGTATTAACGTTTGGCTTTGTGTCATTGTGTAGCATTCTTCTAAATATTTTGTACTCTCTTAGTGTGGCAGTCTGTTCATGAAGAGCCATACGTTTATTTTTTAGTTTGAGGCATCTTATTATGTAGCATTCAGTTGAGAGTTTCTAGCATTTTACTTCTTTTATCGACTTATCCTCTACCGATTGGAGCCTAAACTTTTGTCTGGCCGATTGGATTGCTACTTATTATTACTATTTAAACTGATTGACAGTTGCATTTATCCTTATTGGAGGGATGGCTATGCAAATCAGACTGCTTGCTACAAGTAGCCAGTCAGGAAAAAGTAAGTAAAGTCATTGTTTTTTCTCTTCAGGTTCCCATTTTCTCAGCCAAAGTACTGCATAGAATCTTTGCTAAGACTTGAATTACGCTTGCTGTGAATGGACAGGCGTCACTCAGCTGAATGTACATTAGTGCTAACGTTGAACAGTCGAGCGTTGTAGTCTGTGTTCAGTTTGCACCATCTTTGTTCATTACAGCGAAAGCAGTTTGGCTTTATGAATGACGTGTTACGTAGTATGCTGGATTCTGTTTCTTGCCACACATTGAATCTTAGTCTGGGGAGGGGGGTGGACAGTTAACGTTGTGCGTTCACACAAGCGGGCTTACAGCCGAAGGGAAAAACCTTAAACAAATCAGAGCAAGGGGGAATATTTGCATTCTGTCGTTAAGAATTCGAATCAGTCAAAGAAAAAGAAAGGTTTTGCAACGCTTTATCCGGAGTCTCGGAATAAAAATGAGTAAACAAACACGCAGTCAGCAGTGTTAAACTGTAATATCTAAGCCGGAAACTGTAAATGGTAAAGCGCGTTATTATTATTATCATCAAAACTTCTCCATATATATGTAATCTGGAAACCGGCTTTCATATATTTCTGAGTCGTTTTATTATTCTTTACACGATGATAAATGTACCAGGAATGATTATATGATGATTAGAGTCTGTAGAAGATCATAATGTTCCAAGTGTAGACGTAAATACTTGTTGCTGATTAGCCGTACTTTTTGACTTTTGATTCGGTCAGAGTTATTCCAGAAGAACGTGTTCCGATGCGGATTTGTCTTGCGTTTTACGACGGTCAGTTTCGTTCTTTGTTTTACAGACGCGTTCAAAATTAATGATTAGTTTACTTCTCTGTCTTATACACGCGTTCAAAATTAATGATTAGTTTTCTTCTCTGTCTTATACACGCGTTCAAATGCGAATTTTGTTCTTAGTTTTACAGACGTATTCAGACCTAGGTATTGTCCTTAATTTTACTAATGTGTTCATATGGTGAGTTTTGTTCTTAGTTTTTAAAGAGGTGTTCAGATGACCAGGTCTTTTTCTTAGTTTTACAGACATATACAGATGGTTAGTTTTGTCCTTAGTTTTACAGAAATGTACAAATGATCAGTTTTGTCTATAGTTTTACAGACATGTACAGATAGTCAGTTTTGTCCTTAGTTTTACAAACATGTACAGATGGTCAGTTTTGTCTTTAGTTTTACAGACGTGTACAGATGGTCAGTTTTGTCCTTAGTTTTAAAGAATATACAAATGGTCAGTTTTGTCTTTAGTTTTGCAGACATGAAAGAAGTATTTGTTGTTGTGTTTGTTTGTTTTTTAAAAATCACTCTTATAGAAAAATAAAATTGCCTTCTCAGGCATATCTCATTTCATCTTAGCTACTAAAATTCTGCTTCGCACATTACAACAAAATGTTTGCATTATTATTGAGAGGTTTTACTCTTCCGTCCTTAGTGTCTTAAGTCCTTTTCCCGCCAATCTTTATGAAACAAGACTTTTCTACACCACCCTTTGTAACAATATCTTTTCAATACCGTCCTTTGTAACAGTAGCTCTTCTACACCTCCCTTTGTAACAGTATCTTTTCAACACCATCCTTTGTAACAGTAGCTCTTCTACACCATCCTTTGTAACAATAGTTTTTCTACACCACTCTTTGTGGCATAAAATTTATACTACCATTCTTTATGATACGTGTCTTTACTACACTATCTTTGTGACACAAGGTTATATCCCACTACCTTTTGTGGCAGAGTTTCACCCCACCCTTTGTGACACAAGATTTTACTCTACTACTCTTTGTGGCACAAGATTTTACTGTACTACTACTCTTTGTGACACAAGATTTTACTCCTCTACAAGAAACATCATTTTCCCCACCACCCTTTGTTAGTTTCAAGAAAGGAGCAACCCGGGTCTCAGGCGAGACCTGGGCGTGTTAGTTTCAAGAAAGAGGCATCCATTTCAGTATACGTAAAACCATAGTTGTGTAAACGCGTCGCCGTTTTCAGTAGGGGCGTGACAGAAACAGGTGACCTCATACTGACCCGATCGTACAATGATATGCGCTGTCTCAATGCTAGCAGAAACAAGAAAACTAAACTTTGACTTTAAACTGCAAATACAAGAATTTGTCTTTTCCGGCTCAAGAAATGTGCTAATTGAAAAGCTTCAAAAAGCAGCTTATTTCTTTTCTCTAAGTGTAAATGTTTGGGGGTCTTTTGTTTATTTTCTAATTTAAAAATAAGTATCACGATAGCTGAGAATGTTTTACGCAATCCAAATGGTTGTATGTGTTGTGATGGATCGAGCGTGGTTGTTGTAGTTGTTCGTCATATGGGTCACACTAGGATGCGAGGAGATGACTGGATGAACGATGACGATGATGATAAGACAGACAAGCAGACAATACCGCTACGGCAGCCACAGCAGGAGAGAGGCATAACACGCAACACGTGTTTTACATTTTCATCGGATCTTTATTTCAACGGCACACCGCCAGCGGACGACCAAGGATGGCTCAGAGGCAGACACTCAAAATAGTTCTGCCTACCAATGCCGAGACTTTAGGTGACTCTAATTGTAGTAGTTCACTCAAACCACACACGCTCATTATATCCTATAGGAGCGGGCCTCCCCGAAGCCCACGGGTTATGAAAATGAAAATCTAGTGTGAAAAGGCTTCTAAAAATAACTTTTGTGTTTCTTTACTTGCTTTCAACTAACAATTATAGCTATATACCTAACAATTACATAATAATTCAAATATATAGTAAAACTACTTTAATTATACTTTAATATACCAATCTTTTTATATATATAATCTGAAGAATTAAACCTTTAATAAAATAAAATCTGTGTTGGCGGGCTTCAGAAAAAGCATTCACACACACATAAATTGCAAAATACACAAATACAATAACATTATTCATCATATAAAAATACATCAATTAAAAATATAAACTACCTCCTTTCTAAATATATAAATATTAACTTCACTCACTAACTACCTAAAACAGTATATAATAATAAAAACGCGTACTCTAACACAGCTAGCGTCAACATAGCGCGCGCTTTAAAACAAAGGGAGTGGTCATAAACAATAAAAGCACGCACTCACCGGTGATTCACACTAGCGGCCGATGACCTACTTTGCTGCACGCGTGGGGATGCGACTATACACATACATACACGATGACACACACAAATACCTAAACAGGGGCTACATTATTCCCCCCTACTAAAAATAATCATGGTCCTCCATGATTCGAAGGTCTAGCACACCAAAGAGTCAACAAACAAATCACTAAACATACTAAAGTTGTACTATTTTAACAATCTCAAATGAAAACCTTTAAATACAAGAAATGTTCTATGGTTACTTTTGAATTCTGTCCATCCAATGCTTTATACCACTACCGAGACTTCTGATCACACCTGCTAAACCAGAGTTGCTTTACGCACAATGTAGAACAATGGGGTTGCTTTTAAGCTCCTCCCCTCACTGCTACATAACCTCTAGGAGCAATGTATAATACTCACAAAATCAATACAGCATCACAGCTGTCAACTCACTAAAACTTTCCTGGAGCTTCCTCCTGCTCCTTTAAAACCTATATTGCAAACCTCAAAGGGCTTGACGCCAGTGCAGACAAGCAGGGTGCTTTTAAGCTCCTCCCCTCTTGTGCACCTACCTTGAGAGCAATATTTAAACAAAACTGCAGCATATCAGCTGTCAAAAAAAAAAGAACCAAAAAAAGTAACCAAAATAAATACCTTCTGAGCACCCTGGCTCCAGTACACGTAGGTTTCCTATAACGCTACTCTAATTCAACAAACAAAGAGACTTAACATCACATGTGCACCCATCTCAGCCCATTCGCTCTTACTTACAAATACACAATATGGATAAACAAATATTTGCTACAACATCTAATCAGACGCGACAACACGTAACAAGAGAAACGCTTTCCAGCCAGCGTCCACAGTGACCTGATTAGCACCACTCACTAGGATGCAAACTATCTTTTGCCAAACCTCAGTGATGAACTAGGGCTAGCCAAGGAATTCCAAATTCCTAACCCAGCGAAACTCTAAAACAAAAATACAACTACAAACTATATTACCACACGGGACATAAGTTCTTCTTAACAAAATAGGTATTGCCACAAAACTTACATTCCAATACCTATGCAGTAACATCACATAACAAAATAAATGCACGCCCAAATTTAGCACAATTTTAATAAAACATCTAAATATCTATATATTTTTCTTTTTCTTTTTTTAAAACTTAAACACCATATTCAATAATCCAAATTCGTAATGCTGCACATTTTAGCCTAAAAATTTCCAACTAAAATAATCACATAAACACACAAATTAAAATTAAAATCTACACTAAGTACTAGCACTAAAAAAGTCACTTTGTGTCTTTCAAATAAAGCAAATGTTTGTGACACATTTTTTTGTTGTTCCATTCTTCTTCTTTCTAAAAAAATGTCTAATACCGTCCATACCTTTTTAACAAAGGGCACAGTTTGTGATTTATGTAGTTGAGTGAAAAATACGTCTTTAGCTTGTCCTGACCGTTTTTTTTTGCTGCTGTTGGTGATATCTGGCGTCCGTCATGCCACGAAGGATGGTCGTCGGCGCGTTGTTAGCGCCATGCGGTGTGCTGTCACGGCCATGTCGGCTGCATCTGCCGTCCCTCTCTGCCATGAAGTTGGCGTCCGTCATGCCGCGATGGATGGTCGTCGGCGTTTTGTCAGTGCCATGCGGTGTGCTGTCACGGCCATGTCGGCTGCCTCTGCCGTCCCTCTCTGCCATGAAGTTGGCGTCCGTCGTGCCGCGATGGATGGTCGTCGGCGTGTTGTTAGTGCCATGCGGTGTGCTGTCAGGGCCATGTCGGCTGCCACTGCCGTCCCTCTCTGCTATGATGTTAATGGCTGCCGTCCGTCTGTCCAGCCAGAAAATGTTGTTTGGCCATTCCTCGCACCCTTTGGGCCCATCCTGCTCGCAGCGCCAAATTTTGTTGTGATGGATCGAGCGTGGTTGTTGTAGTTGTTCGTCATATGGGTCACACTAGGATGCGAGGAGATGACTGGATGAACGATGACGATGATGATAAGACAGACAAGCAGACAATACCGCTACGGCAGCCACAGCAGGAGAGAGGCAGAACACGCAACACGTGTTTTACATTTTCATAGGATCTTTATTTAGGCGGCACACCGCCAACGGACGACCAAGGATGACTCAGAGGCAGACACTCTTTCTAGTTCCGATACCAATGCCCAGACTCTAGGTGACTCTAATTGTAGTAGTTGTCTCAAACCACACACGCTCATTATATCCTATAGGAGCGGGCCTCCCCGAAGCCCACGGGTTATGAAAATGAAAATCTAGTGTGAAAAGGCTTCTAAAAATAACTTTTGTGTTTCTTTACTTGCTTTCAACTAACAATTATAGCTATATACCTAACAATTACATAATAATTCAAATATATAGTAAAACTACTTTAATTATACTTTAATATACCAATCTTTTTATATATATAATCTGAAGAATTAAACCTTTAATAAAATAAAATCTGTGTTGGCGGGCTTCAGAAAAAGCATTCACACACACATAAATTGCAAAATACACAAATACAATAACATTATTCATCATATAAAAATACATCAATTAAAAATATAAACTACCTCCTTTCTAAATATATAAATATTAACTTCACTCACTAACTACCTAAAACAGTATATAATAATAAAAACGCGTACTCTAACACAGCTAGCGTCAACATAGCGCGCGCTTTAAAACAAAGGGAGTGGTCATAAACAATAAAAGCACGCACTCACCGGTGATTCACACTAGCGGCCGATGACCTACTTTGCTGCACGCGTGGGGATGCGACTATACACATACATACACGATGACACACACAAATACCTAAACAGGGGCTACATATGATTATTAAAGTTTATATTATTTTCAGTAATTGTGTTGCATGTAATTAAAATAATTGTATGATTACTAAAGTTTATATTATTTTCAGTGATTGTGTTTTATGTGCATTGTAGAGACACGGACATTTAGATTATTTTTAACTTTCTTGTGGGGTCATAAAATTAATTTGTTTATGTGTATTACGTGTGTTGTAGATGCATGGAAGTTTTGTTTTACGCGTATTGTTGGGGGGGGGGGAGGGTATGCGTGCATGTGTTGACAATAACAGTGAAAGTTTACATTTTCTTAGTGAAGGGATATGAAAATATGGATCGTTTTTCACATTTATTGCAAGGAATCGGGTAGTTGAGATTTAGTGCGCGCGCGTTCGCTGACGTAACAATGTTGTCACAAAAATTAGATGTTTTTATTGGAGGGATATGAAAATTTAGATTGTTTTTTTCCCACACGTATTGTTTTAAGAATAATGTAGTTGATTGATCGTGTGTGTGTGTGTGTGTGTGTGTGTTTCTGACATGTTAAGGAAGTCACGAAAGTTTAAGTCAAGGTGACTTCGAAAGTAAGATTTTTCCATTGTTGTTATGGCGGCATGAATTAAGATATTCCTGTGGGCTATTTTAGGTACATAAACGCTTCAAAAATGTTCATACTAACTATTTAACTTTGATGATGTCCTTTAACAACCAGTTTGCGATATTTATAGTTCTATTTCTATTGGGGCGTCCATTGATTCACCTTCGTAAGAAGGCAGTTAATAGTGTGTCATTATAGACGAATAACAAAATACCATTGAAGACGTTTTACTCCAGATCATTGTAAATGCATTTCTTCCTGTACAGCACACCTTCAAATTAGATAAGGCTTCTGGACGTCGCACAAAGGGAAGCTATTTTGCACTCGCTCAACTCACGTTAAAACCGTACAAAGGTGCATTCTTAACATTCCTGAGATAAAGTGCGGGCTTTTTCACTTGCGCTGACACCGTCTATATATTTATTTTTGCAAATCATCTCAGTATTTCATCGTTATGCGTTATTTTCCAGTCGTTATTGTAGCTCCTCATCATTAATGAGCTCGACCGTTCCGTTATCACCGATAAAAAGCACAAGGAGAATGACAAGCCACATGAAAAAGCAGAATAAGGGGAAATAAGTGTGTAGGAACCAAAAAATATAGTAATGATTGAGATAATCTTTAAATATATTTTTATTTAATTTATTCTTTTTGTACGTTTCTTTTTGTAATTGAACCGAAGATGACGTCATATTTCACACTGATTCGGAGAGTTCATGGTCACTTCGGTTCTCATTGATGCCGAACTAGCCGATTGTCGTTTTTACGCAAATTTTTGCGCTTAAAAAAATTGCGTTGTGCACGACGAACTGTTCATTTTAGTGACTGGCCATGTCAGCGACAGAGGGAGCTGTCCGTCTATAGGGATATGCGTCAACATTTTGTTTTGTCTCTGGCTTAAGTGACCGCCGGAGGGACAAGGTTAAGTCTGTGTTTACAACAGTTTTAGACAAACAGGAAGAACCGTCTCTTACCGATAGTTCAACAATATTTTTTTTGTTGTTGGTGTGTTGTTAAAGTGAGAAGAGCAGATAGTGTTAAAAATTGCGTGGGTTTGTGAAGTTAGCTATTTCGTTTTTGAAAAATGTTGTAAGACTCTTGAGAATAGAGACTTTAAAAGTTTTGGAGAACTGACTGTGCTTTGTTTATTTAATGACCGTATTTTAAAAAAAATTATAAGGTTATATTGAGAAGTATGAAGGTTTCGTTTTGCAATTTTTTTTTTAAGGCTGTGAGTGGCTGCGGGATGACAGGGTATGATTCACAGTTTAGTCATGGGGGATCGTTGGGGTTCGTTTGTTCATATATTACTTTATGAATATTATTTGGTTGAAACTATTTGTAGAATTTACCCGTTCTCGTGTGCTTTACATTTTCTGGCTGTGTTCGTATTTTGGCATGCCTTACGTGTTGATTTTGTAAATCTCTTACAGCTTCAACATTAAGCCCTCTGTTAAGCCATCATCATTATTAAGGTTTGATTTGTATGCTGCGTGCGTTGGGCTGATTTTTTAACGTGGACTGGACTGATTAAAATAACATGGATTAGACTAATTGACTAGTGTGTACTAGACATTAAAATAGCGTTGGAAGACTGATTAGAGTAGGCTAGACTGACTAGCGTGGCTAGATTAGTTGACTAGTATGCACTAGACTGATTAAAATAGTGTTGGCTATGCTGATTAACTAGAGAGGCTAGATGACTAGAAAGGGTTTTAATTTCCCAGACAACTAATGTTGATATTGCTCCCCGGCTAGGCTGCATTGTATGAAAGACGCGCTTTGGGAATGGATGTAAAACAGACCTAATTAATAAAATATGTCATCATGACACTTGACGTGTGGCGTTTATCCTAACTTTTAAGTGGGCAGTAAGACATTAAAAGTGGATGTTAAACAGAAATAAATAATTAAAGCATGTCATCATGACACTGAATGTGACATTTAGCAGTGAGCAGTAAGACACATTAGAAAAGGAAGAAGAAAAAATGACATCATGAGGTGTGTTGTGAGGCGTGTCACTCTCAAAAGTAGAAAGTATCGACATTTATTGTGTTATGAATCAGTTTTCATGGAACAATCCAGCGTCATTCAAAACCTCACTCAGTCCCTTTGGGCTTCCTGCTAGCACGCTAAGTCTTACAACCAGCTGCATATCAGTCATTACCAGGCTTTCCGACACGACACTGACACCACACGACTCCCAAAGATACGCAGTCTCGCTGGCTGGTCCGGACTGGAACGAAATGACTCCCGACTTGAATGCCCTTCGTACTGTCTACCTGACGGGCTAGTTGTACTGACGGCCTGTAAATTTGTACTGACATAAAATGACTCGTGACCTGATTGGTTGGTTGCAGTGAAAATTTGCACCGACGTGAAATGACTCATAACTTGAATGCTTGGTTGTAATGACGGTCTGTAAATTTAAATTCGTACTGAAATGCAATCATTGCGGTCCTGAAGGCCTGCCAGGTTATAATGACGGTCTGTAAATTCGTACTGAAATGCGATCACTGTCTGTTCTAAAGGCCTGCCAGGTTATAATGACGGTCTGTAAATTCGTACTGAAATGCGATCACTGTCTGTCCTAAAGGCCTGCCAGGTTATAATGACGGTCTGTAAATTCGTACTGAAATGCGATCACTTTCTCTCTCGAAGGACTGGTTGTAATATCGGCCTGTAAATTCCCGTACTGAAACGTAACGAGTGTTGGTCAGAATGATATCTTTAATTGCGGCCTGTTAATTCATTGTGAAATGTAATGACTTGGTCTGGCTGACTAGTTGTAACGAACTGTAAATTCGTACTGAAACGAGGAGGCTGGTGACTTTGGCTTGTAGACCGGTTGGTAAGCTTCACTTTGAGTAATCTGTAAAAAGAACAACTGCATGAAATCAGCGAACAGAACAAAGTTGTTGTTAATACAAGATAAATCAACCAACCAATCATTCAAGCATTAAAAAAATCAGTCAAAATAAATGCCATACACTTAGAAAACATAATACTTTTAAATAATGCATTGTATACTGCTGTTGCTGTTGATGCTAAAGTATAATAAGAACTTTAAAAAAGCAATTGTTGAAAATAGAATTTCATGTTTGTGCTGGACACTTGTTGAGTACAGTAAAGTTGTATTTTGCTGCTTTAAACATATTTTCATGCAGATATTTTATACGGGTGATTCCTCCCCCGCCCCCGGCTTTCTCTCATGATACACATTTATTAACGTGAAGAAAAGAGTCTGCAAGGAAATCTTAGAGTACCCGTGCAGGACGCACTGAGAGAGTGTGCCGTTGGCAGAGCGCCATTCTGGTTACACTTTCATATGAATGTAACAATAAATGTAACAATAGTTGTATGTCATGGAAGATTCTCACTGTCCTTTAAAATGGCTACCTCTTAGAGATCAACAAAAATTAAACATTTTTTTTAATTTAAAAAAGAAAATGGAAAATGTATATCTCTTACAATTCTGATGATCTAGATTTATAATATCAATTTTAACGAGGCACTTTTGAGATAACTGGAGGGGGCCTCTTGTTAAAAGTTGATCCATCGTAAATTTTCCTGTGTATGATTTATGATTTCCCTATTTTATTCACTTACATACCTAGAGCTTGAACATACACAACAGTGAAGATTATACCTTTCTTTTTTTTTTTTTTCCTTCACCCTGCTTTTTACGACATTAGTTCGCTCGCTAAGACATCAATACTACACACCGCTTTGGTTCGTTAAACATGAAAAATAATGGGTCATGTAAACTGTGTTTTGAAAGGATGGGCCTTGGGAAAATTGGATAACGTCATGAGAGTTATAACCCCTAGAGTTCGGAATGCCTGTGTGTGGTAGTATGGGCGGAAGTGGTAATTCTCTTCTCAATGCTGTAGCTCCCGGGTTCGCTTCTAAAAATAATTTAACTGATGTGGCTTGAATCTAAGAGTCTACTGACCTCTAGAGTGTGAAGAAAAATTTAGTGCTGTAGTTATACTTTTGTTAAAATATTTAATTAAATCTTTTTAATACCCCAGTATAGATTATACAAAATTTCCACTTTCGCTTCCATATTTAATTGTGGTATAGGTGCTCTTTACATTCATAGTCATACTCACAATTCGCTGTTGGAGGTACATTGTGTGTACCTTTAATTAAGCTTGCTTTCAGAATCTACTTTATTACGACCGTTGGATATATGTGTACTTTACATTAAGCTTCCATTCAGAATTCACTTAATATGACTGTTGGATGTATGTGTACTTTACATTAAGCTTCCATTCAGAATTCACTTAATATGACTGTTGGATGTATGTGTACTTTGCATTAAGCATGCTTTCAGAATTCATTTAATGTGACTGTTGGATGTATGTGTACTTTGCATTAAGCATGATTTCAGAATTCGCTTATTATGACTGTTGGATCAGAAATGTTTTGTTGAATGTATGTGGCCTTTTTACTAATCTTACTCTCGGTCTTAATGAGACTGCTAAATGAGTATGACCTTTTGACTGATCTTATTTTGTCTTTACATGATTGTGACCTTGACATAAACCTGCTCTCGTATCGATTCTGAACTGAGTCCATTTGTACATTTCAAACATGTAATACAGAGTTATAGGACAGTACACAGAGAACACGTGAGTTATAGGACAGTACACAGAGAACACGTGAGTAGGGCAGCCAAATACTGTTAGCGTGCGTGTAAGGCATGCTTGTTGTGTGTGTATATGTGGATGTTGTTACCTCTGGGTCTCTATCCACTTAATGCTCATCACAGATGGAGGTATAGTAAAAATGACTGTTAGTACCACTGCCATTAAAAAAATCATTCTTGTCTGAAGTCAAGGGAGGCGTGAAAAAGTATAAACCAGCATCATACACATGTATTTGTCTGAAGTCAAGAGAGGCGTGAAAAAGTATAAACCAGCATCATACACATGTATTTGTCTGAAGTCAAGGGAGGCGTGAAAAAGTATAAACCAGCATCATACACAGGTATTTGTCTGAAGTCAAGGGAGACGTGAAACAGTACTTACCAAGTCATGTACTTGTAATTGTAATTGAAGCCAAGGGAGACGTGAAACAGTACTTACCAAGTCATATACTTGTAACTGTTTGAAGCCAAGGGAGACGTGAAACAGTACTTACCAAGTCATATACTTGTAACTGTTTGAAGCCAAGGGAGACGTGAAACAGTACTTACCAAGTCATATACTTGTAACTGTTTGAAATTTAAGGAAACATGAAAGTGCAAACCAACGCCATTGTTCAAAACATTCTTAATTTAATGCATTTTTTTTTAATGCACGCATTCAAGCAGTTTTGGTACAATCCCGTGTGTTTCCCCCTTTCCCTATATTTGTGTCAAGAGGGGCTTTGATATGTTTGTCATATTGAAGTAGTGACGTGTAAAATGTTAACACAAAACGTGTATCTATAAAGAGGATTCTGGATGTGTAAAATGATAACACAAGATGTGGTGTATCCGTCAGAAGAAATCTGGATCTGTCAGTAACAGATTATAGCATAAACAGGTGTTGTTAACTCAACCCGTTCAATTTGTGATGTTTAATGTCTTAAAAGCTTAGTGAACAAGCAGCCTTTCACACTTACTTGAAATTGGGCTGAATCCTCAATAGTGGGGTATTGGATTTGGTTTTGAATGTTGTTTAACAGATTATACCAAAATTTCAAACTGTTTCTAGCTAGCAATTGCCAGAACGTCAGCTTGATTTTGCAGAGAAAATCACAGCCAAACACAACGTGTTTCTATTGCATTCTCACTGTCACATAATGCTGCAAAGTCAAGTTCAGTCACTGAGAGTCACATCACAAGTCACAGCGAAGAGCTCTCATTTGTTACAGCAGATAGACATTGTTACATTATTACAGCACATAAATATTCTGTTACATTATTACAGCACATAAATTTTCTGTTACATTATCCACAGCACGATTCCATCACTCGTTACATAGCTCTCAATACAGGTTCACCCTTATAAAGTAGTGTTCACTCTTAATAGAGAGCACATCACAGCATTCGCCCTTATGCATGACATATTTCTCTCTTGTGTATCAACGTTTTCACTCTTATACATTATTGATTTCTTCCTTGCATATCAAATCTTTCACGTTAACATAGATTTCATCCTAATACAGCACTGCAGCCATAACAATAACTTTCACCAGTTAAAGCGATCACAGTACCCCATCTTTGGCACATTGCAAAAACCCGTCAATATTTTCCAGCCGATTACAGTACTCAGTCCTTTATACGTTACAATACAACAAAATCAACAAGAACAACAGTCCTCAATTATAGACATCTCAGGATAAAATCCTTCGCACTTTACAACTACAATAACGCAGCTTTCACCAAAACCTCATCCTATATATGTAACACTTTATTACAGCCATAAAACACAATTTTCATTAGTTACAGCCATTTCAGAATACAAGTTTTGGCTATCCACCCATTTCGGTATACAACTTTTGGCTCTCCAGCTACATCAGTATACACTTTTTGGCTCTACAGCAATTTCAGTATACAACTTTTGGTTCTACAGCCATATAAGTATACACATTTTGACTCTACAGCCATATAAGTATACAAATTTTGACTCTACAGCCATATAAGTATACACATATTGACTCTACAGCCATATAAGTATACACATTTTGACTCTACAGCCATATAAGTATACAAATTTTGACTCTACAGCCATATAAGTATACACATTTTGACTCTACAGCCATATAAGTATACAAATTTTGACTCTACAGCCATATAAGTATACACATTTTGACTGCAGCACTTGTTACGCGTTGAGTAATGCCTTCATGTACATGTACGTTAAAGTCTTCCGGTCAATCAAGAATTTTCGCTGCTACCTAGCATACGTATTAATTTGAATGCGTCTAAATCTATCGTCAAGAATTTCGGATGCTGTGCAGTGTAATTATTAATCTGAATACGTCTAAATATATCCTCAAGAATATTAGCTGCTCTCCAGTGTAAGTATTAATCTGAATACGCCTAAATATATCCTCAAGAATATCGGCTGCTGTGCAGTGTAAGAATTAATCTAAATGCATTTCATAGACATCTGCCATTGAAAAACACGTGCCTCAGCAATATCTAAAATCGTAACGCGCACTTAAATAAGTATTCATGACTGGTTATTTCGGTCCTCAGACTATGTTTACTTGATAAAATGATACCCTGCATTTCCAAAACTGCGACATTGAACATTCGCGTAATGAATGAAAGTGTACGGTCGAAGTTAGTCGCTAATCGTGAATTACTGCCTTGTTTAGAAACATCCTAGGACACGCGGAAAATTACCTGTAATTCTAAATGACTGCTTATAGTTTATTTTTTAAATTATTTAGTTAAATCTTGTTTTGATATTAATTTGAAAATGTTACTGTTTACTGTAATACTGAATATATTCTCTCTCAAGCTTAAATATGTAATTATATTTGTGCACCAGAATTTAAGTAACTTAAGTAACGTGTTTTTAGGACAAACTGTTCAGTACGATTATACTTGTAATATCTCGTGATACCAGATCTGCACGAACATATTCTGAACATCAGCTACCCCTTCTACCCTTTCAATTTTAACGTCTTTAACGTCTTCATCACTTCCACCTTTGTCAACATAGCCTTATATCTTCATCAACTCGACCTTTATTAACTTAATGTCTCCATCACTTTCATCCTTATTAATTTAATCTTACATCTTCATCAACTTGACGCTTATTGGCTTAATGTCTTTGTGACCTTCACCCTTATTAACTTAACTTTACATCTTCGTCACTTTCACCCTTATTAACTTAATCTTACATTTTCATCGTTTTCACTTACATCTCCATCAGCTTGACCTTTATTAACTTAATGTCTTCATCACTTCACCCTTATTAACCTAATCTAACCTTCATCATTTTCACCTTAATTATCTTATTGTCTTCACTCTTATTAAATATTCAGCAAATCGACTCTTACTAATTTACATATTTTCCCATGCTAATATAAGCATTCTAACCTATGTTCATCTACCACCACCATTACTAACAAGAGCACATTAAATGTTAGATTATGGCAATTAACAATTTCAAATCTATCAAGAAAAATGTCATTCAGATTCGAGTTCATAAGATCTCTAAATTGTTCAGTCTTTTCCACAAGTCTTTAATAAAGATTCGTAATCAGCTAATTATTTACTAATACGTTTAAATTGACAATTAATAAGAAATAAGAAAATAGTAATCAGAGAAAAATGTTACAATAATGGTTTGAGAGCAGGACTTGAATTCACCTGATTTTCATGTGGTGTGGATTTGTCACTGAAGCTGCCAGGGTGCATAGCAGTTACAGCTGCAGATTGGCGGCTGATCAGGTCATTATTGATGCACAGAATGACTGAACCACATGCATTGAATAGTTCATTCCTTACTGTCCCAAATCTCATGCACAGAATGACTGAACCACATACATTGAATAGTTCATTCCTTACTGTCCCAAATCTCATACACAGTCACACTTATCCCATCACTTGGAATAATTAGGATGGTAAGATAGACAACCGTTTGTCAGTGGTATCTTCTGCTTTGTTCTCCTTTCACCAAGACTGGAAAGGCCATGTAAGTGCAGACATCAATTTCACATTATAACTGCGGCTTCCAACAAGGACTTCAATATTTTGGTTCCAAACCACTTAGGAGTGAACCTCTTCTTGCATCGGCACGAGCTCCATACAGCGTAACTTCTGACATGGATGATCAACGTAGTGGACTGAACAGAACTTGTCTCAGCCCCAGAAATACCAATGGTAATCGGAAGATACAAAACTTGTCACCTCCAACTTGGTAACAGAAGAAAACTGGTTTGAAGCACTGCTGAAGAAACAAATACATGTGTCAGCTCTCTCCTAACAACATCTCCTATTTCTATTTTGTTGCTATCTTCTCTTGATGTTAACATATACCTTGAACATTTAATTATATTACCAGACTATAATAGTCCGAAAACAAAGATATACAGTTGCCTCATTAAAGTAATAGGTTTCAACGTTATAGAAAATTGTATTTACAATTTACTTTGTCATCTAAACTTATGCGAAAATACAAAAATAGAATTTACAATACTTAATTATTAAGTTACAGGAAAATCACATGAGCATTCTTTCAACAAGAGTTTACTTTACTAGATTATTTTACTTTTCCCGACACAGTTTCTTGGCCTTCTCACCAAACAAACCAGTAAACTCGGGACATAGTAGTGTCACATTAGAGTTTAGACCCGCTATTTATTCTTTCTGTTCAACACATTCGAGAAGGTTCTAGAACCACGAGGTATTTGCGGTGATATCATAGTGTCAGCCCTCTGGCAAGATTAAGTTATTTTGAATAACTCGAGTAGCAGTCTCGTTTTTTCAAAAGGAGTCAAATCTTTCATGTTCTATCTATCATTAGAATCATTACAGTCAGTCGGCACTGACCTGTGATTTGGATGTAGGTCAGATATGCGAGGGTTTTAATCCTATTTATGAAATGGCATATCATGCTCGAGAGTAATTTGTCTCTGTTGAAACATGGCTAAAGCGTGCGGCTGTGACATTCCAAACAGCGCAATTATATAATCACTAGTCATAGCACAGGCGGTTTCTCTTTCAATTAGCTTAAGGATTATATTGTTTACAAATCTACGTAAAAGTAGGAATAAATTTTACTTGGTTAAAATTTATACAAAAATATATAAGAAGTAAAATATTTAATTAATTATTTGCATTTTCTGTGTCACACATACTCTCAAAGTCTCAGTCAAAGTTTGACAGTCTCTTAATCAGCCACTGCAGCATAACCATACTATCATACAAAGTTTGACAGTCTCATATCAGTCACTGCAGCCTAACCATATCCCCACTCAAAGTTTGACAGTCTCTTAATCAGCCACTACAGCCTAACCACACTGTGGCAGAGTAAATTTGCCTATCCCTATTTCTAAACTTAAATGTTATGTAAATTGTTAAATTGTCAAAGTGAACCGATCTTGGACACTCCTTATGATGGTATTTTTTGTAAGTGTCAGAACTGGAGTAAACAACTTGGGTTGAGAATATGCTAGAAAATTGCTAATGCAATTCAAACTAGTTCCAACTGGATGAGTAGTTTTTCTGACTAATAGTCTCACATTTGTTTATAACAAACTCATCCAATGGGGACGGACCAGAAGTTTCTTTGTTGAAGAAGTACTCTATTCTAATCACTTTGAATTTGAACATAACTCAAGTCTGATCATAAAGACGATCATTAGCTTATGGTAAGTTAACTGACTGGTAAAGAAAGAATGGACATAGAAATATTTCATACATGTTTGCAATTGATCTATGATTTGAATTAGAGAATGCTTATGTAATTGAACCATTATTTCTGTGTTCATTAATTTGACTATGATGTACATTATACTTGTGAATTTTGATTGATGCTATATTTCTTATGTTGTGTGTGCATCGGGTTAATGAAATTGTTGCATGATCTTGTAAGTTGAGAATGTTTATAAGAGAGAAAGGAGTTTAGAGATTAAATATGTCTGAAATTTAGTACTGCATTAATTTGACTTTTGCAGAAAAAGCACACCTTTTTTCCTTCATCTTCAAGCAGCAGTGACCGTTGTACTTGCTGGGTCATGTTGGTGTGTGAATCCAGTGTTGCCGTCAACTTATCAGTAAAACGTGCTGCTGTAAGATTATTCCTGTGAATTCCATTTGAGAGCCAATACAGGGAAGTGGTGGCTTGAGTTTGGTTTCGAGAATTCACAAAGATTATTTTGAATGTTGGTGTGTTGAGTATTACACAAGAAAATTCGAGAACATTCCTCCTGGTTTGCTCAATAGTGGAATTCAGGCCCAATTCTCTGCAGTTTGTTTTGTAAGCTCAATAGTGGAATTCAGGCCCAATTCTCTGCAGTTTGCTTTGTAAGCTCAATAAGTATTCTGTAACAGTTGTGTAGCATGCCTAGAAAGGACACACATGGCCGTTGTCTAATATGAAAGACAGTGACGTGTTGCAAACCTTGTGATTGTGAACACGTGCCTGTGGCAGTCGCCACCTTTGAAAAGGTTATGTGCATTGACTTTCATTATTTTTCTGAAACTCTACTCTCATTTCCATGATGATATCCATGAACTTGATTATATATTTTTATTTTAATCGACTGCTAATGTCCATGCTAGGATAAACTGAATGATTGTCCAACATTAATCGAACATTGTTGCGAAGTGATGTAAATGTAAACTCTCTTTGATTATAGTTGATTGTTGATTTAATAAATTTATTTTTAAAGTTATTGATCTTCTTACACATATTGGAGAGATAGTGGACGGATAGATTAAGAGACGGATTGTCTTCTCCTTTTGTAAGTTTTCCTCCTGTTTGTGTTTAATTTTGTGGGAGAGAGAAAACGTTTACAGCGCCCACATATCCGCTAAGTGAGAGAGACAAGTTGTGTCTTTGGGGGAAATTATTAATAACATAAATTGAGATTCTCATCACTTGTAATTAGTTATAGATGATTAAATAATATATTAATCATCTTAACCGATAACTAAAGTGGCTTTGGCGTCATACAACTATCGCTGAATGTTTGGCAGTTTTTAACTGGTGTTCCGTTAATAAAGAATGTGTTTGCAACTAGATCTGAAGGAAAAAGTATGAACAAAAGAATACCGTCATTAGCCAGTCTTCCTGTTTCGGTGAAAATTTTCATTTCATGTTAGTCGTACATCTACATCAAGAACAGGACATGCTCATGCGCTGTTGACTGAAACTTAAGTCGCAATTCATTTCTTGCACAGCGTATTTTTATGTGGCAAAACGTTGTGAGTGCTGAGGTCAAAACAGACTGACTAAGAGCAACACAAATTCGATTCAAATTTTATTTCTACACTCTACCAATATTGTTTAACAAAGTGAGAAAAGAAGCGAAGATTGTTTTCTCTCCTCAAAATCAACTCTTATATTATTAGGTAGACTGGAAAAAGCCTTATCTTAAACGATATTTACTGAAAAGAAATTAATCAAATAGTCTTACAAGACATAGTTTACTACTTAAAGCTTATTCTTTAAATGACTGACAAACAGAAAAGAAACAGCTAAAGCACAGACAGGTATGCCAACATACATTTCTGTTTCATTTCAGGTACATTATTTATTAAATCTCCTTGAAACTATTCATTATTAGCATAAGACTTTAAGACAGTCTTTTATGTACACAGACCCCCCCCCCCCCCCGAGCGATTTCTTGGTCTGCTGTCGCAATTAAAGGCAATGTACGACCACTAGAAAAGCATTTCAGTATCTTGTGTTTGTAGGTGATAATACATTTAACGTGTTTCGAATCCGACCTTAAAGCACTCTCTAGATAAGCCTTGCAGACATTGTTTACTTTCGCGTGCGGTGGCTGGGGGTGTTTATAGTATTATTTTGTTGGAGGTATTGTTTTGGACGTTGTCGATTTTCTACTTTTCTTTGTTCAGGCGAGTGTCGTGTGCAGAGATTTAAAAAGAAATAAAGATGCTATTAGCGTCATGACTATATCCGGGTTGAAATCCATTATTTTTTTTTGTATTTAGGGCCAGGAGGTTTACACGAGTCACACTGAGTTTACATTGTCTCGCTCAGAATAATTTCCTTTTGGTAACTATTTGTTTTTAATTTAGTTACTTGACCTTGTTCGCAAACAGTTCCAGACTATTTCACTGTGATATTATCACTACACCGCTAATGTAGTTATCACTAACGAATGTATGGCAATGAATTATGCCTCGATAACACCTATACAATATTCCTGGAGTTGGATTGCAGTGTTAATATAACAATATTCCTGGAGTTGGATTGCAGTGTAATATAACAGTATTCCTGGAGTTGGGCTGCAATGTAATATAACAGATAATTCAGATATACAATATAGTATGATGCACACATTGCTATTAGCAATACGTGTATTTGGAAGGTCAGCGTAGATATGTGCGCAGAGGAATAGTACTTTTCAATGATTTCAATGCAAAATCACTTCTTCAACGCTTCAAAAAATGCATTTATCTGTTTCTACTAAGGGACTATGACGCACACTTTGACAGTAGCAAATGAGATATGGTCATTTACTATTGAGATACTATTTTATAAAGAATGACTAGTAATTCAAGAGATAATGACGCGATTTTACAGTGCATGACCATTAATTTTTGAGATAAAGTACTAGCTTATGAAGAATGGCTACTAGTTAATGAGATATATGAAGCCATAAGTATCAAAACTTCAATCAATATCACCCTGACAATGAGGATCTTCTTAAAGATAACCTTTGGAATAATAATCCCTTCATGGAAGATGTCAACTCATGCGCACTTGATCCTCGTGAAAAAGAAAACCTGATCGAGTTGTCTTCTCATGTTACTCTGGTGTCGGAACATAAAATGCAATCATTGTCTAAATTTTGGATATCACTTGAAAAAAGAATATCCATCTCTTATTAAATTGTTGGTCATATTTTCGACTACATGTTTGTATGAGAAGACTTATTCAGCCCTGTCAGTCATAAAACCAAACATAGAAACCGAATGGATGTCAATGCAGCACTTCGTCTCAAAAACAACGCTGCAGCCACGGTTATCAAATATTCTAGCAAAGAAGCAGCAGCAGATTTCGCACTAACTTTATTTGAATTTAAATATTGCTTTCTCAAAAGTTCAAGGCGTTATGTTATTAGTATTATTGTTTACTGCTCGGTTTCTGGTTATTTTAAAAATGCTATAGAATTTTCATTTTATAATATTAGATTTAAAATCTAATACACAAAATACTATATAGATAATGATTTTTATGTCTGCCGTAGCTGTCCGCAAAATATTTCTCCTATTTTTACCTGTCCGCAGGTCTGTAGTACATGGTTATTAACTAATGAAATACATGACAGTAGTACATAGTGCAATTGAACTAACTAGTAAGACCCAGAGGACCATTTCTTAGTGCATGATTACTAACTAATGAAATACATGGCAGTAGTACCTAGTGCAATTACTACTAGTAAGAACCAGAAGCTACTTTAACTGTGTGCAGGTGACTTGTGATATGTCTGTGCTTGAGTGATTGATATAGTCAGTACCTTCCGAAGCAAGTGACAGTATATCATGTTTTAATATTTATTTGTAAACAGTTTTCGATTAAAACAAGTAATGGTTTTTTACATAACGCAAAATCTCCTTATTCTGATTTCTCCACGATCCATTAATATTTCCTTTTAGTTTTATCACTTCACCCTCTGACATTACAGAGGCTTTGAAGATCGTGGCTTTGTTAAAGCCGGACATGTTTCTACTGTGTGACGTCATCTTTGCGCGTATGTGTTATGGGCCAAGGCTGCTTATACTGCTGAAAGCCACGAGCTGAACAACACACACACACACACACACACACACACACACACACACACACACACACACACACACACACACACACACACACACACACACGTAAGAAATGCTATTTTAACGACCTGATTTTCGTAAATATTTGTTTTGTGTAAATGATAGGTTTTGTGACAGATTTTAAGGGAAAAATATATTCATCATAGTTCAGTTGATTTATAAGTCTAGAAGTTTTAAGTGATTCAGAGATCGATTTTAGAAAGGCATAGCCAATTGTTCCACATTGTTTTGTAGTCAGTGAAATAATATAGCTTAATATTGTTAAACATTGTTTTGTAATCAGTGAAACGAAATAGCCAGTTGTTCAACATTGTTCTGTAGTCACTGAAGACGAGTTTGTTCACTTGTTTTACATTTAGGTGCTGTTAGTAAAGCAAGAATGTAAAGATGCTGTGCTATACGCTTAGTTTTCCGTCCAATAGAAATTTAAAGTAGTACGAATTACAGGTGCTGTTCCATATATATATGAATATACTTTTATTCCATATTTTGCTGTTTTCATTATAGTACGAATGTACATTTTGCTGTTTTCAGTATAGTACGAATGACGGTTTTGCTGTTTTCACTATAGTACGAATGTACATTTTGCTGTTTTCAGTATAGTACGAATGTACATTTTGCTGTTTTCAGTATAGTACGAATATACATTTTGCTGTTTTCAGTATAGTACGAATGTACATTTTGCTGTTTTCAGTATAGTACGATTGTACATTTTGCTGTTTTCAGTATAGTACGAATGTACATTTTGCTGTTTTCAGTACATTTGTTCCACACGTTATTTTCAGTGAAGTGGGATACACATTTCTACACTGGTTATCTTACCGAAATCAGTAGTGTTCACTAGTTTCACATTTTTATTATTTTAAATGAAACCTTGATTGGTTGGTATAAAATCTTTTGTATTCAGTTTGCCTTTGTATGTGATACTTTCCCATATTACAAGGTTCTGCGTTTTGTTCCAGAGACGATTTTAAGGATCGTTGCTTAGATACGTCGAAACAGTGTTTTTGTTTAATATCTTGAACCAAGTGCCCCAAATCTTTAAGTTTGCAATTTGTGTGTGTGTGTTGCTTTTTTCTTTGTAGACATCCAGTCTGCAGGGAGAGGGGTGGAGGCAGTTTCCCATCTAAATATTTGTCTTGACAAAGCGTTGTGTAGCGACAGAATGCAGTTATCTATCTGTCTATCTATCTATCTTTCTATCTATCTATCTATCTATCTATCTATCTATCTATCTATCTGTCTATCTATCTATCTATCTATCTACCTACCTATCTATCTATCTATATCTATCCTCTATCTATCTATATCTATCAATCTATCAATCTATCTGTCTATCTATCTACCTACTATCTATCTATCTATCTATCTATCTATCTATCTATCTATCTATCTATCTATCTATCTATCTATCCATTAGTCTTGCCGACCGTTGGGGCACCACTGATGACATGACAACCAACTTCCTCCATTCCATTCTGTTCTCTGATAATATTACTGTATCGCTCAGTTTCATTTCTGTCCACTCTGAGATGTTATTCTCCCATCATTTCCTCTGTCTTTCTCTCCTCCACCCTCCTTGCACAGTGACTTGCATGATTGTCTTGGCAAGCCCTGTTGATCGTGTAACATGCCCATACCATTTCATTTTGCATTTTTCACAATGGCCAATAGCTCTTCATGTGGCCCAATGGCTTGTCTAATTCTGTTTCTCACTTCGTCATTCGTGACATGATGATGATCTCTATGCGAAACAACCTTCGAAAGTGTCTCATTTCAGTAGCTTGTATCCTCCTTTTGAGATCCGCTGTGAGGGTCCATGACTCACATGCATATAAGAACACAGATAAACCTTGGGGCGCATCAGTCTGATCTTTGAGCTGACTGAGATGTTTTTGTCTTTCCAAACTGTCTTCAGCCTTGCCATTGCTGTTATTGTCAGTGCAATCCTGGACAGTATTTCTGGTTTTGATCCCTTGTCTGTCACAATGGCTCGTAAGTACTTGAGTTTATTAACTGTTTCCAGTTTCTGATCATCAATCATGATGTCAGTGTCGATGCCACTGGTGTTGTTGGTCATCAATTTGGTCTTCTCTGCACTGATTTCCTTACCAAAAACAGTAGCTGTCCTGTCCAGTTTTGCTACCAAATGAGCTAGCTCCTCCTCATTTCCTGCAAGGCCATCGATGTCATTGGCAAAGCGTAAGTTCGTTTTGTTCTGCCTCCAATACTGACAGTTCCTTTATGGTCTTCCAGACCATCTGTCCTGATTCTTTGAAGGAAGATGTTGAAGGGAGTAGGTGAAAGCAAGCAGCCTTGTTTGACTCCCACTGTTGTCCTGAACCAATCTCCTATTTGGCGTAGAAGCAGACTATAACAATACGCAGTGAACATTGAAAACTATCAATATATAACAATACACAGTGAGCATTGAAAACTGTCAATATATAACAATACACAGTGAGCATTGAAAACTGTCAATATATAACAATACACAGTGAGCATTGAAAACTGTCGATATATAAAAATATTCGATGAACATTTAACTGTCAATATATAACAATAAGCATTGAACACTGAAAACTGCCGATGCATAATAATAGACAGTGCGTGATTTGTGGCTGTTACATTAAACACTGGGCTTTAGAGACAGTTGATAAGCAACAATAATCAGGGAGCTTTGAAAGTCGAGGTAAATAAATGACTGTATGAAACTTCCTCTTGTGAATGACACTGCCATTGCTCTGCTGTAATTCAGCAACGAAAGACACTGCAAGGTCACGACTAAGCATTCAAGTCGACCGAAATATTGGAGCACTTCGTGTCTTACCATATATCATCCTCTTGACTGATAGTACTTTCTTGCAGTCTCACCGCACCCCACACCCTGTCGCCACTCCTCACGCTAGAGTCAGGGGTTTGTTCGTGGGAACGTCTTCTGTCTTCTTTTCAGTGTTTCGCTGCTGGCCATAGGCAATAAAACAAACCTCTACACCACCTCTCTCTCTCTCTCTCTCTCTCTCCTCTCTCTCTCTCTCCCCCCGCGTGATCAATACAGTCAAACTGTGTGCTGTATTTTGCGTTCAGTCATAACAAGTTTGAAGTCCATATCAAATATGAAGTGTTACAACAAAAACAATTGTGGAAGAATGAGTGGGTGGGTGTAGGGATATAGAGGAAGCATGTCCAACACCAGAGTTAAAACAAGAATTAAGATGATAATAAATATACTATCTAAGACAACTGTCAGACTGGAATACAGAATACTTTGAACACTCTCTCAGAAACTGTCAGAACTTGTGAGCAGTGTTGGTAAGCTAAAGAACTATTTGTGAGAAACGGGAGAGCTTACATAAAAACAATGCAGTGGTCTTCCTTATACAAAGAAAGTTGATTATCGTTTCTTATCTGTAAAATAATTACGTGTATAGGACAAAGAACAATAGTTTTACTTATTTGTGACATAATTACGTGTATAGGATAAAGAACAATAGTTTTACTTATTTGTGACATAATTACATGTATAGGATAAACAGCAATATCCTAAGTTGTTCCCAACATATTCATTTATTATCATCTTAATTCTTGTTTTGACTCTGGTGTTGGACATGCCTCCTCTGTATCCCTACGCCCAATCATTCTTCCTGACAATTTTTATATGACTAATTTTGTATATTATGCATTATTTATCTGCAAATTGTTTGGTACAGTTGATGGCAATAAATAAATTAAGATTGGATATGTGTGTAGAACATTTTGACATGTCAAAAAAAGAGAAAGAAATCTGTTTATAAGCATAGATGTATAATTACTTGCAGTTTGCCCTGCATTCCATTTTATCTGTTCTTACATAGATGAAAACTGAAGTGTGAATAGAAATGCTCGTTAATACTGATCAAAAGCTGCCTCAGGCAAAATGTATGTATGTGTGTGTAGGTGCACTCGTGTGGGTGCCCTCTAATAAATCATTTTGACATAGTATATGTACATAAAATACTAGAAAGATATGGTGTGCCTTTCCATGCAATTTATGGAGAACATATTTCTGCAAGTTAATATCGTTAATAAAAGATTATTAGATTAGTTTTATTTCAATCTTTTTAACGTTGCTTCATTGCTATCATATTTTTTTGTTGTTGTGTATGTATTTAGTTTTATTTGTGATATACACAGTGTAAATAATGTTGACATGTCTTTATATCTTCTATTGCAATTTTTTAAATGCTTTTTTCTTACTATTTATATTAGCAGTAGCAGAACTTTAAAAGAAGTTATAGACACTTAGAAGTTAAATGAATTACTCTATGTTACCCTGATAAAGATATGATTTGCTTTGATTTGATCACAAACAAACACTTTGTATTTTCAGATGGCAACAAGGCCACGAGGATATGGACTGACAGCAGAAGTCAATAGAAAGGTATGCAATATACTATATAGCTATAGTATAACTGAAAATTTTACTAGTCTACCTGAAACATACAAAATAATAACAGCACAAAACCTACCACAACAGGATTTTATTTTGGCACACAGGTTTATTGTGTTAAATTTACCAATCATCATCATCATCTAATTCTTGGATCAGAACATCTGGTCACTCAGTGCATTGTACTTTGTAGCTTTCTTGGTCTGTGGGATGAAGTTGTCTACTTGGTGGCAAAACTCAGGCTAAAAGTAAGTCTTCCAGTGGGGGCCCATCAGCCACTTTTGAAACTTGCCTACAGCAATGTGTTTTACACTGTTAGAGTGGTATTGCAGCATCTCTTTCTTGAAATGGTCATTTCTCATTATGAAATCAGTCTTTCCAGCTAGTGTAGGGTTTCTTGTGCAGATCGCAAATATCATTTTGTTGTTTGTCTCATCAAACATCAATAATGAGTATTCTCTTTTCCAATTTGGAAGGAACTTTCAGTTTCACTGGCTCCCACTCACAGTCACAGTTTTCACTTGTTTACTTTTGCTTGACTCTGATGGCAACTTACCGGATCACTTCATTGTAATGACTGTTTTTATTTACTGAAGTTTCTATTGTGTGTATAACTGGAAGTGAAAGTTGAACATTCAGGAACTTCCAGATTTTGGACTGTAAAAAAGTATGGATGAGAAAATATGCAAACCCATTTAGCTATCAAAGAGAAACAGTTCATTTTAGCATGCTCACATTTGGCAAGTAGATTTACATTTTTACTTGACAATTTTTTCCCCACTCTTCTTGGCAAGTAAATTACTTGCAACTTTCAGGGCTGCACACACACATTCTGCATGTTTATTGGTATTTTGTTAATATTAACTTATATTACAAAGACATTGCATTATTGATGTCTTTCATTTTCATTAATTTCACTTACAGAAATATCAAACTATAATAAAAAGTATTGCATTATTGATGTCTCATACCATGAATTCAGTGTGTGTATAGTTGTATTAGTTAATACAGCAGTCTAAGTTCTTTCTTGTGATAGTTCTTGCTCCCATCTGTACTAATACCAGTCAAAGCACACGTGTGTACTTGAATTAGTTTTTACTCACATCATAAATCCATTTATCAGAGTACTGTAAGTAGACAGTTCTCCACCATTTCACCACTTTATAGTTGTCTATTAACTCTTGGTGAAATATGATATGATGCACATGTAATTCCTTTGAATAATAGTCCTAAATGACTAAGTGAAAGAGAATTCTTTAACAGTCATGAGTTGGGTATGAGTGCTGACTGCTTTTTCACAAAGTACATATATACTCAAGAGACTGATAAGAATTATATATGGTTATTTAACTGTGTCATAGAAGTGACAGTCCACTGTCTGAGGCTCTGTTCACCATTGATATGCATTTAATGGTTTAAAACACTGTGACAGATAAGTGGTAACAGTGGTATTCATGGAATGGGGTCAGCAAATAGTAGAGGTGGTTATTTTCCTGTTTGCTTTGGCCATGAAATAAATTTATTTTTATTAGATTGGTGTGTGTGTGTGTGTGTGTGTGTGTGTGTGTGTGTGTGTGTGTGTGTGTGTTTGTGTATGTGTGTGTCTTATGCATATAGGTTATATATATTGGTGTTCTATGAGTTTAATTAACACAAAACTAAATGGCTGAGCAAACTTCATGTTGTAGATCATAACATTTGCTGTTGAAATATATGTGCAAGTAATTGATTTATTGTGGTGAAGTAAAATTTGATAATCTCAGTAGGAAAAGTATTTTTCCTTTAATGTTAAAATTATCTTTATGGTGCTGTAAAAGAAAAGATTGGATGTATATTGATAATTATCAATTATAATCTTTGTTGTACTTTTTAATTAAGTTATACATTATAAGTTGTAAGATAAAGTAAAGAACACACTTCTGTATAATTTTTTTGCTTGTACTGGGAATATTATTTATAATGATAGAGGTGTGGTTTTAAAACTAATGTAAATATAAATTGTATTTACATTTGAAATTATTTGTAACTGTCTTTTGTCCAGATTCAGGAGAAATATGATGTAAATTTGGAACAAGAGGCTCGACTTTGGATGGAGGCCATTCTGGAGGAGGAGTTACTTCCTGTATGTTTGAACTTTGACCTTTATTTTACCTGACGCCATTTTGTCACGTTTGTTTTTCTCTTAATTTTACATATCTCTAATTATTACTATTAAATGTGTGTGTGTGTGTGTGTGTGTGTGTGTGTGTGTGTGTGTGTGTGTGTGTGTGTGTGTGTGTGTGTGTGTGTGTGTGAGAGAGAGAGAAAGAGAGAGATTATATCAGTGTGAATTTGTTGCAAGAGGGAACCAGAATGAAGACTAAATGATTCTATCACATTTATTTCTAGCACACATGCTTTAAGCATCTCTGCTTTTATTTTAATATTTTATTTTTTTTCTCCAGCATGTATTAGGCTGAAAGAAGATTGTTCAGAATTAAACATACCCATTGTTTTATATCATTGTCAGTAATATATATTTTTCTTTCAGGGATCAGATCCAAATGAGCCACTAGGTGTTGACAAATTTCACCTGGCACTAAAAGATGGACAAATCCTTTGTCGGTAAGGAAACAAAAATTGTATTATTTGATTAATCTCTTGTTAATGGAGAAGGCAGATATTTGTGCCTAACTGATTAGTGAACTTACTACAATACCTGTGTCATTTCTTTGTGTTAATTAATAATAATATAAACACTAACACTAGACTAGCTATAATGTCTGTGTCTTTTCTTTGTGTTAACATAAACACTAACACTAGACTAGCTATAATGTCTGTGTCTTTTCTTTGTGTTAACATAAACACTAACACTAGACTAGCTATAATGGCAGTATCTTTTCTTTGTGTTAATATAAACACTAACACTAGACTAGCTATGTCACAACTCCCCTCCTCTCTCTGGTGAAAGGGAAGGTGGATGATGATTTTTGTCAGCAGCAACGTAGGATCTGTGTTGATGTTTACTACAGGAATCCACACACAGATACACATGGGTGTTTGTCTGGCTCTTTAATTTTTATTCTGCATGCAGGGTTACCCTTTGCTGACGTGCTTGTATGTGTAAGTGTGAGTGGAGATGATAAAGTGTGTGGACAATACAAAAAAAACTGATACAACATAAAAAACAAAAACGAGACAAGACAATACCACACTCCCTTATTCAAAACAATAATAAACAAGTTTTGATTTAGGTTTATTAACCTATGGGCTTTCTCTTTCCTGTGGTGGTTACATCAGTCACTACAAATTACTCACAACATGCACTCTTGGGAAGGGGGTAAATGATAGTGATGATAATAAAAAAAAAGATAAATTCAGATTTTATAACTGAGCGGTAACCCCTACTGGTAATGATTACTCTAGTGGCACAAAAGTTATAAATCAATTTAAACAGTTTTGGGATCATCAATCCCATGAAAAGAGCAATAATAGTCTCTTGAATACAATAATTTAAACTTGCGATTGACTAAGCATAATAATGTTTCAATAGACTAAATTTTCATGTACATAAAAGTATAAGTAGGCAAAATAGTTCTCAAAAGTTCTTAATAAACTTAACCACAGTCAATTTTGTGTGCACTGAGGGTTTTATAGTTATTTCAGATTTTTACTCACACATGCTGTAGTAACTGTTCGTTGACACGAATCCAGAGTTGAATTCTGGTGGCTCATCTACCACATTGTGATATGATGATTTTTGTCATCATACCCTGGGTTCACAAAGTTGACCTCCCTGTTCGTAGGCTAGTCTCCAACGGCATCCCACACCATTACTTTTGTGACAGAACTGTTCTTGCTACTTTCATCTGACAGTGATGTATCCTTATGGTGTGATATTTGCCTTTCATCCATCCTTTAGCTTGGAATCAAAACACATCACCTGTGGAATAGGCTGGTTCAAAGATTAACACTATTTCCAGATAAAGAGTTCAGGCCGACTGCATTACCTCTCTCTATAAATGGCTTTCATTACTTGTCAGACATAAGGGAATAATCCAATACCAATGAACTTTCACTGTGTCATATATATCCAAATGTTTTACAATTTGGCACATCGATGAGGTGAGAAGAGAGACCAAGGGAAAACATGTTTTCTCCCCTTGATCACCAACATTGTGTACTCCTCACAAAGTTTGGTGTCTCTCTCTGCTGTCTTTTTTCTCTCCCCTTTTTATGACAGTACACAAAGTTTCATAAAAAATCTGCTGAGTCTGTATTCCAGCACTCAAAACATGAATCCTTGAAAATCCACACATTTCTTGCTTTAATACACACTTCTAGCACAGAATTCTCACCTCAGGCTAAAGTTTTCCTATCACAATCTCCAGTGCACTTTCAAGTCCTAACTACAATATATATCATCCTGGTTTAAATAAATATTTATCTTGATTACAAGCATATAGATATTCACAATATATTTATCTTAACTTCTGATAAATCTTTCCACATTCAATAGCGAAATGAAATAAGATTGCATTCACAGATTGCATAAATCTTTAGCGTCACATTCATACTTTACAGAATATACTTATAGTCTAATATCAAACATAGATTCAGTCTTGTTGCTAATGAAATACAGGTGAACTTTAAGATTTAACTCTTTAAATTAGTGTCCTTTAAAAACAAATACAGACCGTAGTTGAGTGGTTGGACGATCTTGAATGAATGACTGAAGCAATTATATAGAAAATAATTATCTGGTGAGTATTAACTCCCTTTGACCATGACAAGCTATAATGACTGTTTCTTTTTTGTGTATTAATTTAAACACTTACACTAGACTAGCAATAATGTCTGTGTCTTTTCTTTGTGTTAATATAAAAACTTACACTAGACTAGCTATAATGTATGTGTCTCTTTTTTGTGTTAATATAAACACTAACACTAGACTAATAATAATACCTGTGTTTTTGAGAATAATAAACACACTTGTCCCTAGAGTAACCAAAATGCTTCTGATTGGGCCAAAATGCCTTTGAACTTTATAAAACCAAACTAACACAATATTTTTGATTTTTAGGTTATTAAAAGAATACTAGGCTAACCAAAACAGTGACATTAGTCTGATTACAATGCCTTTGGTTTTAGACTATAAAACAAATACTAGACCTACCAAATCAGCAACATTAGTCTATACACATTGCCTTTGGTTTTTAAGTTATTAAACAAATACTAGACTAACCTAAACATTGACACTAGACTATGCACATGCCATTTTATTTTTCAGATTATTAAACAAACACTAGTCTAAACTTATCAATGACACTAGACTAGATACAATGATCATGATTTTCAGGATTTTAGACACACTATGTTTACTAAAGATAATGCCTGATATTTCTTGTAGATAAACATAAAGCATGACTAAAAATAATGCCTGTGATAAATACACAGCCAAGTTAAGCCTGTGATAAACATACAGCAGGATTAAATGTAATGCTTCTGATAAAACAAGAGTAAGCACAATGCCTGTGATTTTCAAGTAGATCAATGCATAATAAGACTAGGCATAATGCTTGTGATAAAAACACAGCAAGACTAAACACAATAACTGAAAAATCCACAGTACAACTAACACACAGCAAGACTAAACAAATGCCTATGATTTTCAAATAGATAAACATATAGCAAAAATAAACATAGTGCCTGTAATTTTTAAAATGGATAAACACACAGGAAAACTAAGCATAATGTCTGCTTTTCCTTTAGGTTAATAAACACTCTGAAGCCTGGCTCTGTTAAGAAAATCAACCAGCCAAAGACAAACTTCTTCATGATGGAAAACATTGGGAATTTCCTGAAAGCAGCCTCTGACTATGGCCTTCCATTACATGACCAGTTCAATACCGCTGCCCTGTTTGAGAAGACCAACATGACACAAGTGGTCAACACACTGCATGCTCTTGGACGAAAGGTAGCTAAAGCTATGTTGATTCAGGTCCTGTTAGAGTTGAGCATTTTCAATAAATGTTCTCTATTGACTGTTATTGAATTATTACCTATGTAAAAAGCATGATTTCTGCACATTCTGTAAATAAAACTCAGCACTTAGTTAAGGTTTAGACTGATAAATCAGAGTTTCTTGTTTCTTTCTTTCAGTTTGAATCATTAATAATTCAGGGTAGTGAAATTGTAAAACCCAGTTCATGATTGGGTTTTACGATTTCACATGCAGCACACACGTGCGCATGCACACACACACATATGCCACACCAATATTCTTATAACAGTCCAAATTTTGGTTAAATACTTTATATGAGTCAGTCTAGCTATTGAATTTTTATTAGAATTTCAAACAATTTCAATCTTGCTATCAAATTTTAAGAGTTTAAAAACCAACAGTTTTTCCAATCATAATTTATGCTACTAGGGGAAAAGGATATTGCAGATACTAAATTATTTATTTGTTTATTGGGTAAAACGTTTAACTGTCGAGTATTTGCAAGAGTAACAACTCGAGTCAATAGTTGTATTTTTTCTATACAGTTTTAATCTGATATAATGAAGAAACAGAATTCCATATAATCACAAATACACACATCACATTATTGATTATTTGTCAGTTGTCTTTGTTTTAGCTATTGTCTGTTGCAGAAGGTATTTTTATGTTTTATTTTTGTATTTGAGTCCCTTTCTAATTGATATAAATGAAAAAAAAAATTAAAATCTTAAAAAATTGTTTAGACAATAAATAATTATTTTTTAAAAGCAATTATTTACTGCTATTGAAACAGTATTTCATATATGACTGATAAAATCGGAAATGTGTTAACATTTTTTTAATTTAATTTGAATTCACTCTTTGTGAATGGCTTTAAGCCTGTTCTGAACCTGCACACTTTGTATTCTTGATGTGGAAAATGATGAAATTTCAAATTGCAGTTTTGTGCCTGTTGTTTATATTATTGTTGTTTGTGTGTTTTTATCAAGGCTCAAGCAAATGGATTTGTTGGACCAACCATCGGTGTTAAAGAATCAAGATACAACCCCCGCAACTTTAGCGAAGATAAACTACGAGAAGGGCAAACTATTATTGGGCTGCAGATGGGCACTAACAGGGGAGCTAATCAAGCAGGCATTAATTTTGGAAAGTCCCGTAGCATAACTGACTGATTTATCTTCCTTTTAAAAAATTCTACGCATCCAAACCCTGCATCATCAAGGATATACATTGTTCTTCATCTTTCTTTTTAATAATTATCTGTTTGAATCATGCACTAAGCGGTTGTTTTCATGCATGAGAGTTTGCGCAAGAACACTTTGAAGCATATGATCCAATTTTTATTAACAAGAGTTTTTTTTCCAAAACTATTTCATGAAATAATTAACTTTTATTTGAAGTTTATCTTATGCTGGAGCATGTGTCTGTATTACAGTGTGGAGATATTAGCTACTCAACATTAAAAAAGTAAAGCAAAATCTTGTGGAAAATGCCCGTTTCACAGTGTTGCAATATTGGTTATGATATCAAAAGTAAAGCAAATACTTTTGGTAAATGTGGGTGTCATCATATACTCTTGCAGAAAAAAAATCCTGGAATGAATTTTGCCCCCGAGATCTTAATCAAATTTGAAATGAAGTCAGAATCAAAAAGGAAATGTCTTTTCTTTTGCTCCTGAAGTCCGAAAATTAAAGCAGGAATTTTATTGTTTATTATTTTACTATTGAACTAAGACTTAAAGTGCTGCATTTTATATTTCTGAATACCCACACTCAAGGTTTTTTGTTGTTATTTTTATTTTTTGCTGTTGTTGCAGGCTATTTTAAAAAAAAAATAAATATTTCACTTTTTAGAAAAACACATACAAAATGACTGTTATCAGAATATTTTCTATGACTTGTTTTTTGAACAGTGATGATTCTTACTCATTACTTTAAATGTATTTTGTGATATTGTACTTAAGACATTTAAAATTTTTATTAATTAAATCCTTGTTTATAAATTCCGGACATTTAAATTTTAAAGAGAATATTAGCAATCTCTTTGCCAAATTGAGAAGCATTTTGCTCACTACTTTGACCCACCATTATAATCAGTGATCTAAATGTCAGCAGCATTTTTGTACAACTGTATGCACTTGACCTAAGTTTGCCATTTATTTTACACTGCAACCACTTTTCTTCTCACTTTAGACAGTTTTCTCCTCGTTAAAGAGACTTTTCACTGTAGAAACTTCTTCTCACTGTAGACACTTTTCTCCTTTCTGTAGACACTTCTCACTGTAGACACTTTTCTCCTCTCTGTAGACACTTCTCACTGTAGACATTTTCACCTCTCTGTAGACACTTCTCACTGTAGACACTTTTCTCCTCTCTATAGACATTTCTCACTGTAGACACTTTCACCTCTCTGTAGACACTTCCTACTAAAGGTGCTTTTCGCCTCTCTGTAGAAACTCCTCACTATAGGTACTTTTTTCCTCTCCGTAGACACTTCTTGTTTGCTATAGGTACTTTTCTCATAACTGTAGACATTTCTCATTATAGACACTTTTCTCCTTACTACAGGTACTTTTCTCATAACTGTAGACACTTTTCTTTTCATTATAGGCATTTTCCTCTTCATTTTAGGCATTTTTCTCTAGAGATAGGCAATGTTTTTTTAACTTGTAGGTACTGTTCTCTTAGAGGTAGGCATCTTTTTTTAACTTGTAGAAACTTTTCTCATAGAAGTAGGCATTTTTTCTTAACTTGTAGGCATGTTTAAAAACTGTAGACACTTTCTCATAACTATAAGCATTTTCTCTTATCTTGTAGGCACTTTTTTCATAACTGTAAATATTTTCTCGTATCTTATAGGCACTTTTTTCATAACTGTAGGCATCTTTCTCAGAAGTTTTCTATTCAGATCTGCTTGATAGATAAAGACACTTTTGACATTCTGTAGACATCATTTACAGTGGAGGAAAAATAAATGTCAAATGCTTTTCTCATTTTTCATTCACTGAAAAGTATTTGTAATTCTTCATTGTAAGATAAACAATCAATGAAATATTTGTAATTCTTTATTGTAAGATAAACAATCAAAAAAATATTTGTAATTCTTTATTGTAAGATAAACAATCAATGAAATATTTACCCAAAATATATACAGCGTGTCTGTTTTGCTGCACATATATACACCCAAAATACACACAGAACTGTTTCAGCTTATTTCTTTCTTGTATTCTGTACCTAAAAAAGGAGTTGATATTAACTTGTAGATATTTTCCCTTGATGATGTTTATATTGTTTTTATTTCCAAATGAAGAAATGTAAACTCAGTGTAAAACCCCTACCTTTGAATAACTGAACATTAATTAGAAATAGAAAAGTTAAACACAAACTTTAAACTTAAAAGTAAAACAAACATGGAACGTTCTGCTTTCCAGCTTAAAACTGTTAATCTAAATGTAATCTATTCAGTATTACCATTGTAGTATTGAATCATATTGATAATTTAATATTGCTCATAAACAAATCTTCCTTTTGTATTGACATTTTACTTTATTCACAGAAAAAGATTTTCAATTCAAAGATTTTTGAAGATTTGTAATTGATATGATTGACAGTTTTGTAACAATATATTTTGCTCATCATACATTCATTGGAAGGGTTTTTTAGCACCATTGTTTTGTTTTTCATTTGCAATGTATTTAGATCTGCCTGCTCAAAAATTGACTGAATTTTGTTTTTGAAGACTAAAGGGAGAAAACTGAGATTTGATAATCCAGGAATTCAAGTGATTTCTGTGTTTAATGCATGATTTAAAAAATAGTATATATATATTATAAATATTCATTATAGGAATAATCTTTCTTTGTGTACTTTGTAGATTTGATGACTTTATTGACTGATCCTTTTCTGTTTTTTTTATACCTTCATGCATATAACCTGGGTATTCCGAAAAGTATTTATATTTAACAATCTATTTCATCAGTAATTTAATAGGATAAAGTGCTATGCAGATGTTTGTATATTTCTAAAAGTTTACCAAGCCATTTGAGGAATGAGTATAAAGGGTGTATTAACTTCTAGTGGTGCTGGAAGAAAAGTACTCACCCTCTTGTAGTTATCTAATCTTGAAAACTCCCTCTTGCTCATCACAATTTTTAGTATGGTCTTAAATTACATTGTCATGAAACCCGTTGATTATTGAGCTTTCTCATATATGCCCTCTCATTACATCTCAGCTGTCAGAAGAGTTATTTCTAGCATAACATTCTAAGATATATATATATATATTAGAACATTAGTCATATTTTATGAATTATGCATAGTGTAATTACTTATCACTTGAGCTGTCCATCAGAATAACATCTTACTGACAGGAAAGCATCCAAGAGTTGAGATTGGCAACTGGTCTATAAGAATTTTCCAAATTAATGAAAAAAATAGTATCTATTTGCTTTGTTTTTCATTTCTAACATTCATGTTTAGTCATCATTAAATTCTAACTGCTGTTCAGGTGTGGAATATTTATATTACGATTTTTGTGAATTTAAGGAGGCACTTGTGGAAAAGGGAATTTACCAATGAGCTAAAGTTGGGTTCATTGTAATGATGTTGAAGTATGTGGGTCTTTTTTAAAAGTGTGTTGAATATGCTGTAACATTAAAATTATGTATTTAACAATATTTTCCTTTTTGTAAACAACTTTAAAATAACATCATCATTGCCAAACATGATACATGCCATTTCCATGACCTTAAACTTTAATGTATTAAAGCCTTTTAACTTAATAACCATACATTTTTCTATAAAAGTTGTCCCAACGTTTTGAAATGTTGCATTTAAGAAGCATTTGACAATATATCATTCCATACATGGAAACTTTGCTCATAATTATATTGATGATTTTTAAGAAAACCATTTAGTTTAGATTCTCATTTTTGTTGAGGTATTTCAAGTGCTTTTATTCTTCCTGAAACCTGAATGTTTTAAAACAACCACTGAACATGTTTATACTTTGCCAGAACTCGCATCACCAGTTCCTTTAAGATTGGCACAAGGAGTGATAGTTTTGTCTTGTTGCAGACAGTGAGTACCATATTTCTTGAATGACAGTGTGTATGGCTGTTATCTCATTGTATGGAATGTAGCAAAATCCATTGCTTATTAAATAGCAATTTTTGTAAGATTATTTGCAGAAATTGCAGTGAAATCTTAGCAACAAAATATGTTCCATGATGAATAAAAACCAAGATTTTGTTTTGAGTTTATTACCTTGGGACAGTTTATTACAATTGAGTTTATTGCTGGACAGTGTAGTACAAAAATAAAATAAGATCAGCTCACAAATCAATTCAGCAAAACTCGTGATAATGGATTGAAAGTATTCACAAAGAGTATTATTAATCTTGCAATATTGTATTTGCTTTGTGGCCAGTTGTGTCAGCACTGTGCCTTATGCAATAAACTATCTTCTTAGTTTTGTTCTATATTTGCTGTTTTTGCAATTTTTTTTTTTATTATATTTGTTTGCTTGGTGTGGGTGAACAAATAAACATGTACATGTACATACACACACTAACATAATTTAAACTTTCATACATTAACATATTGATTGAATCCTCAAAAATTAGACCTAGACATATCCATCAACGCACACTCATGTAAGTACAAGATACCAAACACCACACATCAAGTAAACAAATTTTATTTTATACGTCATTTTATGTGAAAGACAAATGGCAAGAAACTATGCATCAGTGGAAATGATATGTACATCTGTGGGGCATAGCACCAAAAGAAATGTGTCAGTAATAAATTAAATACAGTAGGCTCACTATGGACTCAAAATGAAGTTAATTATTTCAGGTGTGAGAATGTTCACACTTAATATGACATTTTGTTGTACTTATTTTGTTGTTTCTTTTCAATCCAAGGAGGATTAACAGAATTGAGCTCTGAAGGACAAATTCCACTTTCTTGAATCTCAAAGAACCCATGTTATTATGCATTTCTCTGCTATATTTCATTGTACTGAATGCAACTGAAACAGATGAGGCCAGTAACGCATCTAATATGCATGTTGTTTGCCAAATATCACAGCTCTACATGTTCTAAAGCAACAGTTGAGGCCAGTAACACATCTAATATATTTACCAAATTTCACTGCTCTACATGTTCTAAAACAACAGTTGAGGCCAGTAACACATCTGTTTGCCAAATTTCACAGCTCTACATTTTCTAAAACAACAGTTGAGGCCAGTAACACATCTAATATGTTTGCCAAATTTCACTGCTCTACATGTTCTAAAACAACAGATGAGGCCAGTAACGCACCAAATATGTTTGCCAAATTTCACTGATTTAGATGTTTTACAGCAATAGTTGAGGCGAGTAACACATAAAAAATGCACATTCTTTGACAAATACACGTTCTAAAACAACTTTGCACAATAGATAAGTTTTAGAAGCAGACCAGTATAGACCTACTGCTAACAGTGTTTACATACTAATTTACAGTGTTAATGGTAAGCATAGAGATCTATTACAAAGTATTTTACAGTGTTGGTAGTAAGCATAGAGACATACTACACACTATATTTACAGTATTAATAATAATCAGAGATGGAGGCCTACCACAGTTTACAGCTAGTAGTAAGCAGATATATGCCTACTACATATTTGACAGTGCTAGTAGTAATCAGTATAGGCCTACCACACAATATCTAACAGTGTTAGTAGTAAGAAGATGTAGGCCTACCACATACTATTTTATAGTATTAGCAGTAAGCAAATATAAGCCTACCACGTACTATTTTACAGCATTAGTAGTAAGAAGTCAGGCCTACCAAATACTATTTACATTGTTAGAAGCAGATGAATGATCTGGAAACAATGTGTTCCTATATGAATACAAATAAGCCGGGCGTTAATAACGGGTAACGGCACAACTCCCGCGGACTCAAAAATTATGATATCTGCTCTAGATCTGGATACTTCATCTGAAACATGAGGGGATGGGGGTGGGCGGGGGAGGGGGAAGGGACGAATAGGAAGCACAAAACTAAAGGCTCATTTACGCTGGCATACGGTTCATGGAAAAAGTGAACAGAACGCAGTAGTACACACGCAGTAAAACACATTGGCAGTTTCTATTAATTATAAAGGACTGGAATTTATTACTTCATCAAAGTTTATCAGTACTAATAATTTCATTTTTTGGCACTGAGTGTGCTTTCTATTAGCATGGTTTGTCGCATTAAAAGAAAAAATATATAAATAATAATCTGGATATTTTCCTTCCATTATTTGTATTAGTGCCAATCATTGTTGGAAGTCGTTGTTGGACCTTTAAGACCAAAACGCTTTTATTTGTGAAAACAAAACGTCATTGCTTTGTTGTAGCTGGATCACATATGTAACACACAGTACCAAATATCATCGTCATTAAAAACTTTAGTTGTCATTTGTACACACAGTGAAACAACCAAACACCAGGCGACATTTGTAATCTCTGCTTCTAATGCTTGGGAGCTGATGTTGTTAATGATATTTTTCTGTATTAATGTAATTAATTATTTAATTAGTGTCCTAAAATGTTTTTATCTGAAACTTGTGTCCGCTTGTGAGTCTGATTAGTAGAGGAAGACAGAATGGATTTTGAAACTAAAGTTCACCACTACAAAGACATCATATCTATTACCGAAGCTATTCTGCTACAGAAATAGCTCATTTTCGCTGTCTGTTTCCTACTGAGCAACACCATCACCACTCATCTGTACAGATTCACGACGACTAGATGTAGTTGTGGTTGAGTACTTGGCTTGTGTTAGCTGTAATGAAGCGATCAGCCCAGTGCCGCCCACACTAGTCTTCCGGCCTCCGGTTGTCTTGGTTACACTCACGCTGTCTCGGCGACTCTCGTTGTCTTCCGTTCGTTTGCTAATGACGTCACGCAGCATCTTGCGCAGACTGTTGAGAGACTCATCCTCGCGATTTTTGGCCTTGGCCTTGATGGTCCTAAGCTTGATCTGTCGAGCCGTCTCTCGGTGCACTTTCATCATCTCGCTAAATGTCACACGAAATAGAAGATATAGTTATAAGATGCATCCTTCTTTTCTTTTTTCTGTCTTTCAGTGGAATCAAATTCACAACCCAACAAACAACACACCTACAACTCAATAAACAACACACCCAGCAAAGAACACGTCCACAACCCAACAAACAACCTATGCACAATCCGTCAAACAAACACGTCTTCAAACTTACCAACAACCCATCCATAACTCACCAAACTGACTTGTGTATGTTTTCTAGTACTTACTACTAAAGGGAGTAGCTTTCAGTGGGTTTGTTTACTGCTAATGATTAGTAAATCTTTATCATAACCAACTACATCATTATGTGACAAATACATTCACAGCATTTTCACATGAACAATGGGTATGCCGTTTGATACATTCCGTGATGACGACTGAACACAAGAGTAAGTTAACAGTGAAAAAAAAATTAGTGCAAGATGAAGGGATTAACCACTGAATTCGATTGTAAAGACTGAGAGAAACTCCAGAAAGACATACTGACACACTTACTCTAGTTCCACAAAGCCATCTTTGTTCAGGTCCAGTTTCTCGTGAATAACGTCAAGGGCATATTCTGTGATGGGCAGTTTGAGAGTCTGAAAGCAGAAAATCAAAATGACGTCTTGTACACTTGTATATAAATTCCAGTAGTTAGTATTAATCATATATTGAAACTATTATATACATGATTCATAGAGTTATAAATATACAACATGAAACAATCATTACTTAAAGTGATTAACAACGTGAAACCATCATTACTTAAAGTGATTAACAAATTGAAATCACCCATGCTTAAAGTGATAAACACGCAAAAACATCCCTTAATGTACTAAACGTATAAAATACATATCAGCAACAGAACCACGATCTCAAGTGAAAACCTACACTATACTAGAGTATTTGTGCAGTCAACTTGTTAAGAATGTTGTTTCGTCGAAATTACTATCTACATTGTTGTTGCTGTTTGTGTTTATGTGTATCTGTATTATTGCTGTCTCGTTAAATATTGTCTTGCCTCTCAACAAAAACTGTAGGAAGTTATGCAGTGGTGATAGAATGGAATATGTGACTTTCTGACATCAGTAATGTCAGATAAAGCAGCGAAAGTATTTATTACAAACAACTTCCCTCAGAATTAACTATAAGAAGGATATGACCCCAACGCACACATGCTCTTTCCCGAATCTTAACTGCAATTCTAGGTCTTCTGACTGACTCGAACGGCCTCAGAAATACAAACAGCAACTACAGCACAATTGCATATGTTTATTTTCATTTCTATTATCTCTCGCTCGAAATCGCAAACAGGTTTCTACGACTTTACCCAAGATATTGATAGGTTTCTTTTAGTGAACCCAACCGGAAGGAATGAAACTATGAAAGTATCATTTTTTTTTTTTTTAAACGAGCAGGTGTGCAAAATGTATGATTATTTTATTATTGCTGAAAAAAATTCGCGTGAGAGTTATGTCCCTTACATTCAAACCGTCCCTCATATCGTTCTTGCTGAGCTTTTCCCGATGTCGCACGTCCATAAACTGGAACATATCAATCACACGCAGGTTGTCCATTTTCATATACTCGAACAGCACCATTAAAGGGTCGTAGCGATCAAGGTTGGTGCCATCGTGTTCACGTGTCTGGTCGCTCGTTGCCAAGGTGATAGCCTCCTCGTGCTTGACTTTGAATATTCGTGACTGTTGCACCTGCTTTACCATTTCCGTAAACTCGATATCAACCGGAACACCCTGTACGAAAGATAGCTTGTAAATAACTTATTTCTGATATTTGCTGAGGATTATTTATTTTATTTATATTTTTTATTATAAATACATTTACATAAACTCGAGTTCAACTGGAATACCCTAAACAAATGACAGTATTGCTACGGTTCAAAATGCTTTTAATTTACTCTTTAATGCTACATCATTCTCTAATTGGGAAAATAAATTAACTCAGACACCTAGAAATCAAAGTCTAGATCAGGATTAATACTCACTCTAATGTCCATTTCTGTCAGTTCCAGCTGCGGTGTTGACGAGACAGCATTAATTAACGCTTTTGCACCTTCTGTGGTCAAAGGATTTTTCCCAATCTGTAGAGGAAATGCAACAACTGGGCAATTAATCAGAAAATAAGTGAATTTTGAACAAAGAGAATTACTGACTGCAAACGTAAGTGGTACTTTAATTGGTTTTCACAAAGGTTACATAAAACTGTTCCTTATGAAGCCGTACAGAATACAGGTATAATATATTAGCTAATCATATAAAACAACATAACACTCTCCCTCACATGAAAAAAGAATATATGTAGATAATATAACCAAAAAGTAGATAAATAACGAAAAAATATTATTAAGCATTTAAATTTTCTTTCGGTCAATCAGGTTCTGACAGAAGCATTTCAGTCCATGAAGTTCTGACACGGGTCTTTCAAACCATTAAATTCTGACACAGGTATTTCGGTCCATCAAATTCTGACACAGGTCTTTCAGTCCATCAAGTTCTGATAGAAAGTCTTTCAGTCCATTAATTTCTGATAGAAAAAGAATGGTTAATTAGTTTTTTTATCAGGACATGTATGATTTCTACTGGTTAATCAGTTTTTGTAGGACATATATGTATTCCTACTAGTTAATAAGTCTTTGTCAGACATGTATGTATTCCTACTAGTTAATAAGTCTTTGTCAGACATGTATGTATTCCTACTAGTTAATCAGTCTTTGTCGGAACATAGTGTCCACATACGAAGACCCCAAACTCAGGGAGTGTGTGAAAGAGTATTGTGTAATTAATCGTTATCGACTTATGGTATTCTAGTCCGGCAGAATAGGTGTTCAGATCTTCATAATTATATATATAATATCCACGTCGGTGTCGCATGTCACAGCTGTCAGGAGAAAGAATTGGTGCATAATCGAAAACACCTTCCCACTCAGACATACGACTGCGTTACTATGGCAGTATTGTGTCAATATCAAAACAGAAAATTAAAGCGAAAGTATTTTATAAAATATAATGAGAGTTCAACAACACCTAGCCAACATGACACCGTTGCTAATAGAGCTTACACAAATGTTTGTTGTCAGTGGAGATTACAGAAGTCCGCAGACTTTTATTAGCAAATCGGCCTGCTGTCAGCAAAGCACCGTACGGCACAAAACGATTGCAAATTTAGCCTTCAGATAAGAAGTAGTTTTAAAAAAAGCCAAACTACATTCTTCACAATCAATGCGAGCCTTTTGTCTTAATTCCGCATAAAATTGAAACATGACTGGCTTAACATGCTAAGATCAGAAAATACGTTTTTGTGTTGAACGATAGTCTAATATTAATTTAAGTAGTGCATGATTCCTGTCTGCCGACTCTTATACCTAAAACTTCCATTACAGGAGATTTCATAAAGGATCCAGTTTCAAAGCCTTGTGAATAGACATTTCGCTATTAAGAATAGCTTGTGTAAACAATCTTCTTACGCCGGAAATTTAACAACACCTAAGATAATTTGAAACTTGGACGTTCTAGTTTTGTGGCAGAGTAAGTATGCCTATCCCTATTTCTAAACATAATTGTCATATAAATTGTTAAATTGTCAGAGTGACCCGATTTTGGGCACTCCTTATGATGGTATTTTTGTAAGTGTCAGAATTGGAGTAAACAACTTGGGTTGAGAATATGCTAGAAAATTACTGATGCAACCCATATCAGTTCCAGATGGATTTCTGCGTAGTCAGTTCTGGTGTAATGTTTATTTATTTCTGTGTAATCACTTCTGGTGTTGTATGATTTTATTTTTATCTCTATTCATCTTCTCTCACTTGTTTTCCTTTCTTCTGATAAAAAGTAAAGTTGGCTTTCTGTCACTACTTCTATCGTTATTAGTCCTATATGTAAATGAATGCTATGGCCTTCACTCTTCACAGACTACAAGCTCGCTGTTCCGACTGATAGTTCAAAGTTTAAAGTCACAGACTACAAGCTCACTGTTCCGACTGATAGTTCAAAGTTTAAAGTCACAGACTACAAGCTCACTGTACCGACTGATAGTTCAAAGTTTAAAGTCACAGACTACAAGCTCACTGTACCGACTGATAGTTCAAAGTTTAAAGTCACAGACTACAAGCTCACTGTACAGACTGACAGTTCAAAGTTTTTAGTCCCAGACTACACAAGCTCACTGTACCGACTGATTGTTCAAAGTTTAAAGTCACAGACTACAAGCTCACTGTACCGACTGATAGTTCAGAGTTTAAAGTCACAGAACGCACTCACACTCAACGTGCGCAGTGCTCGATTTCCCAAGATGCCTTTCAGCAGGAAGCCAAGCGAGAGAAGGTCGATGCGGTTGCACGTGACATCAAGCTCTCGAAGAGAGGTGTTCTTGGGCAGAGCGTACGCAAGTGCCAGACATCCTTCCTTGCCCAGACCGTTCCAAGCAATGTTGAAAGAACGCAATCCTTTGTTTGTCTACAACATAAAAATGTTTAATTAATTATTCATTAATTTGTATATTTTTTGAAAAATGTAAAGAATGTGGGAGTTATATGTTTTTTTCTTCTCCATCAAGGTATATTTATAGAATAATTTGCCGACAATATGGCCTCAGTTTGCAATTCAATGTCTTTCCATTAAAATAAAATTAAAATGTTCATATTTATTTTATTTGCATGCTCGCTCTACAAGTCCAGTTTAAAAAAACGTGTTGTTGTTATTATAAAATTGTGCTTTGGTATTCCAGCAGTTTCAGAATGGCAATCATATAAAATATAAATTAATTATAAGTACGCAGTCTTATTTTTAATCCTTTGATACCATATACATATGGACATAATGTCATATATCAGCACATATAGAATGGATCCCCTCAACAGGTCTGTTAGTCGTGTTAACAACCTTCATAGATAATGTATTGTTTTCACACATTTATAAATTTGATAGGCATGGGTGTTAACAATAATATTAATCGTTATCAACTCTAGAGAGTAATTATAATGAATATGTAAACTAAATATGCAGCTAAGGAAGTAATAGCAGAAATAGATGAATATTTACTCAAGTATGCTAAGCAAATAATAGAACAAGTAGATGAACAGTTAGTTACTCTAGTCAGCTTTTGCACATTCAAGCTGACATCTAGTCACTTCGTCAACAAAAGGATTAATCATTCAATAAATTATTCAGTCAATCCAACCAGTCAAAAACCAACGAGATAGTTAACTTCACATACTGCTAATTGTGAAATAGATCGATCAGGAAATAAGTTAATTAATGAATCCAACTATTAGTACAATCAGTCAATTATTAACTATTTAATCCGCACTGGTACTTCAAAATGCGTGAATATATATATGTGTGTGTGTGTATGTATATGTATTACAAGCAGTTAATTTGCTCTCACGCCTGTAACAACACACAGACATTGCCACACAACACACACCCTGCACGCAAGCACATCAACAACAGATCAGTCTTTTTCTCACAGTCAGTGCTGTCTCTATATAAGTAATAATTTGCCCTCACGCACTAAACACGCTCACAGTCAGTGCTGTCTCTATATAAGTAATAATTTGCCCTCACGCACTAAACACGCTCACAGTCAGTGCTGTCTCTATATAAGTAATAATTTGCCCTCACGCACTAAACACGCTCACAGTCAGTGCTGTCTCTATATAAGTAATAATTTGCCCTCACGCACTAAACACGCTCACAGTCAGTGCTGTCTATATATAAGTAATAATTTGCCCTCACGCACTAAACACGCTCACAGTCAGTGCTGTCTCTATATAAGTAATAATTTGCTCTCACGCACTAAACACGCTCACAGTCAGTGCTGTCTCTATATAAGTAATAATTTGCTCTCAAGCACTAAACACGCTCACAGTCAGTGCTGTCTCTATATAAGTAATAATTTGCTCTCACGCACTAAACACGCTCACAGTCAGTGCTGTCTCTATATAAGTAATAATTTGCTCTCACGCACTAAACACGCTCACAGTCAGTGCTGTCTCTATATAAGTAATAATTTGCCCTCACGCACTAAACACGCTCACAGTCAGTGCTGTCTCTATATAAGTAATAATTTGCCCTCACGCACTAAACACGCTCACAGTCAGTGCTGTCTCTATATAAGTAATAATTTGCCCTCACGCACTAAACACGCTCACAGTCAGTGCTGTCTCTATATAAGTAATAATTTGCCCTCACGCACTAAACACGCTCACAGTCAGTGCTGTCTCTATATAAGTAATAATTTGCCCTCACGCACTAAACACGCTCACAGTCAGTGCTGTCTCTATATAAGTAATAATTTGCTCTCACGCACTAAACACGCTCACAGTCAGTGCTGTCTCTATATAAGTAATAATTTGCTCTCACGCACTAAACACGCTCACAGTCAGTGCTGTCTCTATATAAGTAATAATTTGCTCTCACGCACTAAACACGCTCACAGTCAGTGCTGTCTCTATATAAGTAATAATTTGCTCTCACGCACTAAACACGCTCACAGTCAGTGCTGTCTCTATATAAGTAATAATTTGCCCTCACGCACTAAACACGCTCACAGTCAGTGCTGTCTCTATATAAGTAATAATTTGCCCTCACGCACTAAACACGCTCACAGTCAGTGCTGTCTCTATATAAGTAATAATTTGCCCTCACGCACTAAACACGCTCACAGTCAGTGCTGTCTATATATAAGTAATAATTTGCCCTCACGCACTAAACACGCTCACAGTCAGTGCTGTCTCTATATAAGTAATAATTTGCTCTCACGCACTAAACACGCTCACAGTCAGTGCTGTCTCTATATAAGTAATAATTTGCTCTCAAGCACTAAACACGCTCACAGTCAGTGCTGTCTCTATATAAGTAATAATTTGCTCTCACGCACTAAACACGCTCACAGTCAGTGCTGTCTCTATATAAGTAATAATTTGCTCTCACGCACTAAACACGCTCACAGTCAGTGCTGTCTCTATATAAGTAATAATTTGCCCTCACGCACTAAACACGCTCACAGTCAGTGCTGTCTCTATATAAGTAATAATTTGCCCTCACGCACTAAACACGCTCACAGTCAGTGCTGTCTCTATATAAGTAATAATTTGCCCTCACGCACTAAACACGCTCACAGTCAGTGCTGTCTCTATATAAGTAATAATTTGCCCTCACGCACTAAACACGCTCACAGTCAGTGCTGTCTCTATATAAGTAATAATTTGCCCTCACGCACTAAACACGCTCACAGTCAGTGCTGTCTCTATATAAGTAATAATTTGCTCTCACGCACTAAACACGCTCACAGTCAGTGCTGTCTCTATATAAGTAATAATTTGCTCTCACGCACTAAACACGCTCACAGTCAGTGCTGTCTCTATATAAGTAATAATTTGCTCTCACGCACTAAACACGCTCACAGTCAGTGCTGTCTCTATATAAGTAATAATTTGCTCTCACGCACTAAACACGCTCACAGTCAGTGCTGTCTCTATATAAGTAATAATTTGCCCTCACGCACTAAACACGCTCACAGTCAGTGCTGTCTCTATATAAGTAATAATTTGCCCTCACGCACTAAACCCGCTCACAGTCAGTGCTGTCTCTATATAAGTAATAATTTGCCCTCACGCACTAAACACGCTCACAGTCAGTGCTGTCTCTATATAAGTAATAATTTGCCCTCACGCACTAAACACGCTCACAGTCCTACAATGCACACCCCGCACGCAAGCACATCAACAACAGATCAGTCTTTTTCTCACCGTCAATGCTCTGGCCAGACACACGGCACTGTCCCGACGAATGTGGTTCCATTGGAGGTCTAGAGTGTTCAGACTTGTGTTGTTAGCTGAAACGTCACAATACGTTAATCGCAATAGCAAACACTAAGTGTGCATGTATATATTGAAACGTCACAATACGTTAATCGCAATAGTAAACACTATGTGTGCATGTATATATTGAAACGTCACAATACGTTAATCGCAATAGCAAACAGTATGTGTGCATGTATATATTGAAACGTCGCAATACGTTAATCGCAATAGCAAACAGTATGTGTGCATGTATATATTGAAACGTCACCATACCGATTACGTTAATCGCAATAGCAAACAACATTATGTGTGCATATATGCATTGAAACATAACAGTACTTTAATCGCAATAGCAAACAACCTTCTGTGTGCAAAACGTCACAGTACTTTAATGGCAATAGCAAACAACATTCTAACGTCACAGTTCTTTAATCGCAATATCAAACAACATTCTAACGTCACAGTACTTTTAATCGCAATAGCAAACAACATTCTAACGTCACATTATTTTTAATCGCAATAGCAAACAACATTCTAACGTCACAGTATTTTTAATCGCAATAGCAAACAACATTCTAACGTCACAGTACTTTTAATCGCAATAGCAAACAACATTCTAACGTCACATTATTTTTAATCGCAATAGCAAACAACATTCTAACATCACAGTATTTTTAATCGCAATAGCAAACAACATTATGCGTGCATGTATGCATTAAAACGTGATCTTTCCCAATTCCAGTATACATATGTGGTCCTCGATAGCTAAAAGCACGCGCCAGTCCTTGACTAAACCTAAATTCTTTCAGTAATGTAAGCCGAAAGACTTCTTTACAAATGTATTGATTCGCAGTAAAACGAAAATACACGCAGCGGTTTCGGATTGCTGTTAACATGGTGTAACCCATCAGCTTATTGTAACTTCTTCACGATATAAAACAACAATGCGATTTTCCACCTTTGCAAATGAAGATTCTCAGCTTACATGTTTGGGAAACTCAATATTCAAGAATCACAGTTCAGTAAGCTCGTTCGCGAAAATCATCTCATATTGAAAGCGGACGATAACTCTCCACGTCTTCCCTCTAAAGAAAGAGAAGACAGAAAGGAAATTTCAGCTGTTTACCATTCGACAGAGTGAGAGACAGATATATGGACGGACGGTCAGACTGACAGATTGGCGGACGGATGTATGTGCGATTACGATTTTCTTCATTTGTTTTCTGCTAGCATAACACAGTTGTAACTCACTTGGAGATGTCAGTGGTTTTAGATCTCTTAAATACTGTCTAATAAATAATGTTAGACTAGCTATCTGTTTTCCGCGAGACATTGCTTCTAGGGAAGATAACTGGTGACGTGGCATTAAGATAACTCACAAGATATTCATCACTCCCAAAACGCCATTTGAGAGTAAGAATTCATTCAACAATAAAATCTGACTAATCCATTCAAAGTAAATTAAACAATCCTTTTATTCAGTTTCTATTGAGCAAGGGAAAAAGAAAAAAAAAGCTCACAATACAAAAGGTTATATAACATAACAAAGTATAAGCTATATATTATTTCCTTCTTAACGCAGAGCGCAAGATGAAGAGCGGTTGTTTTTTAAAAAAAATTTTGTTGTTATTTGTACACTACATGTAGTATTATAACAAATTTCAAATACAGTATTTAATGTCATATTAAATGTATTTTTATTTTTGTTGTTGTTTTACACTACCTGTAGTATTATAACAAATTTCAAATACAGTATTTAATGTCATATTAAATGTATTTTTATTGTCAAAAGTTATGGCAATGAAATGCCAAAAGAACACAAAAAGTAACAAACATATTATTTTTTAAAATTTAATAAACATGATAAAAGTAGAGATTACTTAAAAGTACTGAATTTATGATACAGAGCGATAAAGTGACACAACAGAGAGATGTTAGATTTTTAGAGATATAAATCGACGTACTGAATTTATGATACTGGATAATAATAAACTGACGCACCACAGGGATATAAAACTTATAATACTGATAAATAAACCGAGGTACTGTATTTACTGTTAGAACCAATTAACTTAAACAGGAACTCAACCAAATATCGCGCTAGTCACTTTCTAGTCAGTTGACAATTGTACATAAACTGCAATGGTTAGTTTATAAATAGATTGTACCCCACTGCAGAATCGGATGACAGTCGAACGCGTAAAGATAATTTCACCCTTTCGAAATTTGTTGTTTTTGTTGAAAAGTTCAATAGCAAAGAAAATCAAATAGCATTTATGGCACAAGAGTCAGCTGTGCGTATATTATACAGCAGGCAAAATAAATGAATTAATATTGCCACTGAAGCTATATGTGACTTCGTCCACAGAGAATATAAGAAAACTATCTACCAAAGAACCAAACATAATAAAATATAACTTTGGAAACCCTATTTGGGTTTCTTATTCTACAGGGTCATTTCGCGCGCGTGTAGTTATGTGTACCGCGTGTTATGTTTATTATTTGTGTAGGCTAAGTATTGTGCATGTTATTAATGTATAACATAAACCATTATTCAAATATCAACACATTTTGCATAAAAAAATTAGTTATGTTGCTAATACTTTTATTAATGTAAAATATCAGATTTCCTTGTCTGCTTGTTGGCTGATTCTTATTGCAGTAATTGTACTATGGATAGACATAGAGACAGACAGATGTAGAGAGAGATTTGAAATTTTTGTTACAAACAAATTAAACTGATATTCAAATTGAACTGAAAAGTCACAGAAATCTTATATAAAACTACACTGATATATAATACATCGCTAAGTTATGTGTGAGCAGAAAATGATGAACGATGTCTAATATTACATCAGCCCAAGGGTATAGCGAACAATACTGCTTATGAAGGGGGGGGGGGGATACAGAAGTAATTAAATGTTTAATGCAAACTTTATTTTCAATTTTTTACACTTTTGCATTAAGCGTGTGGAATGTCATGTTGCAAAAGCATAAATTATAATACAGAACATTAAGTCGAAATCTTTTACACGCCAGTAAATTATACTGCAGTAACTCGAAATCCTTCAAACGCCCGTACATTATATTACAGTAACTTGAAACCCTTCAGTCACCAGTAAATTATATTACAGTAACTTGAAACCCTTCAGTCACCAGTAAATTATATTACAGTAACTTGAAACCCTTCAGTCACCAGTAAATTATATTACAGTAACTTGAAACCCTTCAGCCACCAGTAAATTATATTACAGTAACTTGAAACCTTTCAGTCACCAGTAAATTATATTACAGTAACTTGAAACCCTTCAGCCACCAGTAAATTATATTACAGTAACATGAAATCCTTCACACGCCAGTAAATTATATAACTTGAAATGTTTCGCACGCCTGTAAATTATATTACGTAACTTGAAATCCTTTAACCACCAGCCAATTATATTACAGTAACTTGAAATCATTCAACCACCAGTCAATTATATTACAGTAACTTGAAATCCTTCACTCGCAAATATTATTTTGCATTTTCCACATTGTTTTTTTTTTTTGTCCCTTAGTAAACCATATTAGTTTATAAGTCCTGAGTAAATATAAAGATACTACAAATGACTAGAATAAATTAAAAGACTGAATGAAAAGAGAAAATTTAAAATGCTTTAGATGCACAAAACAAGTAAAACTTCAGGAGTCGACGTTTTGGCTAAATAGCCTTTATTTTGACAATACAATTTTAATAAACACTTCATGACAATAAACTTGATGTCATGATAAACTTATCTGAATAGGCTGATCATGTAATAAATATCATATAAGCATATAAGTATATATATGTTTATAAACATTTTAATAATGCAATTGCACAATTATTTGGTAAAATATTGATCCAAACACACACTCATACATACACATACATGCACACAAACACACGCATACACTGATACACTTTCTGGTCTAATCTATCCATGTTTATGGTAACAAAATGTAATGTAGAAACCGCAGTTTACAAGTTTAGTCAGTAAAGGTAAAGTACGCCCTTTCCAATGCATTGAGCTTAAAACTTGGAGACGTGACTTTTCGGTGAACTTAAGGTTTTGAGACGTGACTTTCGACTTTGAGACGTGACATTTCGGTGAACTTAAGACTTTGAGACGTGGCTTTTCGGTGAACTTGAGGCGCTGCACATATCACTATAAATACACCCTTTCCAATAAACTTAAGAGTGTGGGATGCTAAACACGTCATTAATCAATGCGCTCTTTCTAGCGAACCTAATGCTGGGAGATGTTACACACGTCATTAATCAATGCGCTCTTTCTAGCGAACCTAATGCTGGGAGATGTTACACACGTCATTAATCAATGCGTTCTTTCTAGCGAACCTAATGCTGTGAGATGTTACACACGTCATTAATCAATGCGCTCTTTCTAGCGAACCTAATGCTGGGAGATGTTACACACGTCATTAATCAATGCGTTCTTTCTAGCGAACCTAATGCTGTGAGATGTTACACACGTCATTAATCAATGCGCTCTTTCTAGCGAACCTAATGCTGTGAGATGTTACACACGTCATTAATCAATGCGTTCTTTCTAGCGAACCTAATGCTGTGAGATGTTACACACGTCACTAATCAATGCGCCCTTTTTAGCGAATCTAACACTGGGAGACGTTACACAGTCATAATCAATGCGCCATTTCTAGAGAACCCAACACTATGAGAGATTACACGCGTCACTAATAAATGCACTTTTTCTAGCGAACATAATGCTGAGAGATGTTACACACGTCATCGATCAATACGCCCTTTTTAGCGAACCTAACTCTGGGAGATGTTACACACGTCACCAATCAATGCGCCCTTTCTAGTGGCAGTGAACTCAAGACTATAAGACATAACATTCCGATGAATGTAAGACTGAGATATTGTACACGCCATTACTTACCAATCGCAGAAGCAATGACAGCGCCCCCATTATATCCCAGCTTGTTGTGACCCAGGTAAAGTTCACGCAAAGTGGGTACTGTCTGTAAACAATAACACGTGACCACAAATTAGTTGCGGGTCAAAAATGAAGATTATGATATGGAAATACAATGCGTTTACCAATGACATAAATTTAGAATAATTGCTTTTTTAAAAAATTCATCCAGATGGTTGTGTTTGTTGTTAGTCTGATTTATAGCATGCTTGAAGCATTCTGCCGTCCCTCACCACAAAATGTCTCTATTGCAAATACTGCTGTTCAATTTACAACCAATCGATTTGATAGACATTTGATTTATGCGAGTATTATCTGTTGAACTCGGCACACGAGCGCCGAATCTCACCACTGAAATTTTTTGTATTTTTTAAAACCTGCACCTGAAATAAAGCTGTAGAAGCAGTGGAAGTGGAAGGTGGGGGCTGAAAGGGTGAAGTGAAATGCATATCAAACGAACTAGATTTCCATATTTACCTTAAATTACTGAAACTGACCTTCATAATGTCAGCCAAGAAGTGCGACTCAGTGTGTTCAATTTTATTTTCTTCCAGGCGCAGCGTCTCCAAAGACCGGTTGTGACGTAATGTTTCTGAAAGTGCCTGGATGCCTTCGCGTCCCGGGTTAGTAGCCGACAGGTTCTATGAATCGAACACACACGCAAACTGATTAGCTCTTGTCATCTTGACCTCTAGCTATAGAGCACACATTTCATAAAGACAGACACATACACCATATTCTAAGACAGTTTTGACGTAAGCATCAGTTTACTATTACTGTTGGGTGCATACACACGCCTACCTTACTGTCACAAGTCTCAACTTAACCATTGACAGAGTATCTAACAAAAGTGAAATTATGAATCAACCACCGTATCAAGATAAATTGTTAATTGTGTTAACCAATGACAAAATATCAATCCAAATTAACTCCTGTTAACCAGTGAAAGAGAGTCTAACAAATATAAATCATACCAGTCATCATATCGACTATGTGAAATTAACCAATTATGAGTGTAACAAATCTAAATCATATCAATCACTTATAAACTTAAATCTAGATAACCAGTGTCTGATAATGGCTTATGTAGCCCACACCCATAACTCCTTTAAAAAATGTCACAAATTGATTTTATGCTGTCATAAATTGATTTTTTTTGGTCACAAATTCGAACTATTCCACCTGATTGGTTTTACACACTGACGTTCGTTTTGTCCATGGCGTGACGTTTAACTTTCTATTCACGATTTCTTGACAGCATAAATTTATTTTATAATATTGCTAATCTTAATGTGACATAAACTGATTGTGTTATATCATAAAATCAACCAATCAGAACAGTTGATAATCAGAATAACTTGTGAGAGCCCGTTTTAATTTTTATTTACATTTTATGACGTCACAAATTCATTCTATCACATCACATATTCAAACGATTCTGACGGACTATTTTCATGACGTCACAAATTCATTTAATGGGATGACTAATTTTATGATAACACAATATAACGTCATAGGCGGTCGATTCTTTTTATTCACGATTTTGTGATAGCCTAAATTCCTTTTATGATAACACTTTACTGATTTAAGATTTCTTACAATTAATTTGTGGCATTATAAAATCAACCAATCATAATAGTTTGAATTTTTTATACAGCCAAATAATAAATGAAAAATAAAATGGATCACTATAAAAGGTTGAACTTATTATGTCATTAAATGAAGATGATGTATTATAAAAATAACCAGTCATAATAATTTGAATCTGTGATATAAATTGTAAATAAAATTCAAATCCAGCCCTTATAATACATTAGTACAAAAGTCATAGCGGCTGAATTGCAATAACGAGAATTAATTTAGAAAAAATATTATTACTCTGTACAAACAATCAAGAATTGTTTTACAACTTACAATAACTATTCTGGTAAATTCTCTCAGACATGACTATATCATAAAATCAAAAGAAGGCTAGTAAACGGCGCCCAATCTTAATACTCGGGACAATAAATAGATAATTCCAAGTGGACTTGTGTACAGCCTCTAATGTTAGCACACCAAAGTACTAAATAGTTAAGTCCAAGTGGACTGGTATACAGCCTCTAATGTTAGCAAGCCAAAGTACTAAATAGTTAAGTCCAAGTGGACTGGTATGCAGCCTCTAATGTTAGACACCAAAGCACTAAATAGTTAAGTCCAAGTGGACTGGTATAGAGACCCTAATTTGAGCACGTCAAAGCCCTAAATAGTTACGTCCAAGTGGACGTGTATACAACCCTAATGTTAGCACAACAAAGCACAAAATAGTTAAATCCAATGGGCTGATATACAGCCCTAATATTAGCACGTCAAAGCCCTAAATAGTTACGTCCAAGTGGACGTGTATACAACCCTAATGTTAGCACAACAAAGCACAAAATAGTTAAATCCAAGTGGACTGGTATACAGCCCTAATATTAGCACGTCAAAGCAAGTCCACAATCAACGCATGCGCGCCAAATGCTAGCAAAGCAATCGTTTCTGTTTGGCACCATCTGACGAAACGGTAACTAGGGACGCAAAGCTGTTTTAATATTGGGCTGGCAGAATGGAAAAATCTGTATCTGATAGCAACAGAAAATCTGATGAAGGAAATGGTAGAGGTTAATTTCATGAATATGCTTAGAAGTCTCCTTTTTCAAAACAATATGAATGTTTTCAGCGGTATACGAGATAAAACAATATGAATGTTTTCAGCAGTATACGAGATTAAACAATATGAATGTTTTCAGCAGTATACGAGAGAAAACAATAGGAATGTTTTCAGCAGTATACGAGAGAAAACAATATGAATGTTTTCAGCAGTATACGAGATAAAACAATATGAATGTTTTCAGCAGTATACGAGATAAAACAATATGAATATTTTCAGCAGTATACGAGAGAAAACAATAGGAATATTTAGATTATTCTTGAGAAAATATGAATGTTGTCTGGAACAAACTAGAGTCAACAATAAGAATATTTTCAGGAGTAATCAGGAGAAAACAACATGACAACTTTCTAGAAAAGAAAACAATAAGAATATTTTCATGAACAATCCAGAGAAAACAATATAAATATTTTCAGTAATATTATACGAAAGAGATCGGTCAGTATTATTTCAGAATAAGTCAAATATTTTGGTCAACACATTCAATAGATTTTTTTTTATAAAAAAGACTTTAGACAGTAAGATTTTGTTTGTCAGCACCTGTGTATTTGTTTCGTGTAAAGTATATCAGTTGGTGGCCTAGATATGCTTAGTTGCTTTGAAAAATATGGTCAAGTGGATCTGAAATAGATGGTGCTGTTTAAAATTGTATCAATTTGGGGAATAGATATGCGTTTGGTGTTGTAGAAACTGTTAATTATATATAAAGTATCTATTATTCTATAAAGTGCACTTGTTGTGTATGGGTTTGTTTTATGCATTTCGTATTGTGTAGAATGATATTATGTGGGTTTGTTGTGCATTTGGTGCTGTACAAAATAACATCATATTGGTTTGTTGTGCATTTAAAAAATGATACTATGCTGGTTTGTTGTGCATTTAGTGCTGTGTAAAATGACATCATGTTGGCTTGTTGTGCATTAGATCCTTCAAAAAATTATGTCATGTTGGTTTGTTGTGCATATGATGCTATAAAACAAATAACAAGCATGTTGTGCAATTGGTGCTGTAACACAAATAACATGATGTTGTGCAATTGGTGCTGTAAAACAAATAACAGGCATGTTGTGCAATTGGTGCTGTAAAACAAATAACATGATGTTATGCGATTGGTGCTGTGCAAAAGTATATCATGTGTTAGGTAAGCGTTTGATGTGAAACTAATGTGGGCAAGGGTTTTTGGGTTTGCAGAAAATTATGTTATTCAGTGGGTTTGATGCATGTTGATATTGTAAATAATTATAAATAATTCATTCGGCTAGACAAAGAGGTGCGTTTGTGTACTGCATAAATACAGATCAATTTTGTGGGCTTAAGTAATTTTTTAGTTCTGTGAAAAATTATATAAAAAAGCAAACAGTAGGTTAGGTGTACGCTTTGGGTTTGGGATAAAAATATCAAATTGTAGGTTAAATGGGTGCTTAGTGTTGTGGAAGATGATATTCTGTGAGCTAATTGTATTTAGTATTATGAACAATTATATTTGGGAGTTAGGTGTGCACTTGATGTGGGAAATTGTAACATTCTGTGAGTTAATGTGCATTTAGCATTGAACGATTATATTTTGGGGTCAGGAATGCGTTTAGCGTTGTAGAAAATTTAACATTTTTGGACTAATGTGTATTAAGTATTGGAGAAAATGGTATTCTGTGCTTGAGATTTTTCATTGACGGTGTGTGAAATTATATCGTTCTGTAAGCTAATGTGGATTCAGTATTGTGAAAATGATATTCTGTGGCTGATATGTATATAGATCAGGGCCGTTTTAACAGCAGTGGGCAAAGCAGTGCACTTATCTACACAACCACTCACAGGAATAAAAATTGACAGCAAGCCACAACATATTGAGATTAGCATGGGGCCTCCGGGCAACTGTGGGATTCTATGGGATAGACAGGAAATGATGTTTCAGAAAATATTCTGTGGATTAGCTGAGCGTTTGCTCTTGATTAGATTTGGGTTTTGATACAACAGAAAGTTATATTCTGTGGACAGAAAAGAGATTACATACAAATGACTGAATGGATGTAACCATTAAAAATATCTACACATTTGTTGTGTATATGTTTTAGAAATAAAAATAAAAAATTTCTAAAGATTTTTTTAAAAATCGTCTTAAACAGAAAGTTTGCACATTTACATTCCGGCGTATCTGTGAGATCCGTTACACGCGATAACTATCAGTCCAATAGTACCACGAAAGAATTCTTCACACTATGCAAATGCCGAGGTACATAAAAACAGCGGTTTTGGTCGCACCCTATAAAAATTGTTTATAAGACATTCGGTTTCTGACATGATTTTGTGGTGCAGGAAAATGTGTATGCACACATAAAAAGATCAGGTTTAAACACCACAAATTGTTTTTCTTTTTCCTTCCCATCAAAATGTAAACACACACTCCATTAAACAAAGTTTTACGAGCCATATAAATACCGTTGACAGCTGTGGCTAGTCATGAAATTTATAGCCTCCGCAAGATAAAAAGAGGGAGAGAAAGAGGGAACGAACGAGGGGGGGGGGGTAGCAGCAAAGTTGAGGGAATGAGGGAGATGAAGACTGCACACATGAGCGAATGAACAAATTTTTATATTTTCCACAAGTGAAGATGAAAATACTGTCTCGTCAATTTTCAAACTAACTGTTGTTTCTTAAAACTCACGACATGAACTTTGTTTACTTATTAGATAAGAGAAAGGAGTAACAGAAAAGGAGAAAGACAGAAAGAGGAAGAGATAAGGAGAATTTGAACACGGCCAAATACTAGAAGATTTACTACATACAGTGCACCATCATTCTTAATGGCGATATCGGGTTAAGAAAAAAAATAATAAACAACGAATATGTGTACGGATTTTCTGTCTGTCCGCGTACATCATGTGATTGCAATCAACGTACCATGTCAGAGATCATTTTATTTTCTTGGAGCATTTCTGCGATATAACTGATTCCCACTGGTCCAAGGTCATTGTTCGAAAGATCAAGTGTAATCACATGCATGTCCCGCTAAAAATACAAAGAGTGATACTAATTAGGTTAACCAATTATGAATGATATATAGAAAAGGAAAACAGCTTTAATGCACGCACACAGCAACGCTATCTTTACATTAAAAACCACACACACTTCGCTATGTGTACAAAGTCAAGATCCATTGATATAAGTTCGTTAGGATGATGTAGGCAGTTATGACAAACTTAGAAAATTGGCCTCCATATTAAGTTGTATAGATTGATATTGGCAATATTGTCAAATGTGGAAAAGATGTTAATAAATTTCCTTTAGTATCCAAATTTAAACTGAATAATTTATTTCCCGTAAATTGGTTGTGATAATTATGTCTTTATTTTTCATTTCATGACTGTTACTGTTCACAGAGTGACTTAGTTCAGACAGACTAGACACATCTCAAATGAGCAGAAACTGTTACTCGATGGATTATTTTGAATCGTCTGCTAGTCTCCTGAAATGCGTAGGAATCGTGACCTATTAACGGTCGCACATACGTTGTCCACGGTATTCACATATCCGCAAGATTAAATATAAAGTTCCATAAAGTGTTAACGATAGTAATAATGTTGAATAATCTGTGCTAGTAAAATTTGATCTGCACTATTTATCGTAACATCTCTTCAATAACCTGTCGCCATTCGTCAAATATGTAGGGAGGGGTACATACGGGCGGAACTCTTCAAATAAAACTTTATAAAGGTGCATAACTCTAGGTCTTCTTATCCTTCAGCGCGAAAGCGGCGGAAGCCGAAAGCGCCCCCTACATTAATAATAATAATCTTCTTATCCCTTTAAAAATACGAAGATACTGGATGAGAATCAAATGCAAAAGCACATTCTCGAATTAATTTTGCTTATTTATGAAGGTACCAGTGAAATTCGGATTGCTAGGCAAGTGATCTATTTAATGTATTCCGACGTACATGTCCTAATTCTGGTAAGCATTGCGTCTGTAAAGTCATATCGGTCGTCCATTAAATGAAGTTTAGATGAGGACAAAAGAATGAGAACAATAATTATTATCATTACACTTAACATACTGTTGCATCATGATTAGAACAATCTTAAAATGTGTCAGCAAACAATGTCACTAAAATTTTAAAAAAATAAAGTGTGTAAATTACTTAACTACACTAAACGATACAGCCTAAAGACATTTTAAAAGACATTATAAAAAGCCTCCACAGCATGAATATACTTAACAACAGTCGACTTGAAATGGATTTTCCTATGTTTGTGACGATACGCTAGGCAATGATATCATAAATTGCTTTAAACAATAAAGCCATGTAATAATTTTTTTTTTTTAATACACTTTAAAGACAATGGACATCTGATGTTTTTTAGTGACAGCAGTATATAGTACGATGTTCTAAAACGCTAAAAACAAAGTATAGTTAGTATATATTAAAAATAATCCCTTCATTAGATTATGTGCTATGTAATACATTAGGATCATTGTTTCAATCTCAATACGAAATATTAGTTACTAATGGGATACTTTAGTTTCCTTGGATTTCTTTTCTTCTACTTGTATTATAACTGACTTTATTAATTAAAATCTAATTTATCATGACAGCTCCTGGGAGCCCAGAAGAGGCTGTCTGCCCTGCTTCACCCACCACAAGAGCGATAGCAATGGGTTTGACGTCAGCGGGCCCCAGTCTGGTGTCGTGTAAGTCCATGGTACTGCTCTTGCATTGCCTCACAAACGCAGGGCACGGTTGCACATGCAGGAGTGCGCATGCGCGCTGGTACACACTTTCTGTGTCCGTGGAAAACCGTTTGGCAAATTGACTGGAGTCTCCTATAGAAGGAGAAAGGAAAACTGATAAGAGAACAAATAAGGGAAGGAAAAGGGGAGGGAGGGGAAGTCTAGCAAAATTATAAATTTAGTTTACGAAGGTGGTCATAACTAGCTAAAATTTGATTACATAATATTATGTCAACAGTAAATCGTAAAACAGTAAAAGTTGGAGGTGGGGGGGCACATGAATTCGCTCAACCGTCTGGAGTACTTTGAAAAATACTTATGCACATAAAACATAATTAAAACTACACCTTCCATATTCAGCTCAGTATCGTGAGCATCAAACAGTCACTCAAGCGTTACACATATGTTTCAACAATAAACAAAATAAAAAAGGTCATAAAATAAACATACACTAAATATCGCATATACTTTCATCGACGTATACAAGCACTCGAACTTCAACCACAGGTTCAAAGGTCAAACGTATGCCAAACAAACAAAACGTACATTTACACATCAGCATACTCTCAAATAAATCTTTACTTCGATGCCAAACAACTTACACATCAAACATACTTTCGACCATATATTTACTCTGGCAGCAAACAATTCACACATCAAGCATACTCTCATAAAAATCTCTACTTTGACATCAAACAATTCACACATCAAGCATACTCTCATAAAAATCTCTACTTTGACATCAAACAATTCACACATCAAGCATACTCTCAAATAAATCTTTACTTCGACAGAAAACAATTCATACACCTAACACTTTCAAGTAAATCTTATCGCGATATCAAAAATTCATACATTAAACATTCTCTCAAATAAATTCTGTATATTTGAAACCTACCAATTCACACATGAAAGTATTCTTATATTACTCTTTTACTTGGATACCTAACAATTCACACATCTAGTATACTGTTTTATAATGTATAATCATTCACCAAATGTATATTTAAATATTTACACGCCAGTCATATATTCAATCACTAAATAATCTCAAATAAACCCATACTCCAACCCTGAACAATTCACATCAAATAAATAATCACACCCCAGTCATATATTCAAGCACCAAATAATCTTAAATAAATCTATACTCACACACTAAAAACTTTACACCAAATATATAATCACACCCCACTCAAGCAACAAATAATCTCAAATAAATCCATATTCCGACACTAAACAATTCACTCCAGATACATAATCACACCCCAGTCATATATTCAAGCACCACACATTCACTCGAACGCCATATGAGCGCCATCGAAACATTTGTATTCAAAACAAAACATACGCAAATATCACACCGAACAATTCAGATATAAATTCGCACATCCAATACACTGGATATTTGACCTAACATTAACCATAAGCCTAACAACACACAAGAACAAACGCCATTAGCCGTAATAAACTAATACACATATTTTTTTTTAAATAGTATACACTTACAACCCAAATTTTCGCTCCAGCAAGTGGCAAGAAGCACAAGAGACTAGCCAAAACCAATAATATTCAAAATATAGTACATAGCCTCAAGACAAGTGATTACTCCTACCACTAGCACACTGTATTCAGTCGTCATAAATAAAAGCATGGACACAAAAGAACGAAGACTTAACAATAGGGCGATTACGAAATTTTAGAAAAGAAAGAGGACGCATATTCGTTGTACTGTAGATTTAGTTAATTACTTTTCTTGTAACTAAAAAAACTCAGCGACACATAGAAATCTTATAATAAAAAGGGAGCGAATATTCGTAATAAAGGAAATTTTTACTGCAAATCACCACTACACATACACCTCCAACTCTCACCCATGTTGTATCCACCGTTCAAACAGCAAGAATGTGTTCAAGTCCCGACTAACACTGCTCAAACAGCAACAAGGTACGCAACTCACTACTAGCACTGCTCATAGAGAAAGAATGAACGCAAATTACTAGTGGTACTGTTCAAACAGCAACATGGTATGCAAGTTACTACTAGCACTGCTCAAGCAGAGACATGTTACTCAAGTTACTCCTAGCACTGCTCTAACAGAAACAATGTACTCAAGTAACTACAAAAGCACTGCTCAAACAGAAACAATTTACTCAAGTTTACTACTAGCACTGCTCAAGCAGAGACATGTTACTCAAGTTACTCCTAGCACTGCTCAAACAGAAACAATGTACTCAAGTAACTACAAAGCACTGCTCAAATAGAAACAATGTACGCAAGTTACTATTAGCACTGCTCAAAAAGAAAGAATACACGCAAGTTACTATTAGCACTGCTCAAAAAGAAAGAATACACGCAAGTTACTACTAGCACTGCTCAAAAAGAAAGAATACACGCAAGTTACTATTAGCACTGCTCAAAAAGAAAGAATACACGCAAGTTACTATTAGCACTGCTCAAAAAGAAAGAATACACGCAATTTACTATTAGCACTGCTCAACAATACTGCACGCAATTTACTACAAGCAGTGTCTGCTCAAACAACAATAATATAAAATCATCAATACTATTCTTTCCAACAATTAACAGTTAAACTCTTAATTGTATCCCACCCCCACCCCATCCTGCGAACCACAGATGTGCGCTTAGCAATGGGGTGCCAGTTCGGCCTGGGCACTATGGGGTGAAACAAAGTTAAGTAGGTTACATTTCTACCACCCCTCAAAAGTATAGATTTCTATAGAACTTGCGATCTGGCACTAGACGCGTGGGTTGTTAGATAGACGTAATGGTTGGTTGGGTCGTTAGATAGATGTAAAGTTTGGGTGAGATGTTAGATAGACGTAAAGGTTGGGTGGGTTGTTAGATAGTCGTTACGGTTGGGTGGGTTGTTAGATAGACGTAATTGTTGGGTGGGTTGTCAGATAGACGTAATTGTTGGGTGGGTTGTCAGATAGACATAATGGTTGGTCAGATGTTAGATAGACAGAATGGTTGGGTGAGATGTTAGATAGATGTAAAGTTTGGGTGAGATGTTAGATAGATGCAAAGTTTGGGTGATATGTTAGATAGATGTAAAGTTTGGGTGAGATGTTAGATAGACGTATAGGTTGGCTGGATTGTTAAACGTTAAAATGTGTGGGTGGTTCGAATTGTAAAAGTTGGATGAGTGTTTAGATAGTAATAAAAGATGGGGTGGGTAGAGGTTTGTTAGATGGAAGATGAAATTAATTATTTGTATACAATTTGTAAACTGAAGGCAGAGGTGGGTGGGAGTGATTAGAAAGATATAAAGATAGGGTGGGTAGATAGTCAGGTACAAAGAGAGGGTTGTTGGTTAGTTCGATGAAATGGTAAATGGGTGGTAAGAGAAATATTAAGACTGAGCGATTGATAAGATGTAAAGATTGAGTGGATGATTTGATGTTAAAGGCAGATGGGTTGTTAGATGGATGTATAAGATAGATGGTTGTAAATATGTTTTAAAGATTAATGTCAAAGAATGAGTGGATGGTTATTACAAGTTGGATGGGTGATGCGAAAGTTGAGTAAAATAATAGATGTATGCAATGGTTATGAGTTATAAGTTTAATATAAGTTTCATTTTTAAATGTAAAAAGTTGCTTAATGCGAAAGGGAATCCATATATATTAGAATCTAACGACTTAGTGATGTTAGTGAGCGCCTCTGTTGGTCTATTAATAAACTATTCAAAAAGACATCTTTTACTAGGCGTGCGCTGGTGTGGGTGGGTGAAGGGGCTGTACAAGTCGTAGATGAGCGTGCGTGACTCCGTTATAGTGAGGCCAAACGTTGCAAATGCTTATATTAATTCAAAATTAACTTGATAAAAACCACCCACGCTAAGTGGGGATACGTCTTTAAAGAAAAATGATATTTGACGTAATAATAAGTCCGAAGACAAGGAACGTTACAATTATGTCCTAGATGTGACCAACGTTCGCATCACGATTTGACGTCAGTATAATAAAGGACTGCTCTTTCTGTTCTGCTATATGTTAATAAATATCCACATCAATTATATTTCCTACAATTAATATTTTCATAGAATCTGTTAAGCCTAAAATGCACTTTTTCTTGTTTAAATGTAATGTTAGATACCATCTTGTTAGTGTTGTTTTCAAAATTCAAAATCAGACAAAAGCCAGTTTTATATCGGCATTGAAAGTATTTGTTTTCACAAATCACCCCAAAAATCTTATCACTGTACAGAACTGTCCGACTAGTGTTCTGGGAACAATGAAGGCATGAGCGATTCTGCTGTATCTCATTCAAAAGAATTCTTTCTACATTAGCTTCTGAAAACACACTAAATTGGAAAGTGGATGATCTTATGACAGTAACCACTATGAAAACTTACTTTCATCATCTCCTTCATCAAAATCAAATTCCTTGACTTCTTCATCATTGCTTGTTATTCCGTTTACATCCTGCGAACCTGAAGGACGAGTGTTGATTTCGTCTGTATCATATCCATCTATAAGTTTGCTTACTGCCTGAGAATAACTTGAAGAAACGTACTCTTTACTTCGAGGCCGTTTTTGTGGCACATTGTTCGAATCTTGGTTTGTCAACTCTTTCCATAATCCATCGGGTACCTTTGATTTGCGGAGAGTTACACTCTCACCTGAGGAGCCCAAAGAACCCCTCGAGTTGCCTTCTTGTCTGACAAATGCCACAGGCAAACCAGTGAGTGAGTGTCTTGCTAGAAAATTCGGATCTGAAATGTCACCCAGAGACATACTATGTTTGCCATTCTTACGTCTTAACAGTTCTTCCTCCAGAAGAGTTTTTTCTCTTTCGCGCATGCGCGCCACCACTACTGACAAGTAGTCATTTGGCTGTTCGGTTTGCGATATTCCTTTCGAAGAGTGAATTATCGCCCCTAAAACTGGCGGTAAACTACTTGGTCGTTTTGTCATCAAAATCCGTTCTTTCTCCGCACTGGAGTTTATACGTAAATGTCCGGATTTAATCCGTGCTGTACCAGCAGACTGACGAGTACCGGGTCTAAGATTGTGCAATGACATTTCAGGCTTTTTCACTTCTGCAGACTGTCTCGAACTCGTACTGTTCGGAGCAGGACTCGGCCAGACGCTGTTTGGCTTTAGTGAGAATCTGGGAACTGGTGGCGCCATACTGGAGTTCTCAGGAATGGTGTCCAGCAACTGCTGGCTTTTCCGCATTTTTGTTGTCTTAGATTGCTGGCTCCTCCTTCACCAAGCCTCAACAAACTGTTTGTAAAAGAAATATATGTAATTATTGTTCCGTATTGTTTATTTATGCGATAAAAAATTTAATTTAATAAAAAACATTTTAAAAATAAACATTAACCCCTGCAAACTGAATGCACAGAGCTTGGATCATTCCCCAATCACAGTGAAATTATGAATTATAAATGTATTTTATTATCATGAATACATTAACTTAGAGTCTTTATTTTGAATTAAATACTTCATATCATTATATTATATTAAACAAATGTATGTGTGATATCTGTCACAAATAAAGTATCTATTTTTTTTTATTATAATTTTTAATACAATATATTAAGGATTTGTATTGTGAATAATGTAGTTTGTAGTTTTTATCTAATAGTCTTTATTTGGAATATCATATTTTGTAGTCATCTTAATTAATAAATCTCGAGTTTAGATCGTGAATAATATATCTTGATCAGTCATCTTCAATAATATATCTCGAGTTTAGATCTTGAATAAAATATATCGTGTCAGTCATCTTGAATAATAAATCTCGAGTTTAGATCGTGAATAATATTCTTGATCAGTCATCTTGAATAATATATCTTGAGTCAGTCATCTTGAATAATATTTGAGTTAATATCTTGAATAATATATCTCGAGTTTAGATCTTGAATAATATATCTTGAGTTTAGATCTTGAATAAAATATCTTGAGTTTAGATCTTGAATAAAATCTTTAGTTTAGATCTTCAATAAAATATCTTGAGTTTAGATCTTGAGTAAAATATCTTGAGTTTAGATCTTGAATAAAATCTTTAGTTTAGATCTTGAATATCTTTAGTTTAGATCTTGAATACAATGGTTTGTGACTGTTGACTAATATGCATTGCAGTCTTTAACTGAAGTAATATATCTTATGGTCTTTCTCTTGTCTAATATATCTTCTCTTCTTTATCTTGACTAATACATATTGTAGCTTTTACTGTGAATAAAATATCAACGTATTCTATTTTCACCCTATACTAGCTTACCATTAAGTATCTATTTGTGAGACTACTATTTTTAGTGCTGGTAGTAATTGTAGTTATAGTGCTGTTGGTAATAATAATAAGGGAGTGGGGAAGTGATATTTGTTTTAAAATATTAAAGTCACAAAGGTAAAATACTTTGTTCTTAAATGTAAATATGCTAGATTTTCTTAGAAAGAAACTATAACAGACAAAAGATGGAGCCATGTTTTTATTATTATGACTGTTTAGTTCCAAATGTAATTCTTTATAGTGCCATACTAAATGTAAATGTATGCATGGTAATAGGAGAGTTCAACCGCTTGCATTTCCGACTGTTTTTACTAACGATGTGTGTGTGTGTGTGTGTGTGTGAAATAGTTGTTTTTAGGCGGGGGGGGGGGGTATACAAATTAATAGATGTGAGTGAAGATCAAGCCTTAAGGCCGTCTAGATGGCAGACAATGTAGCAATCATTACCTGTCTTAATAGGCCTATTTTTAACAGTTGAACGAAGACCGAGTCTTGGAGTGGGGTGTGGTAGTTGGCCACATGCAAGATGAGCAGAAGAAACACTAAGTAGTTCCCATGCTTAAGGTCTTACAAGTATTTATGTATCTGGTTGACTGATTGGATGGCTGCTGACAACAAGTTTGTGTTATGACTTGTGATTGGTTGTACTGGGTACAAGTGCTGAGCAGTTCAAGCCAAAATGTGTGTTACTTTGTTGTGAGAGAGTGCATGATAGCCAACCAGAAGTTTAATGCAATATATGACTTAAAGCAGGAAACATTGAACAGACCATGTATGATTTATTTCTAATATTTCACTTGAGATTTCTTACTCTTGCATTTGTTATATAATATTAATTTTTAAATGTAATTTTGTTATACTTCTCTAGCAGATTTAATTAGACCGTTCCTGATTTTGAGTGATGGTCATTCAAGTGGATGTTCAATGATAGCTGTGCATCGGTTCAGAGGTGTGAGCGAGAAAATGTTAAAATATCTGAAAATTACTTCAAAATCTTACTAGTCTCCAAAGTGTGTCGTATAATAATATATTTGTATTATTTTACAGCAAAATAATTCTCATTAATTGAGAGGGACAGACACAATTATATAAAGGCGATTTCTAAAACCTTAGTATTTAGAGCTTTGTGCTAGCAGACATACCAATGATATATTAATGGATTATTATTACATTATTGATTATTATATGAAAAATCTATATAAATTAATTCATGTATATCTAAAGCAAGTATAGAAAATTCTGCAACAAATAGATCACATATGAATTAATATCTTAGTACATTGTGCAATATGAACACATGGCTCCACTGATATTCTGAGTCGTCTGTCTAACGTTTCAATTAGCTTGAATGAATTGCTCCACTGTTATTCTGAGTCGTCTAACATTTCAATTAGCTTGAATGAATTGCTCCACTGTTACTCTAAGTCGTCTAACATTTCAATTAGCTTGAATGAATTGCTCCACTGTTATTCTGAGTCGTCTAACATTTCAATTAGCTTGAATGAATTGCTCCACTGTTATTCTGAGTCGTCTAACATTTCAATTAGCTTGAATGAATTGCTCCACTGTTATTCTGAGTCGTCTAACATTTCAATTAGCTTGAATGAATTGCTCCACTGTTATTCTGAGTCGTCTAACATTTCAATTAGCTTGAATGAATTGCTCCACTGTTATTCTGAGTCGTCTAACGTTTCAATTAGCTTGAATGAATTGCTCCACTGTTATTCTGAGTCGTCTAACATTTCAATTAGCTTGAATGAATTGCTCCACTGTTATTCTGAGTCGTCTAACATTTCAATTAGCTTGAATGAATTGCTCCACTGTTATTCTGAGTCGTCTAACGTTTCAATTAGCTTGAATGAATTGCTCCACTGTTATTCTGAGTCGTCTAACGTTTCAATTAGCTTGAATGAATTGCTCCACTGTTATTCTGAGTCGTCTAACGTTTCAATTAGCTTGAATGAATTGCTCCACTGATGTCGGAATCACATAAACGTTTCAATTATGGACACGTTTACAATTACCTCTCGGGAATATTTACTTTGATTTTTAACTCAAAGAACGGATACAAGCGCCAGCTGTTGCTAAATACCATTCGAGGGTGGTCCAAAGGAATATATCTATAATACTTTTGACGTTGCAAAGTGACAGAACGAGTGAATGGCCACTGAAGTCAATCATGTAGAGACTCACTACTTCAAACACCTCTCAGACCGCCTTGGAAGTAAGAACGACAACCTAGGGTCGAATAAACAATGGGATTTGCTACTTTCGAATTTACTGAATATCTCTTACTGATATGACCGCGTGCATAATTTATGTCTGACTACTATTCCCATCTGTTTGCTATTTCTTAAGAGTTCTGCTATTGCTCCCGCCTTCTGCTGTTTTTCTTATTTCATACTTTTTCTTCCGTCTATCTACTATTACTTCTGTCTATCTACTATCCATCAACTTTTTCTCTAATCTATCTATTACTCCTGTCTATCTACTATTTCTCCGTCTACTTGCTTTCTCTTTTTTGTCTGCTATTCCTCCCGTCTGTCTGCTATTTCTGTCGTTTACGTACTTGTTCTTTAGTCTACCTGCTATTTCCCCAGCCTATCTCTGTGTCTTCAGTCTATCTGCTATTTCTCTCACCTATTCTATCTGTTATATTTCCCATCTATCTAAGCTGTGAAACCTGTTGTCTTTCGAGGAAATGTTCACCATTACTTTTTTCACTGATACACTTTTTTTTATAATGTTTCATATTGTAAAAAAAATGTATTTAATTTTTTTTTTCTGGATGGATTGTTGCTGTAGTTGTGGGATTATGCAGTCAACTCTAATCGATTTGAGGTTTGAGCTTTTATTCCGCAATTTTGGAATCGATTACTCGAAATTTTGCTAACTGCAATCCCTTCCTTTCTTTTTCTTTTAATATATCTTTTTCTCCCCCACCCCTCTCCTTTCCGTATTTCTCCTTCTCCTCTCCTTCCATTCCATCTCCTTTTCTTTCTCACCTCTCTCTTTCCTCTTCTGCTTTCTCTTTTCATCTCCCCCCTCCCCGCAAAACACACACACACACACACACACACACACACACACACACACACACACACACACACACACACACACACACACACACACACACACACACACACACACACACACTTATTTCGCTTTCTCCCTTCAGTGCCATGATCCAATCGGAAGCCGTTGAGCGGGAAACTTTATCCTGGATGTGAAAATCCGGGGATCATGGCACAACGTAAATTCTTTCAACACGGGTTCCCGTTATACTAATTGGCAAACAGAGTCAAATCCATTGGTGCGAAAACACGCTATGCCTGTTTCAGATCGGAAGACAAACTTAATTTCCCAGTTCTCTACATGCAAAGAAGGCTTTTGTTAGAAATAACACGAGCTTAACTGGAACATGCTTGACTGCAGACAGTTTGATTTAGTGTCCCGTTACTAACTGTTCAGTTTTTTTAAAAGTAATTTATAATTTGTACGTGGTTGTATCTCTGCCTTTTGTTTCATTTTTCTGCTTAAGCCCATTACTTCCCTCAAACCCTTTCTTCTGCCTACTATTTTTATTTGTTTATTACGACCGCCATGTCTGTACGACTACATAATGCTTATATTTTACACTGCTTCTCTCTGTATGTTCTTCTGTCTCTCATACTATTCCCTTACTCTCACTACTTTTCACTGCTGTTCTCTACAACTCGTAATTTTTATTTAATAGTACTGCTTTCCACTTGTGCTGTCTGCAACTACTGCATACTTCTATTCTTTTACTGCTTCAATTTGCTACTTCTATCATCTGCTATCTTCTTCTTTTTCAAGTCTGAAAAATATTCTACTTCTTTTATCAATACAAAGACAACCTCTACTATTGTTTCCGACTAACTACTAGGTGTTCTTCTGTTCGTTATTACTACGTAGACATGTTCTTTTCTGTACTACTGTTTCTAATCTCTATGGTTACTTACTTCTTTTCGTAATTACTATGTAGACATGTTCTTTTCTGTACTACTGTTTCTATTCTCCATTACTATTTCTATTATCTATGGTTACTTACTATCTGTTTGTTCTATTATCCTGCTATTTCTATTATCTTCGAGCAGTGTTTATTACTATATATATTGCTATTTTAGTAGTGTCTATTTTTGTTCTTTATTAATCCTCTACTTCTTTTCTCTGCAGCTATTTTCTAAATGTTGTACAAATGCATAGCACTTCAATTTTTCTAAACTCAGTACACTTCTATTCTTTATATTACATAATACTTCTAAACGTTTAATCTCTCTACATCTACTTCTATTTTCTCTCTATCAAGTTCATACCACATTTTCTGTAAACCTCTACTTCTATTATCTACTACTTTCATCTCTACATCTACATGCTTATCTATTTATTGTCTTATACGTTTTCTACTATCTACTTCCATTATCTACTACTTTTTCTTTATTATTTCTTTCTTCTACGTTTGATTTCTAGTAAAAGCTACTTCTATTATCTACTACTTACTCCCGTGTCTACGACTAGTTATTATTTATATTCTCTTTTCCTACATTCTACTTTTTATTGTCTACTACTTTCTACTACCAATTACATATTTCTGTTTGTCTATTACTTCTGTTTTCTACAGTTAATTACTACTTGTGTTCTCTACAACTAGTAACTACTTTTTTCCTCTACTACTGCAAAATGCATTATGCTTTCACTAACATTATCTTCTACTTCTACAAATATTTACTACTTCTATTCTCTACAGTCTACAGATACCATTTCTCTTCTTTCAATTAATCATACTTCAAACATTCTTTCTAAAATTACTTCTACATATATTCTACTGTAATTTCCTACTACTTATACTGAAAAGTTGTGATTGTGACTGATTTAAAGGCGCTAATCATGCATACAGAAAGTAAAGGATAGGAAATTTCTCTCGATCTATTTTATTAACTAAACAGCCGATACTGGTGAATTTAGATGCCATGAAAGAGAAACAGCGCAAATCAATACTAATCATCGTCGTCATCATCATCATCATCATCATCACCACCACCACCACCACCATACTTACAAAACTACCTACAATTTCTATTATCTACTATTAACCGCTACTTCTAATTTAAGTTACTAACTGCAACTTATTATTTTCTATATCTCATCTATTTTCTACTTCTGTTTCCATTAGAACTTTTCTACTTCTAACTTCTGAAGGTTGATTAGAAGTCAAGGTTGCACGGCTGTACAAATGCTTACAGTTCTAACTATAATAAAATTAAGGCAGTGAACTTAATGACTGTTCTAAAAATATATCGTTTATATATATCATACTTTTTGAAAAAGCAGTAGACGAACGTATTTTATTTTTTCATCTGAGTAGACATATTTTATATTGAACATTTATTAAAATTCACACCAGCACGCGCGTACACACACACACACATAAACATATATCTCTATATATCAATATATAAATCAGAAAGAGATACAGAGAGAAAAGAAAAATCATTTAAGCAGCAATGTATTCAGAGAGACATGTATATATGTGTATACGCACACAAAGACACATGAACAGACTCGGACTAAATCATGATACACGCACACGCTCGCTCGCTCGTGCATACATTTTTGAACATCCTAGCTACGATCTAAATAGAGATTCATTATTTACATGTATATATACACAAAAGTAGGCCCAATTTCATGCATTCAGAAAGTACCCGAAATGCCATCTATTTTCGTATAACCTTTTCTTTCGAGTTATTAGATAGCGACACATTTGTGAAGGGATATTTACTCGTTCTAATCAGTGTCATAGGTACAAACAGTCTGATCTATCAAGGGATATTTACTCGTTCTAATCAGTGTCATAGGTACAAACAGTCTGATCTATCAAGGGATATTTACTCGTTCTAATCAGTGTCATAGGTACAAACAGTCTGATCTATCAAGGGATATTTACTCGTTCTAATCAGTGTCATAGGTACAGTGATATATCAAGGGATATTTACTCGTTCTAATCAGTGTCATAGGTACAAACAGTCTGCTCTATCAAGGGATAACTGGTACTAAAAACAATAATTAGACAAACTATGTCCTTATTTTTCAGTAGGATTCCCCCCCAAAAAAAAATAACAAAAAAACCCCCAACAAATTGCGTAAAGACCACTTACCGAAAGAAAGCCATTTTCTGGAGGTAAAATAAGAAAAATATCTCCAGACTGTTTAGTGCTTTCCTCCCTTTCTGTGTTCGCAAACACCAGTCATGTGCTTTATTGACAGTTGTTAGCGACGACAAGAGAGAAAAAGAAGAAAAAGGCCTAACACAGACTGATTATATATATGTAATTATCGTGACAGCAGGTTGTGACATGAGTATAGTCACAATCCGTGCTGACGGAGCTCGGTCATTCGATACTCACTGTCGGCTCAGAACAATGGCTGTCGAAATAAACTGATCTGTATCTTTTTCACACTTTAAATAAGCTCAAGTCGGGTCTGCAACTAATTTGCATGATAAATATGTGTTGCTTTTTAGTGTTGTTGTTCTGGTGGGTCCCTCCCTCCCTCCCTCCCTCCCCCCCCCACTGTCATTTTATGACTAACTCACTTAATACATTAGGTTCTGTGAAAAACCCACTAAGTACACTTCATTATGGAACTAAGACACTATAAGTACATTACATTCTAAGACAATACATTACATTATGTGAAAAACTCACTAAGTACACTACATTCTGTGACTAAGACACTGTAAGTACATTACGTTCTGTGACTAAGGCACAAAGTATACTTCATTCTGTTAGTATGACACTATGCAGACTATATTCTTTTACTAATATACTAAGTACACTTCATTTTCTGACACACACTAGCTACATTAAGTACACTCCGTTCACGTGTATTCAGTATTCTAAGTTCTTTTATTAATAAATTATGTACACTCCTTTCCTTAAGATATTACACTCTGTTATCTGACTATGAGAATAATTACACTCTGTTCTCTGACTATGATAACTGGTACACTGTTCTCTATGATAATACGTACACTCTGTTATCTGACTATGAGAATAATTACACTCTGTTCTCTGACTATGATAACTGGTACACTGTTCTCTATGATAATACGTACACTCTGTTATCTGACTATGAGAATAATTACACTCTGTTCTCTGACTATGATAACTGGTACACTGTTCTCTATGATAATACGTACACTCTGTTATCTGACTATGAGAATAATTACGCTCTGTTCTCTGACTATGATAGTACACTGTTCTCTATGATAATACGTACACTCTGTTATCTGACTATGAGAATAATTACGCTCTGTTCTCTGACTATGATAACAGCTACACTGTTCTCTATGATAATACGTACTCTCAATTCTCTGATAATAGGTACACCGTTCACCTGCAACTTTCTCAGATCGTGGTGATATAGCACAATGATATAAATCCCACGCTCCTGCACGAAGCCCTCAAGAAACATCCATCCTTAAGCCTTATCTCCCTTTGAATTTGGAAACAGATTATTATATCGCACTTGTCCTGGAAATCAAATAATCTCAGCATACATCCGAGGAAATACCTAAAGCCATATAAGATGCCTGAGCAAGCATTCTGCCCCATGGTGCGAGAGATAAAGAATTCTTAGACTCCAAGCCCTTGAGCTCCTTACCCTCAAGACGTGATTGTTGAGAGTAGTAAAGTGCATTATAGTCTTCAAAGTGTACGGATTGAACATTTCATTTGCCTAACAACAAAACTTTAAACAATAACTCCATACCCACTAGTGACGGACAAGAGGGAGTTCTGGGGACATCAATCTGTACTTCTGATAACGAGAGGGAAATTTATCTAAATGCGGCCTTCCGGAAATCTGTCATAAAATTTACACGCATGATAAACACCCTTTGTAATGACATAATTGTTTAATGATGCATGTACCATATCTTGCTTAAAGACGTATAGCATATCTTAATTTATGATGCATGTAACCTCTATAATTTAAAGACGTGACTTGTTTAATAACGTAATATATCTTTCTTTGTTTAAATGATATATATTTCAGCAAGTCTTGATTAGTGACATATCCATATTATTGAAGAAGATATAAAATATGATATAACATATCCGTATTATTAAAGACGATATAACATATGATATAACATATCCATATTATTGAAGAAGATATAAAATATGATATAACATATCCATATTATTAAAGACGATATAACATATGATATAATATATCCATATTATTGAAGAAGATATAAAATATGATATAACATATGATATAACATATCCATATTATTGAAGAAGGGCATGTATATGTCAGATCTTGCTTAATGGCTATGATGAAGTATATCTTGGTTTAGTGACGTATTATTTAGCCCTATTGCTTAATGACGTAATCTGTAGCATAATCTGTTTAGTTTGTTATATTTTAGCTTATAATAATATTGTTTAGTGACTCAATGCATACTTAGTGATGTAGACAGAATACGTTAGTGACAAATCATATAGTATATATTGTTTGTGACGTGTGATATACATCACAGCTTGCTTCAGGACATACGTTTTGCACACGTCTTGTTGAAATATATATAACAAGGCCTGCTTAATGGCTGTTTTTCTTGTGCTGCTTAATGACGTATGTTTTCCTGTTTTGTTATTGACGAATATTTCCTTGCCTTGCTTAAGAATGGTCGATAAGAACCACCTTGCCAAATATATCAAATGCCTATTATACGTTTTAAAAATAATAATAAATAAACAAAAATATAATATTTCAAAGCCTCATTGTAAAACAAAATGACTAATTATTTTTTTTTAATAGCTGCACCTTCTGAACTAAAACAAGCACGCAGACAACAATTCCACATTTTCTACAGACAATGACTGGAAATCAATCATATTAACAGGGACAGAAACACTTATGTCTTAGTTTATTTGTCACTTCAAACCCATTATTAACGCGATGAGTCAATTTGTTATCAGATTTTGCGATAACAAGTATAATACCCTAGTGGAATTTAAATAAATAGCGTCAGAAAGAAATATATGGTTCGCTGTCAAATTAAAAAAAAGAACAGAATGGAAAAAAAGAGAGACTTATATCTAGATGTTCAAAAATTCAGTCACACTTAAAAGAAGAGCAGAGCTTGTATAATGAAGACGTGATCTTTTCCAAATCGATCTCATTTATCTTTCCTAAGCAAAGAATTAATAACTGTTTCCAATTACTAACGATCAATGAAAGGTATTTTACTTAAATTCTTTTAATTAAAAAGTTGTGATTATAAATGTCTATAAATTAAATGTATAATTTAAATTAAACCTTCGGCATTAAAGAAATATGTCATTTTAAAATTTATGGAATTAAAACATGTAAGTCAACACAGAGTATCATAATGAATTTTAGTGTTGATAAATGCCATGGGTTAGGGCAGGACTGTGTGGGCTCTCCTGTTCTCAGATTTTGATTTTAATATTATATTGCTTATGACGTGAATAGACTGCGGCTCATTATTTCCAGAGTGCAGTAGGCTTGGCGATAACGATATACACTTAACACTGATAAAACTTTATGTGCCCGTTATAACGATATACACTGAACACTGATAAAACTTTGTGTGCCCGTTATAACGATATACACTGAACATTGATGTTACTTAAAACTTTATGCGCCCGAAATTTCGATATGTGCTAGCATTTGATGCTCCACATGCCTTTTGCAAAAAGAATCAGCGTTTTGTTATCAAATATTTACCCAGCCCGACATGCAGCCATGTTGCTAACGTACGTTATAAAATGGTTATTACACGTAATCTGACTGATATGCGTGCATAAACGCATTATAACAGGTGGTCCCTTATTAGCTCCAGTGTCATGAACTGGCATGTTCTCACACCAATTCATAGTTGTTGTTCTAGTGGAAAGACGGGTATTTATTGCATATTTCGGCCCTCACCTACGTTTCCACCTTATGGGAGTTCAAGTGACGTCATGGTGGGGTGGAAGGTTGCTTGTAAGAAATCTGAATAGGTAGATTTTTCAGACTGTAACAAACACTCCTTGTTTGGAGCAAATTAAACGGCGTGCGTAAAGCTAAGAATTAAGGGGGTGGTGAAGCATGAAACTGATGACCCGGAAAGGCAAGTGTCAAAGCTTTACAGACACCATACAGCCGTGTAGTTTACCTCATGCAATGATCAATAGAGTGTGCTTGGTTGGTTGGTTGGGGGGGGGGGGGGAAGAGGGGCAAGGTAGCACATAGATCTAACTATTCCATCTATCTAACCATACAATATTCTAACATCTATTTATTAACTTATCAATCTATCCATCGTTATATTGCATTATCAAGCAGTTTAAGTAATAAATAATAAGTATCCACCTATCCAATCATCCATGCACTATCTAGCTAGCTAGCTAACTATATATCTCAACTTAAAGAGGTTTGTTTTCTGGAAGTCTGGGTAGCTGGCCAATTAACTGTTTAACTATTTATTCATCCACCTACTGTGTCATGTGTGCGCGTGTATGTATATACATAAATTTTCACACGCAGACACTGCGTACACTCTTTGAATGACACACATAACTAAGTATACATACAGCAGGTGAAGAGACAACACAACACACTGTAAAGCATAACTATACTTACATAAAGACTAAGGAAAAAACATTTTTACAGAGTAAACATAAAGCAGTTTAAGTAATAAATAATAAATAAATAATAAATACTAAACATTGTAAAACATAACGAACATATACAAAGCAGACTAAGAAAAAACACTTAACACTGTTAAACATAAAGCAGTTTAGGAGACAACACAAAACATCGTAAAACGCTGCAGGTTTATTTTTCAAAGTTTGCTGATTTATGTTGTCTTTTTCTCTTCTTACAAATGGCCTGACTTGGCATGACTGCATTGCTAGAAACAGAAAAGAGCATATAGTGTGCTTTGACAGTCGTACATTCATTGAAACTTTATTATACTGTTGATATGACTATCTCATCTGTATTTGTGAAGACAACATATTTTCTCTAACTGAAAACAAGCACTTAGTAGGTCTCTCAGTTATGTATTCATTCATAAAGGAACTCTTCTACTCATCTTGAGTTAACGTAGGAAAAGGGCCGTAACTCAATAAGCCTCATTGTCAGTAAGCGTAGTACTGCCCTTCATTCAATCGTACCTGTACCAGAGTTGTCTTTCCATACTGACTAACTGACTTTCTAGGTGTTACTAACTTTTATTGTTGCTTCACTCTTTGATCTCTTTCACCGAAGCAAGCAGCATTGTTTCGCTAAACCGTGTATTTTACGGCTCGCGTGTACACTTCCGCTAAGTAACACAGACAGTAGGCCATTTCGAATTATAATGTACTGAGATTCTCACGTGTCTCGCCATTATAGAAACGGACGTTTCCGGACAGAGAGGCGAAATCATCATTCTTCGAGATATGTAACGAAAAAGTTTACCAGTGATAATCATCCTTGTGTGACAAAAGACAGGCGGGTAGTGCTACTTGTCTTGTCAGATTTACTGGAAATATTCCCGCTTTCTATATCTTGCCTTCATGCTTCTCCTTGATTTGAAAAAAACAAAACAACGTCGACGACCAAAACACCAGACAAAAAGCAGGAAGCCACGCTCTCTCTGGTCCATAGAGTGTCGCTCAACAACAGCGATTCTGAAAATCCATGTTCTTGAAGCTAATATGGTGTAGTAAGGAAGAACTATAGGCAACAACATCGGTATTGTCGCGTTCAACCGGAAGCTGATGACGTCAGCTCTAAAGGCTTGGAGATATTTATAGTGCTATTCATACTTCTGACGTCACATTCGAGCAGGTCATTAAGTAAAATTATTCAAATATTGCATCCAGCACAAACAATGCATACGGCAATCTCTACGCTGCTTTTGATTCAAAGTTGGTTGCCCTCCCAAGATCATACGATATCACCAAAGATACGTAAAACTAAATATATAATCTAAAAACAAATTGTAGACAAACTTACTCGCATCCATATACATTAACGGCTGCTGACCAGTAATTAGACGTTGAAATTTAGAAGAGTCAAAAGTAAGGCAACAAATAAATTATTTCCACAATCTTCTGGGTTCTGATAATTAATTGAAGGATAACCGTTGACGGCTTTTTCTTCCAAAGATCCTTTTAGTTATAAGTATTTTCAGAAAGTCGAATAGAAATATATTACTAGCTGAAATCTTATTAACTTATACGGTTAAATTTTTCTGATACATGACTTGTGTATGCCTATGTAAACAATCGACCGGCAGCTAACTAAAGCTTATTATTATTTATCTGCGTTTTACTAAGAAAATTTTATTTTAAAGAACGAAAGTCTAAATTTAGAATCAAAGCCATACGCAGGCAGCGAAATAATTATAACTGGAAAACATGCTGAGTCCAATTATCGGTACAGAATGATGGTTGCATGACAGCTCATACAGACTGGACATTATGGCAAGTGGCTGGCTGCTGCTACGTTTCTGTGAGCTCACAGAGTGTTTTCAAGTCGTGAACTACGTGTTCGTAAACAGTTTTCGAGTGAACTGTCAACAGTAAGGACGACACCATGCATTCAGATAATCCACGCAGATTTTCTTCGGAATTATCTCTCATTGGTAAAACTGAAACAGATGCATTTGCACATGTGCACGCACGTACACAAAGACACACACATATACATACACGTACGCATAAACACAACAGACCACATAGACACACACACACACACACACACACACACACACACACACACCACACACAAACACACACACACACTCACACACATATATAAAGAGAGAGAGGGACAGAGAGAGACTGTCTTACTCTTAACAATGTGCAAGAAGGATGATGTTCAACAACTGTTGTTGTTTGACTTGACATGCATAAAAGCTGAAGACACTGTTTGATAACTTTTACTAGCTAAAATGTTGTCACGCTAAAAATCAAGACACGCGTTAAAAGCTGAAGACACTGTTTGATAACTTTTACTAGCTAAAATGTTGTCACGCTGAAAATCAGGACAAGCTCTGAAGTACTAGCATCCGTGTTGCACACAAAACAGTTCACGGTGGAAAATACAAGGCTGATCGCAAATCATGCAAAAGTTCTTGTGTGAAATGGCGTCCTCCTTTCGTCACTGAACGTTCACACCCTCTATTTAAAGAAATAATAATAAGGTGCTTTTTTGCGTTGTAAGGAATGTCACTTTCTCCAAAATTCAAAAGTTCTGGCTGGATATTCAGCTCATTCTATGCTATCTTACGTTCCATGGCCCCAGAGCGACAGACTGACAAAGTATTGCTCTCACCAGTTCTACAGACTGGCAAAGTATTCCTCTCACAAGGCCGATAGAACGACTAATGTTAATCCATCAAGATCAATGGAATGGCATGTGCTCTCATTGTTCGATAGAAGGCATACCATAAATCTCTCCAGACTGACAGAATGACATAATATTACTCTCACCAAATTGATAGTTTAAGATAATATTACTCTCACCAAACTGATAGTTTGAGATAATATTACTCTCACCAAACTGATAGTTTGTGATAATATTACCATCATAAACTGAATAGAATAACATAATATTACTCTCACCAAACTGATAGTTTGTGATAATATTACTCTCACCAAACTGATAGTTTGAGATAATATTACTCTCACCAAACTGATAGTTTGAGATAATATACCATCATAAACTGAATATAATGACATAAAGTTATTATCAGAAAGCCGATAAAATGACATAATATTACTCTCAACAACCGAAACAATAACAAAATATAAATTCACAAGACTGATAAAACCAGATAATTTGCCTTTTTGAACCCAATAAAACAGAAACCAACAGAATTTTATAATATGCTTTCTTGAAACTAATAGAATAGAATACTGCTAAACCACGAGCAGAATACAATAACAAATCATTTTTCAGTCATCGTCAACATACTAATATGATATACTTGTTGTGAAAATACAATCCTATCCTAGTGGAAAATCATTTTTCAATCATCGTCAACATACTGATAGGATATACTTGTGAAAATACAATCCTATCCTAGTGGAAAATCATTTTTCAATCATCGTCAACATACTGATAGGATATACTCTTTGTGATAATACAATCCTGTCCTAGAGGAAAATAATTTTTCAATCATCGTCAGTAATCTTTTGGTGAAGAGAGATTTATATTGGAAGACTGATAAAATAACTTTCTAATTAAAAAATCTTTGGTGAAGACACATTTTTATTGGAAGTTGTGATTTTTTAAAAAAAATAGCTCTTTGATTAAAAGGTCAAGCTTTAAATATATTGAGTATATTTTCAAAGTATACATATTTCTTCTTGAGAAAGAATATAACACAATTTCCTGTTCACTTTTAAAATAATAAATAAATAAATGATAAATCACCCTTCTTCAGTCATCACCACTTTGATAAATATCTTAAATATCTTAAATTAAATGTACAATACTAGTCAATAGTTTAAAACTAAGTAACATTATAGGTTTGCTACATGAATATTTTATTGTTAAAAAACCTAAATAAGTAAAATTATAGGCTTGCAACATGAATAAATAATATATTATTAAAAAACCTAAATAAGTAAAATTATAGGCTTGCAACATGAATAAATAATATATTATTAAAAAACCTAAATAAGTAACATTATAGACTTGCTATATGGATAATCTATTGTTAAAAAACCCCAACTAAATATGTAACATTAGGGCTTGTTACATTACTAATCTGTTGTTAAAAAAAAACTAAATAAGTAGCATTATAGGCTTGCTGCATCTCTAACCTATTATTTAAGAAAAAAACACTTAAGTAACATTTTAATCTGGTATATGACTGACCTGTTCTTCAAAAACAAGAAAGTAGCATTACAAGTTTGGTACGTGACTGTTCTATTGTTTAAGGCAAGTAGGCAGCATTGTAAGTCTGGTACGTGAGTTATCTACCTAAAACAAGTAGGCAGCATTGTAAGTCTGGTACGTGACTTACGTACTGTTTAAAAATTAAATAAGTAACATTACAGTCTTGCTTGGTAGGCTACGTAACCAACTGCGGATAGCATTTAGATAACAATGCAGTCATGGTACATGATTAATTTAATTATTAAAGTGAATAATATAGATCTGCTACGCGAGAAATATACTGTTTTCAATAATTGTGTAATGTAATAGTTCTGGTATAGGAGTAATGAATGTATTGTTCAAATGAATATATAACATTCTAGATCAGGTACCATGGTAATCCGCTGTTTATAACAAATATGAAAAGTAGATGTAAAGAAAAGAAAAAAGTGTGCCATCATAAGCACTATACATAAAAATCTATTGCAAGTAAGCAGTGACATTCAATGGAAGTTCGATACATACATCCCGCTAGATTTATTTGAAATGGTTCTGTTGTATGATTGGAAACAACATTTTATATAAAATGTTGGCACAGTTATCACTATGCAGAGTTGTAAATAAACAAGAGTACATTTTACGAACCAAACTGGCTGTTATGGTTTAAAATTAATAAGTGTGTATAATATAAAATAAAAACGAAAGCACATACCGAATACACAAACTCTATTTAATCAGTGTATTGGAAGGCTTTATGATTGTCACTGTTTGTATATTTAATGTAATAAATTCCTGCGCGAAAAAAAAAAGTGATTTTATTTTATACGTACATGGCGGTCGTCTTGATCAAAGTGTCGTTTTGTTTTCGCTTTTCTGAAGCAGAAACAGGCAGTTAGGATCAATCCATTTTCATACCAATCCACGCTTTTGCGGGGGTTGAACTGACACGTGTAAGAAAGGCCTGGCCGTGAGAGCAGGGGAGATCAGTTGTATTATCTTGCTTGGGGTGTCAGAAACTAACAAAACTGCCTGTCACTGAAGATAGCAGACGGGAGACACTGTGTACTTAAGCAAGACCGAGTGATACTGCTGGTATGGCGTGGAGAGAGAGAGTGTGTGTGTGTGTGCGTGCGCGTGTGTGTGTGTGTGTGCGCACGTGTAATATACGTGCCTTTCCATTCTCTACCTCTGCGCTCTTTAGTCTTCTACGAATCTGTGTGCTTTCACGTTTCACAAATCTAAATTAGTTCACCTCCTGCAATTGAAGCTTTTCATCTTTACACCCTTGTCACCTTTTAGAGACATAGGTTTTCACTTCTAATTCTTTCCGTTTTCACCTTTCTACAATTCTGTCAGTGAAATATGACGCTAAAACAGACTTCCTCACAATGCTACAAAACCCGGTATTGTAGACTCAACCCTAGTTACATAAGCATCTGCTTTGAGCGACATAAAATGGTGAAGATATTGGACTGTTTGCTGACTTAGAGCTAAAGCTTTGAGTAGTAATGCTTTCTTTCTTAAGGCGGTCGCCTGCCTTGGGTGTGATTTGGTGAATATCATATTAACAATCATCCCCCGGTCAGTCTTAAAGAAAAAGTAGTTTAGGACATCGTTGGCCGGTCGGCATTATCCAGATATTTGAATAGCCTGCGTTGCCCTTGTTATATTGTACCCCTCTATAGTGTTTCGGTAATGTTTCGGTATTCTCCGAAACGTTTCGGATATCTATATCTATATATCTGTCTATACGTTTCGGTATCTATCTTGCATTATTCAAGTTATATTTTGTCTTTCTGTATAGTGTTTCGGCATTCTTCAATCATCCATCTTGCATAATACTTCACTCTTTTCGGACGTGTGTATAGTAATATTCTCGTTGCACGTCAAATATCTCGTTTTTGTCGGTGAGAGTGTGTGGGTATAGGTGGGTGGGATACATTGTGTGTATGCAGGAGTGTATTTTTTAAATGCTACAGTAAACATAGATGCGTGACAGTGCGTTTTTATGAATGTAGAACTTAACCTGCTTAAGTAGCAACGTTTGGTTTATTTTATACAGTCATTATTATCTTAACTTATTACCTTCCAAAGTTTTCAAAATCATATCTTCACTTTATTTAATTTTCTTTTATCTTATCCATTTATTCCTTCCACTATCAACGTCTACATCATTTGTTGTTATTCCAGAGTTTAGTGTTTTCAATACATTTCTTTAGTCAACAGCAAGGGCAGCAGATTCCCTCTTGCGCTGTTTTCCAAATGTAACATTTAATAAATTCATTTCAATTTAGTGTTTCTTTTTAGCAAACACATTTATTTGCTATGTATTGCCATTTTAAGTACGGATTCATCATTTTGTTTGGTGACGTTGTTTTTAGTATTCTAACGTGTTGAAATAGTTTGTATCGAGACTTGGCCGCGCGCTTTTCAACTATTTTATTGTAATGTGTTTGGACCTTTTATGTCTTTCTGAAGATATTATTATTATGCGCATGTAGATGGATTTAAAATTAATTCTACTCCATGTAAAAAAAAAAAAATGTCTCAGGAGTAAATTAACAGAAAGAGTCATAAATTTTGCTACAGTGACAGTCTAAAGGAGGGGAAAGAGTATAAATAAACTCGTAGCAGATAACATGTTTAGTTTACTTGAGTGCAATCCCTTTCATTTGATAAATATATAGAAGGATACAAATTAAAAAAGTAAGAAAATGTAAACTCAAAGCGGGTATCATGTTTATTGTACATGACCACATCTATTTTGGGTTTAAATTGGTATAGAGTAGTATCAAATATATTATTAGTAAGACAATTTATACTATGTGATGACATTTTACGTACTGAATAACAAAGAAAAGTTTACAATGAGATATACTTAGTTTAAAGCTTTCAGATCAATGTAAACATTGGGAGGTGGAGTAAATTTGCCTATCCTTATTTCTAGACGTAATTATTATATAAATTGTTAAATTGTCAAAGTGACCCGACTTTCGGCACTCCTTATGATGGTATTTTTTGTAAGTGTCAGAGTTGGAGTAAACAACTCGAGTTGACAATATGCTAGAAAATTGATGAGTAGTTTTTCTGACTAATAGTCTCACACTTGTTCATATCAATTTCATCCAATGGGGATAGACCAGAAGCTTCTTTGTTGAAGAAGTACTCTATTCTAATCATTTTGAATTTGAACATAATTCCAGTCCGTCATAATGGCGATCGTTAGCTTATGGTAAGTTAACTGACTGATAAAGAAAAAAATGGACTTAGAATATTTTGTACGTTTGCTATTGATCTAGGATTTTAATTGGAGAATGCTTATGTAATTGAACCATTACTTTTATGTTCATTAATTTGACTACGTTGTACATTATACTTATGAATTTTGATTGATGCTATATTTCTTATGCTGTATGTGTGTATCGGACCAACGAAATTGTTGCAGGATTTGTAGGTTGAGAATGCTTATAAGAGAGAAAGGAGTTTAGAGATGAAATATGCTGAAATTTAGTGCTGCCTTAATTTGACTTTTGCAGAGCGCAGAAAGCCTTTCTAATTGTTACTTCACGCTACAGTGACCACTGTACTCTAATTGAATGCACCCGTTGGTGTGTGCATCCAGGGTTGTTGTCAACTTATCAATAAATCTTGTTTCTGCATGTTGATTCCCGTGAATTCCATTTGAGAAACCAATATAGTGGAGATTTGTGGCCTTGAGTTTGGTCTTGAGAATCCACGAAGATCATTGTGAACATTTCTCATGGTGTGTTGAGTAAACGCTCACGAAACATTGAGGTGTGTTGAGTAAACGCACATGAAACATTGAGGTGTGTTGAGTAAACATACACGAAACATTGAGGTGTGTTGAGTAAACGCACATGAAACATTGAGGTGTGTTGAGTAAATGTACATGAAACATTGAGGTGTGTTGAGTAAACACACATGAAACATTGAGGTGTGTTGAGTAAACGCACATGAAACATTGAGGTGTGTTGAGTAAACGCACATGAAACATTGAGGTGTGTTGAGTAAACGCACATGAAACATCGAGAAAATTCCTCCTGATGTGCTGGATAACACATATGAAATATAGGACAATTCTCTACGCATGTTCCCAGAGTATGTGGAAGATTCTGGAACAGTAGTGTAGCATGATTCAAGGAGGGACAAATGGTGGGGCCTCGCCTAAATATTAAAGACAATGACCTATTGCAAACATCGGTGTTTGTGAAACGTGTGCCGACGACAGCTGCCATCTTTGAACAGATTATGTGTATTGATTTTATTTTTATTTCTCCGAAACTTTACTCTCGTTTCCGTTGTGATATCCATGAACTTGATTATGTATATATGAATAATTGACTGCTTATGTCTAAGCTAGATAAACTGAACAATTGTTCAGTGTTCATTGAACATTATTGTGAAGTGATGAAAATTTCAATGCTCATTGTTTATATTCAAATGGTTGATATTTGATTGTTGATTTAATAAATTTATTGTTAAATTTATTGACCTTCTTACACATATTGATAACCATATGTTGGAGAGACAGTGGGCGGAATGGGGCTAAATATAGATTAAAAGAGGATAGTCTTCTCCTATGGAAATATTTTGTGACGGTAAATGTTTGTCTTCAATGTTGTGGAAGAGAGAAACCGTTTACAGCGCCTACATATCCGGCAAGTGAGAGAGACGCGTGGTGTCTTCTGGAGAATTATTAATAACATAAGAGATGCATAAGATTACCATTACAACGCTGACACACTGAGAGTTATACAATAGAAATGCTGACACACTGAAAGGTATAAAACTCTCTCTTGGGAACGCCGACAAAATGAGAGAGATTTATTAAATTGTTGGGGTGACGCTGGCAGATTCAGAGGTGTAAATTGTATTTATGTAATGCTCATATATTGTGTGGTAAAGAAATTGTCTACAAGCGCCGACATATTGAGAAGTATATAATTGTTTTGATAATCCCAACAATGATAAGTATAAGATTTTCTAGGTAACTATATAAAATTGTTTGGGTTACGCAGACACAATGAGAAATATAAAATTGTCTTGGTAACGCCGACACAATGAGAGGTATAACATTGTCTTACTAACGCCGACACATTGAAAGGTATAAAATTGTCTTGGTAACGCCGACACAATGAGAAGTATAACACTGTCTTAGTAACGCGATACATTGAAAGGTATAAAATTGTCCTTATAACGCCGACACAATGATCTATGACAAATTAGCACTTTTAATTCAAAAATAGGGAGAGGAAAATTTACTCTGTGGTACAAAGTGTTCTGTTGTTGTCGTACTATTATGCTGTGATGGACAAATTTAATTAAGGTTTACAAGATTACTGTAACTGGCCTGGTGGTGGTGGTGGTGGTGGTGGTGATGATGTTGGCTGCGTTAGCTTTCTGCCTTTCCAGAATTTGCGTGGGCGTTCTCTGTCTTGGATAGCTTTGGAGGGATTTGCTTGGTCTCACTGAAATCTGAGGCCTCGACCACCTTGTTGAATGCTCATTTTCGAAGACTTACTACACTCCCCCCTCCATCCCGAAAGAAAACAACAACCAAAATAACAGCAAGCAAATATCCGTGTTTGACCTTTAAGTGATTTAAAAGAAAGCTTCATAAACGCGTCGGCACGTTTGGTTTAAAAAATATTAAATGTTTAATATTATGTTATATATATATTATATTATGTATATATTATATTATGTATTTCTGAGTGCGTGATGCCAACGCCACCACCACCTAGTTAATTGTTATTATTATTATTATTAATTAATCATCTATAAATAATTACAAGTGATGAAAATCTTTATTTATATTATTTTCGGCATAATATATTATACATCTTTACCTTTACCTTTATAATATATTATACATCTATATCTTCTTACCAAGACAATAATAGCTATCTCACAAGTGTATATCGACAATATTGTACCAATCTATACCTGCGCGCGTGTGTCTGTTACCAAGACAACACTATATCTCTCGAAAGTATGTATTTTGCCAAGACAATACTCTACGTCTCTCCTACTGGCACCCAAACTGTCAAGTTATCAAGACAGTGTGTTAGTGGTAATTTCCAATTGCTCTGCAAATCTTTTTCCACTTCAAATTAAGGAAAGAGTGTTTAGGAGTGTAGCCGTTTAATAGCAAGCTCTCTTTCCAAAGTGAAGTGGTTTGCTAAACAATCACGTTGTTCCCAGTGACGACAAAAACTGACGTAAGCAATCTCTGTAAACAAAATGCTCGCTTTAACAATTAACGGTGTCGTTTTCCACAAGCACTAAAGCAGGCAAGCGTTCGTTTTATACGAAAATAGAACGTGTAAACGCCACTTAAAATTCTTGTTTTATATGTTGGTTTTACTTTTCGAATTAGTGTGTTATTTTTTTTTAATTTTGGCGTTGACAACTAGAGAAATTGAAAGGATTGGCCCTAAGCTTCACGCTGTCTCGCATCATTGATCCCAGTCAATCACTGCGGTCTAGTGGTGCACGGAAGTCTAAGCAGCCAGCTTTGTAATGTCCAATTTACAAGATCGCACTGAGCCGACCAGCAAAGCTTTGAAAATTAAGAGAATTTTTCTGGTGCAACTCGCGGCAAGTCAGCCATGTCACGACAAGAGAAATGGCACATAAGTTTTGTCTAACATGTTTTAGTTGTTGGTTGTTTTTTCACTGCGGACCCGTTGATTATTCGCCAGACTGAGTCCTTTCATTTCTGCTGGTGAAAGGAACTACTTTTGCTTATTGTTGTGAAAGACCTATTGGAACAATTAGAACTTTGATGTTGTTGACCTCTAAAAGTTCATGACCGGGTCTGCTCCCGACGTTCCGTATAATACTCGAGACGGGTTGCTTGGCCAAAGTAGTACGTTACATAAGACGTCGATGAATATTGGCTGTTTCACCAACAGTTTGAGAGATTTTAGTATGATAGGACAAAGAATATAATGGTAGGAATGTGTGTGTGTGTGTGTGTGTGTGTGTGTGTGTGTGTGTGTGTGTGTGTGTGTGTGTGCACGCGCATACTGGACAAGAAATAGTTGTACATGTGCTGTGAGTGTTTCTGTGCTTTTGTTATTTAAGTTTTTTATGTTTAAATTTGGTTAAGTAAGGTTTAGAGTAAACTGGTCTATAGCAAGCGTCCTCAAATGGTTGGACTCTTACTGAGAGACATATCCTGTGGCACATAAGGGCTTATGTAGCCCATACCCACCCCTCCTCTAAAAATAGATTACTTGTAAACCTATCTTCTAGAAAGGCTGACCCTTATCCCTAGGCTGGAAACATACCTGAATGTTCTAGATAACTCACTAAACTAACCAATCAATGTGAAGCTCAGCCACATGAACAAATGTACCAGAAACTCACTTGTAGATCATTAGTCATATGCAACTGACTGTGGAGGCAAAACATATTTTCCCTCCCTTTGTTAACAAAGTATAATCACATATAACCGTATCACTGGTTATCAACACAGAGGAAAATCATCCTCTGAATATATTACTGCCAAAGGTGTGTGGTTTTGCTTACATAACTAATATTATATTCATGTTTATCATTTGACATTAACTTTGTTTTATATTGTTACGTTTCGCTTATGATATTTAAATATATGATGACCATGTTAGTAAGAGTGTTCTGTCAGAGAACACAAGAGGACAGTTTCTTAGCCCGTGTGTATTTTATTGGCAGAATGTCTGAGACTTTATCTTGAATGTTGGTTTGAAGAGCAATGATCCACAAGCCACTAGATCAGAACAATCCACAGGTCTAAGACCAGTTCAATGAACCATGTGCATATCTTCTAATGACATTCACTGAGACCCTAGACGACATGTCAGGTGATCTAAAGTTATATAATTATAACATAAGAACCACACATCTTCAGTCAAGCTGTAGACAAACTCTACCAAAGTAGTTTTAGAGTTCACTTTGAAACATTCAGTGTTCTCTTATAATCTCATTTATAGTTCACTCAGAAACATTCAGTGTTCTCTTATAATTTCATTTATAGTTCACTCATATGAAAGAACCAAATAATTACTACAGTGCCATAGGATCCAAAATGAACATTCTCTTATGACACCACATGGTCATGATTAGACACTATAAATATATAAACTCTAATTGTAACTTTGTTGAACTATTCACTATATGTAACCATGCTGTCTTATGTTATTTCATGGTTAAATGCAATTATTGTTGATACATAGACCACTCATGTTAGCATGACTCACTTACATGGTATATGTTGTAGTCTGTCACCTGTATTTAATCACTACCCGGGCTGTATGTATCAGGGGGCTCGAGCTACCCTCTAGAACTATCACTCGTCTATTCCATATTCTCTAGCATTCATCTTTCTAACACTTGTGGCCAGCCAGGTATGCTGGGGGATTAATCTAAGGTTACGGGCGGCCCTGGGGGGTGGAGAATTAACATCTCGCACCAAATCGTCAATACAGGCATGTGACAGAACAAGAGGAGAATGGATGCAGTCAAATGAGTATGCATGTTTATATACTTACATGCATTCATACCAATACAATATATAAGGGGACTGCGGAAAGTAATGACACTTAATAAAACTATTACACATAACAACTATAATAAATATCGCTGGACGCCCCTATGTGAGAAATGAAACTGTTAGTACCATGCATTTTATAAATATATTATTACTTTTTGGCTGATGCATGTACTATAACAGAATCGCCGTAAGTGATTTGCAAAAGGGCGAATTTTTTTTCGGAGATTTCTCATGACTTTACACTTCAGACTTTGATATGGATACCCGTGAAATTGTATTTATTTATTTAGTTAGTGATAAAGAAAGATGGCAGATCACTGTTACTGGAACTATGCATAAATTAATTTATATCGTATAGTGTTTTTGCTTGGATCTATTTTATGAACATTGTTATATTTGGTAGGGGAGGCAACCACAATACATTTGGAATGACTGCCGGGTTTTCCTACCGGCTCTGTACAGAGCTTTAAAGAGTAAATGTCTCTTAATGTTTTATGCACATAGAAATGCTTTATCATACATCATAAAGACAACTCAATAATTCATACCACGTGCACAGTCTCCATTGTAGACTACTGAAAGGGGACCTAATAATGCAGCTGAATTGACCTCCTACGATGTCTGACTGCGCGTGACCAATTTTCTCTTCTCGTATTCAGAAATAGATTTGCCCCACTTGCAACAATAGAAATAAGTCACTGATTTCGTGCATGACTGGCTGTTTGCTGTGCATGATAAGATTCAGATTCTACAGATGCTTGATCAGTTTCTTTTATTACATTCTGTTCTTTTTCTCTTTTAGTTTTTTCTATTTCTGGGATAATTATGCGACTGGTTCTGAAAATTTGGTTTACTGCTAATGTTAGTAAAATGGATTTGAGAGAACTGCTAGCCATCAGGAACCTACTTAGGAACTTAAATTTGTAAATTCGTGTTGGCACATCCGTTCTGCCTGTCGCTACAATATTAAAACTCGTGAGGAATATGCAACTCAATTCGCAGGCTGTTTTGAAAATAAAAACTTGTGTGTTCAACGAATGCTTGCTGCCGGAAAATCTTCCTTAATATAGTAACGCTATGACCATCCCGTTCGATTTAGTTTTATCGTAATGCTTTTTTTTTGTTTTTAGTGGTTCTCGTTCCTAGGTTTCCTGAAGACCATCTAGGATTACATTCTCTGAATTCAACAGCAAAGAGTAGCGTAAAGTATAATGTCCGGTCTGGGGACGAGGATCATATTTCGGGTGTGACTGATATGTCGACAATAATCTGACCAAGTTATCTGCAATTGTTACCATTTATTCCTCTGGCAAAGACTACCGCTTGGTCAAAATGTCACTTGTACACTCGTTTTGCTCTTTATTAAGAGAAAGAAAGACTATTAAAACCTAATGCTGCGTTTGTTTTAAAGGGGTTGGGTGGTGGTGGTTGTCTTTTCTTTCTTTCTTTTCTTTCGTGTAATTATTTTGTCGAATGCATTCGGTGCTGCCCATACCCGAGCACACCTTCTTCCAATACATACGACTCTGTTGTGTTTGTGTGTGTGTGCGTGCGCAGGTGCGTGATTCAGATTTAATCCCTCTGCATTGTAAATTGATGCAATGTACGTTGATTCACTGCTAGCACACTATACTCCTGGCTTCTGCAATAATTATCGAGACATATCTTTGTTGAGTCGTATCGATTCAGCTGAAGTCACACGTATTATTTTTATCGCCGTTAGCACGCGCTCACGCGAACATTCAGTTTTTCAAAATTATATTACTGCCTCACAGGAAATCTCCGTTGTTTGTTTTACCACCTCTCTGAACGCAACCCTTTTTGTTCTGGTCACATCTATATTGTGTTTGCTCAGTCATATAACTGTTCTGCTGCGTACACTCTCTTCTAACAGCAGAAAAACTAAAAAGCTTCTAGAAATTGCTGATCGATTACACTGTACAAAAGAAAAAAAAGGAAAGAAAAACTGCTGACTCGTTTGAAAATTCATAAAACAATTATTCTAACTCACCGTCAACCTGCCATTTTGGAATTCAATAAAAGAATTAACTAACACATTGCACTTCTCTCTGCCCTACTTATCCACAATCCAACGATTTAAGTACAATTATGCATAAATCCATAGACCAGTTTGCACTTATAATAACCTGCTTATTATATGTCCAGTTGTGCAAATAAATAAATGAATTATATAATAGAAGGTTGTTTCCCTTATTTTCTTCTGAATAATGGACCCTCATTAGCAGCACTACATTTTAAGAAGTTACCTCCCTTATCTTAGGTCCCTTTCTGGGAAATGGTGTTAATGATGCTCTTATTTAGAAATTATGCCAGGGAAATTTTTCTTAGCTAAATTACCCATCGAGCAATTTGTTCCTACACGATATTTTGAAATCACAGTCTTACGTCAGTTTAGTACGAGTACGTTGTTCCTACACGGTATTTTGAAATCACAGTCTTACGTCAGTTTAGTACGAGTACGTTGTTCCTACACGGTATTTTGAAATCACAGTCTTACGTCAGTTTAGTACGAGTACGTTGTTCCTAAATGGTATTTTGAAATCACAGTCTTACGTTTAGTACGAGTACGTTGTTCCTACACGATATTTTGAAATCACAGTCTTACGTTTAGTACGAGTACGTTGTTCCTAAATGGTATTTTGAAATCACAGTCTTACGTTTAGTACGAGTACGTTGTTCCTACACGATATTTTGAAATCACAGTCTTACGTTTAGTACGAGTACGTTGTTCCTAAATGGTATTTTGAAATCACAGTCTTACGTCAGTTTAGTATGAATACGTTGTTTCTAGCAAAGGGGGAGAGGGGATAAAGAGGAGTAGGCTTTAAGTATATATTTACTGTTATAGTGTGGAGCAAAGTTAAGATATGTAAATGTTTATGTACTGTTTTAACATAGAGTGAGTTATGTAGACGTACATGTACTCTTATAACATGGAGTGGGTGTGTGGGTGTATTATATTATATTATAAGTACTATCATAAAGCAGTAGAAAGTACTATCATAAAGTAGTGTAAAGTATGTTTGCAGATGTAATTTTACTTTCGTAAGTGGTATGGTAGTTGATTTAAAATATCGAGTATATATTATATAATCATGATTTCAAAGAATGATAAGTATATGCATGGAGTGTCGAAATCCTTCTTTTGCCCCCCTCCCCTTTCTCCCACCTCAAAAATTATTTTAATTATTAAACACAGAAAAATATATTATGTTGGACTGTCATCCGAGTGGGCAGCACCACTAAGCCCACACACCCTCCTCTGAGAACATCACTGCAGCACAGCCAAACAACAAACAGCAGGCCCTTTTGTGCTAGGGATATTACCATCTCAAACAAACAGCAGGCCCTTTTGTGCTAGGGATATTACCATCTCAAACAAACAGCAGGCCCTTTTGTGGTAGGGATATTACCATCTCAAACAAACAGCAGGCCCTTTTGTGGTAGGGATATTACCATCTCAAACAAACAGCAGGCCCTTTTCTGGTAGGGATATTAACATCTAAAACTGATCTCGTAGCATTTCTTGTGTTCCATAATGAGTAAGATTAAGATTTTTTTAGTGAATTGATTAAACATTTCATAATGGAAATTTATTATATCGATCAAGGGATCTGCAGCTCATAAACGTGAAAGTCATAGTAAGAATTATATAAAGATTGCATTTATTAAAGGAAATTATGATAATCTAGGTTAGAACTGTCTTTCATTTAATAACAGACTAATCGGGAAAGTCATAATAAGAATTATATAAAGATTGCACTTATTAAAGGAAATTATGATAATCTAGGTTAGAACTGTCTTTCATTTAATAACAAACTAATCGGGAAAGTCATAATAAGAATTATATAATGACTTCGCTTGTTAAAATAAATAATGATGATTATGATAACCTAGAAGCTGAGAACTGTGACGTAAAAGCAAACATTTTGATACAGAGTTATAGCGCACAAACAAGTAGAGAAGTAATGTCCTAATAACTCAGTAGTATGAAACCTTTTGCATTTTGCTCAACCACTGTATTCTAAAATCTCACTCTAAGTATATGATTTAAGACAGACCAAAATCTCACTATATGTACATGACTTAAGACAGACTAAAATCTCAGTGGAAGTACATAACTTAAGACAGACCAAAATCTCACCATACGTACATGACTTAAGACAGACAAAAATCTCACTATACGTACATGATTTAAGACAGACTAAAATCGCAGTGTAAGTACATGACTTAAGACAGACTAAAATCTCACTGTAAGTACATGACTTAAGACAGACTAAAATCTCACTGTAAGTACATGACTTATGACAGACTAAAATCTCACTGTAAGTACATGACTTAAGACATACTAAAATCTCACTGTAAGTACATGACTTATGACAGACTAAAATCTCACTGTAAGTACATGACTTAAGACAGACTAAAATCTCACTGTAAGTACATAAGACTGGCTAAAATTTCACTATAAGTACATAATTAAGATAGACCAAAATCTCACTATACGTACATGACTTAAGACAGACTAAAATCTCAGTGGAACTTATGACTTGAGACGAACTAATCTCGCATATGACTTAATTAAGACAAGCTAAAATTTCACTGTAAGTATATGATGTAAGACAGAGTAAAATATCGGTGTAAGTATATGACTTAAAGCAGTCTAAAATTTCACTGTAGGAATAAGACTTCAGACAGACTAAAGTCTCACTGTTAGCAATTTACAACAGACAAAAATGTCAGTCTTAATGCATCGCCATGGAAAGATCAATCTTGCTAAAATAATTATCGATCGAAACGTGATAGCAATGAAGCCAAACTTTTAATCCATCAAATATATTTCTCAGTATGCCTAATTTGATTTCCGACAAACGTTTAACAATGAAGATAGTACAGAATTTATATGGAATAGTTCTAAGGATTTAAAAACTATTTTATTAAATTCACATACTATGAAAGAGAGTAATTACAAAGAAAGAAAACAAACTACCAACAAACAGACAAACAAACCGAGTAACCCAAAAGAAGCAGTTTAAAGAAAGCCAGAAATAAGATTGTAAAATAAAACTTTAAATATAAGCGTACTTCCCTGCGAGAATGACAACGCTTCGTTTGTTAAACAATTATTCTAATGCCTAATGACTTACTTTTACGACGGCGTCCCCACCGTTAGCAAGATCCTGTCTGAATAGCGTGTGAGAAGTCATCGTAGTTTACTCCACGCTTGCCTATGGCAATAATAGTTCTTAGGACGAGGAAGGAAAGGAGCGAATGTATCGCTTCGTCAACACAGGTAACCCTAGAAATTTATGATTCGTAGTTGTTGGTGCGTAAGAGACTTAAAAGCCTAATTGTACTATTTTTGACGAGTAGGAGTATTAAAACCCCATCTAAATCTATGAGTGGCGCACAATCTTAAAAGCACACCTGTATGGCGTACAGGGGAGTCTTAAAAGTCTGCCAGTATTTACATGTGATACGTAGAAGTTTTGAAGTCTGCTGTATTTACGTGTGGCATAAAGCTATTAAAAACAGCCTTCATTTATGTGTGGCATAAAGCTAAGCCAGCCTGTATTTACGTGCGGCGTAAAGGTATAAAAGCCAGCCTGTATTTACGTGTGGCATAAAGCTAAGCTAGCCTGTATTTACGTGTTGCGTAAAGGTATAAAAACCAGACTGTATTTACGTGTTGCGTAAAGGTATAAAAACCAGCCTGTAATTATGTGTGACGTAAAGCAGTCTGAAAAATGTACGTGTGACATAAAGGAGTCTTAAAATCCTGCTTATATTTAGGTGTGGTGTACAGGAATCTTAAAAGCTTGCTTGTGTTTCCGCGTGGTTAAGAGAGTTTGAATGCTTGTGTGACTTGGAGAGTCTTCATTGACTAATTCTAACTAAATTAAACGCGGCTTGAAGAATATTTTTCAAAAACTAAAACTCGTTATGTCTTGTAGAAGATTCTATTTAAGAAATAGCTCTCACTGTATCAAATGCTTATAGGAGATTTTGAAACCCTAGCTCTCTTTGCATTAAATGTGGCTTGTCAGAAATTCTTAAAAGACTAGCTCTCGCTATATTCATTGTGGCTCGTAGGAGAATTTTTTAAAAAATAGTTCACACTGTATTAAGCATGGCTTATAGGAGATTCTTCTTTTTTAAAACCCTAAATCTCGCTATATGTATGTGGGGCTTAAGAGATTATTACAAAACCACCTCTTTCTTATCTGTGACCTATAGGAGATTTTTACAGACTTGCTCTAGATAGGAAATTCTTCAAAGACTAGCCCTCGCAGTATTTATGTGTGGTGTTTAGTAGACTGTCAAAAGACTAGCCCTCGCAGTATTTAAGTGTGGTGTTTAGTAGACTGTCAAAAGACTAGCCCTCGCAGTATTTATGTGTGGTGTTTAGTAGACTGTTAAAAGACTAGCCCTCGCAGTATTTATGTGTGGTGTTTTGTACACTGTTAAAAGACTAGCCCTCGCAGTATTTATGTGTGGTGTTTTGTACACTGTTAAAAGACTAGCCCTCGCAGTATTTATGTGTGGTGTTTTGTACACTGTTAAAAGACTAGCTATAGCGTATTCACATTTGGCGTGTAGGAGATTCCTAAAACACTAGAAGAAAACACTCTTGCTGTGTTTATGTAAAGTAATTAGAATAGTGTAAAGGCGAAAATGCAGTTATTACATTAACATAAATTTATTTTTATTTTTGAATTTATTCTTCCTTTATGGCAAAATTTATATGTAAAATATTCGTAAGCCATTAGACAACTGATTCTGACCCATCGAGAAAAGGAACACAAAAGAAGTAAAATTGAATAACAGGGATCTGCGTAGTTCGCATATAAACGACAGACACCCGCGCTGATTACATCATTGCACGCGTGTCATAAGCAGGTGGTGAAGTTTGACCATCAGCTATTAGCCCCAGGGAGTTGAGACAAATGATAAGAATGTCGACCCTTTAGTGTAGGCTTGCTCAACCATAACTATTTGACCAAAGATCGGAACAATAGCACTAATTGCACCCGAGGGTCAGAAGGCACTGGAACCCTGACTCGAAAACCCGATTGCTTAAATAGGGCAGAAGTGAAGTGAAAGACTTTTAGACACCCACCTCGCCATAACACCAGAAACGACAACAACATCAACGCCACCACCAGGAACAACAACATCGACTTCAACCCACGGATCACCGGGCTTGGAGTCCGCCTTTGCCGGCCAGACATGTTTTCTCAACGGGCACACGCAGCAGCAGAAAGGCACCCCCCTCCCTCTCCCCCCCTCTCCAAACGCGAAAGCGGCGGAAGCCGGAAGCGTTCCCCACATTAACAACAACATGAAAGACTTTTGCAAGCTGGTTCAACCTATAACCTGTATTGCGCGCCAGCTGCCAGTGCCGGGCGTAGATGGATACAACGACCACAAAATCACATCAGGTGAATGCTTACTTATGTTGCGTTACATGTCCGTAATCGTTCTGTGATTAATGTGAATTTCTGATTTTATTCTTTTCTTATAGTCTAGTTTAATGATTATAACAAAGCTAATGTTCTTGATTCATTGAAGACCTAGTAATTGTTCTAGGCAACGTATCGAATTTATTCCATGTTCAGACTATTAATTTCTAGTAATGGTTCTAGAGGATTAATATATATATATAACTATTATTCTTATTAAGTTTAGAGTGATAGACTGGAGAGATCTGCGAATCTCTGATACCGCCTTGAGTGTAAACTAATTGTTATTCAGTTGTAATTGATTTATTATTATTCTTTCTTAATAAATTCTTGTTATTTTAACTTACTCACTCTTGTCACGTGACAGAGGCAAAATGTGCTAAGAGGTGACGGTGGAGGCTCGTAATGACGTAATATATTATGACAAAAGACAGTCTAAAGACACATTTCTTAGGGTAGGTCCATCATCTAATTGGGGAGATAATTGTGAGGGCCTGATAACGACTTTGAGACTGACAAGAGTGGTTCAGCTAAAGCCGGTTATTTGGACGAGTAACACCTGGAGGAAAGACGTAATTAGTGACGTACCCCAGGGCTTGACTTGGTCACTCCCAGACTGCAGAAAGACGAAGACCCTGTCGTGGACTTAGTGTATGATTGCAGGAGGAAATGAATGTGGAAAGATAATTATTTAAAATTATGAATGTTATCACACATGGAGTAATCATCGACACTATTACCATTCACAAATAGCCTTACAAAATAGCTGTAATTACGTGTGATACTTAGGCCTACGACGGTCTTAAAAACTACCGTCGGTATATTTATGTGGTGCTGAAGAGTTCCTTCTAAGACAGCTCTCTCGCTGAATTTATGTCTGACTTAGAAGATTCTTTAAAGTTTAGCTCTCGCTGCATTTATAGATGGTGCTTTGGAAATTCTTAAAAGACTGGTTCTCGCAGCATTAATTTGTGGCGTTTAGGAAATACTTAAAAGATTAGTTTTCGCTGCATTTATATGTGGCGTTTAGGAAATACTTAAAAGATTAGTTCTCGCTGCATTTATATGTGGCTTGTATGAGATTCTTGAAAGATTTTAGCACTCGCTGTATTTTTGTGTGGCTTGTAGGAGATTTTTCTTATAGTTCTTGTATTTATGGTTAACTTGTAGGAGATTCTTAACAGATTTATGTGTGGCATATAGGAGATCTTAAAACCTTTTTCGATATATTTATGTGTGGCTTGTAGGAGATTCTTACAAATACCAACTCTAGCTGCATTTATATGTGGTGTGTAAGAGATTCTTAGATGATTAGCTCACTTTGATTTAAGTGTGGTTGTGAGAGATTTTTATATGACTAGCTCAATCTCTGTACTTATAGATTTGACGTATAGATTTGAAAAGGCTAGCTCTCTCTGGATTTATGTGTTTCTAGGACAGTGATTTTCATCCGCCGGTACGCAGAAATTTACTGCTTGTTCGTTACAAAGTTATTGCCCCTTAAAAAAATAGAGGCTATACCGCTTTCGGACAACACTATTCAGAGGAGAATTGTTGACATGGCAACCGATATTAAAGAGCAAGTTAAAGAGGGAATAAAGAAATCGAAATGTTTTGATGAATCAACTGACTTGAGTAACCATGCTATTTTACTTTGCTTCGTGAGGTATAGTGAAGATGAATACTTTAGGGAAGAACTTCTTTGTTGCCTTGACCTACCTGGACAGACCACTAGTTCATATTTAGTGCTCTAGATGGGGTATTTTCAAGCGCAGGACTAAGACAGGGGCAAATGCGTCGGAATGTGTACGGACGGTACTGCGAGCGTAATTGGACATCGCTCAGATGGAGTAGCAAAAATAAAGGATGTTGCTCATCCAGAAATTTTCGACCACTTGGAAGTTTTTCTCTCAGTGGACGATGTCGACGGTCGCCCGGGACGTGGTCATCTTTGGCCGAGTTCCGGAAGCGTTTGATCCATGGTAAATGGCAGCCTTACTTATGCAGTTATTACTAAAGGCAGTTCTGAACATTTCGAGGACTTATGTTTCTCATGTGTTCGACAAGTTGGGGAATCGTTTCGAAACGAAATGCAAGGGAAACGGTCTCTGACAAAATTGATAAAGACAACAGAGCTGAATTTTATTGTGTCTTTGAGTTGTTTTTTTTTACTTTTGGAAAGTTTTTCATCTTTGGGGGATTTCTAAGACTTATGGACATTTTTCTAATGACGCTTACTGAATCTCGAAATCTCTGATTTTGAATCTCGAAGTTAAACATGTACATGTATAGAAATTAGTACGAATATTTATTGATTTTACTCTTGTATACACGTTAGCAAAGCCTCAGACGAAGTTAATGTGAAGCGGATCATCTCTCCACTGGGGACTGTATTTCTTTAAATTTGATTTCTTACCATTTTATTTATAGGTTTTTCTATTTTTATTTTAAGACAAATATTATTATTCACCAAACATTTTTATCTCAGATGTCACCGAGCAAAATCACTAACGTACATTTGTAAGTCTTGAGATGCCGGTTACATTACGACACAGTAGTAATTTGAATGATTATTTTATACAGTGAGTGTGTCACGTTTTGTGACTCTTGAAGACACTGTGATGATTACTTGTCACAATGAGCGAGCCTTTAAGCCAGTATAATATACAGCTGTGAGTCTTGAGATGTCTGGTTATAGTCGTTATACTATGACACTTGGCTGCCTTGATCGGTTGCTTTGTAAAAGTGCGTGACGACTCCTAGTCAGTGGACAGCTGTGAGGTGACCGATTGCATTCAATACTATAGTAGTTCCATCGTTTAGCTATAGTTTGTAGCTCTTGATATATCTCGATTTAATATATATTGTGGAGAATTGTTTGTTACAACATGCGATGCCTTATAACTAAGTTATCGCACAGTTGTTGGGTCCTGATATGTCATTACATTACGAAATAATAACTTTATCGATTGTTTGTGACGCCTTTTGTCTGATTACATTATGTATGATAATTTTATCGATTGTTTGTGATGTCTTTCATCCAGACTAGTGCACACTTATTGGTCTTGATATGTCCTATTACATTATGTAAGATAATTTCATCGATTGTTTGGCAAGTCTCTCAGCCAGCCCAGTGTACATTTGTGGGTCTTGATATGCCTGATTACATTATTAAGGATAACTTCATCCATTGTTTGTCAAGTCTAGTGAAGACTAGTGCACACTTGTGGGTCTTAATGTGTCCGATTATAATTACGATACGGTGGGAACTTAATCGATTATTTGTTACAATGTATGATGCCACTTATCCGACCAGTGAACAGTTGATGAGTTTCAATATGCACGATTGCTCTATGACTGAGAACATGTCGGCTGTTTGTCATAACGCAGAAAGTCACGCCAGACACCGCTTAGCCAAACTAACGCGCACTTATGAGATGTCTCATTACATTTCAACTGCCTATTGAAATTAATATTCAGAATAAATATTAAAATACATAGCTATGGAGAAATCGAACTTTTTCACCCGTGCCGCCGCCAACGTACACCACGGTCCAGTGCACACGAGTTGTTAAGAGCTTTGTCGTTGGCACTAACTTTCTTGACTGAAATACCTTTATCTCACTCTATTCTGGCCTCTCCGGGGGCACATTTTGCGCACTGAAATAAAGCACTCTGAATGTTAATGTCCCTTGTAGGTACAAACCTTAACAAAAACTGACGCTGAATTAATATTCTCACGCAATGAATGCGTTTTTAAAAAAGCTATTTTTTCACACGATATATTTAGCTCGTTCGCGAGGGTGTCAACAGTTCCTTGTCAGCTTACGCTGTAATAAAATCATGTTGGATTTAATATATTTATAATTCCGAAGTAAAGCAAACCCCAAAGTAAGACCTGTCGATAATGCATTGACACTCCAAATATTCGAAGATTGAAAATGGTTTCAGTTTTGGGGTGGGGTAAAATGGGATTTGGTTTCTGGTAGATGTACTCAAATTAAGCTTGTTTTCTTAATTAGAAAGTAAAATGCATTTTACTGTAAGCTCTTTATTTCTTACATATATCGGCGATTGTTAGTTTAATTTTAAACTTAATTGCACTTATACAGAATTAAATCCTGGGTCCGTAACTAAAGCTTGAGTAAGTTTTATTAAAGCCTGGGTCAGTACTACTACAGCTAGGATCATTAAATAAAGTTTAGGTCAGTAATTAAAGACTGGGTCAGTACTATTAAGGTCTGGGTCATTAAGCTTAGGTCAGTAATTAAAGCCTGGGCAGTATTACTAAAACCCCGGGTTATTAAGTCAAGCTTAGGTCAGTAATTAAAGCCTGGTTCAGTATTACTAAATTCTGGATCATTCAGTAAAGATTATGTCAGTAATTAAAGCCTGGTTCAGTATTACTAAATTCTGGATCATTCAGTAAAGTTTAGGTCAGTAATTAAAGACTGGTTTGGTACTATAAGTCTAGATTAAATAAAAGTGTTGAAGTTTTGTGAATGATGTCTTAAGTTTCATGAAACACCGAGATCGGAATATGGAATGCGTATAAATCTGAAGAAGAAAAATGTTTTAGTGTACTTCTCTGTCTGTTAGTATTTAGAGTTAATTACAAATCTAGTTGCTTTTAATAACATCTGACACTTTTTCCATACGATGAGAAATCACAATTCAATAAAGTTTAGTCAGCCAAGGAAAGGAAAGGGGTTAAATATTTATATAAAGCAATTTGAAGTTCCATATTTCCATGTTGGTAAAAGCCATGTTTTAAATATTTATATAAAGCAATTTGAAGTTCCATATTTACATATTATGATGTTGCATTGGTAAAAACCAATTTTTAAAATATTTATATAAAGCAATTTGAAGTTCCATATTTCCATGTTGGTAAAAGCCATGTCGATGGTTGTTCGAATTTGTGGATAGTCAAAATAGTTCTGAACAATGATTCAAATGAACATAAAATAGTTCCAGACAATAATTCAACTGAACAGAAAATGTCAATGGTGCTTAATTCATATTCATAACACAATCCAGTATGATTTAGCAAATATTTATTTCCATAAAACATGTACTGCTTTGTAATTAACGCTGCAGTCGCATGAAATTATAATGTATAAAATATTCCAATATTATAGATTTTATATTGCTTTATATACACTTTGAGTAGTAAATTAAGTAGCTACATTTTATGATTAATATTATCATTAATAAAAGAACAAATAAATGAAATATTGATCATATCATGATGAAACTGCATTTCTGGTATCTGTTTTCAAATGTGTTTTCGCACAATTATTTTACATATATATATTTTATTATTTTTTCCACTCACGCTGCATTCTTTATATACTCACTCACGATATTCCTTGATACTGACACACCAATTCCTAAATTCCTCCTGCAATGAATTACATTTTTTCCTGCATGCTAATGAGGCAATCTGATGCAAAAATTAAGTATCAAAACTTATATACAAATATATCTATTATGTATATTCTTATTATGGTATATAAATAAAAGCAAGAAATATACAAATATTGTGCAGTTTCACTGAAACCAATATGGCGTGTATTGGGTTGTGTTTTCCAACTTTATGGAGTTAGTCAAATAAATCACTGGCTTTTCCATTAGATAATCATTGAAAAAGTTGTTTTAAAAAATGTAATAATTAAAGGAGCTTGTTTATTTGAATAAACTGTTTGCTTATAAACTCTAGAAGTGTAAGTCCGGAGTAGTGGATTCCTGTATTTTTCGAAATATTTGTAAGCCCATTATTTTGTAGATATAGTTAAACAGGACTAGAGTGTGATCTACATGAAGATGTTTTAATCTTTTTTTATTTTGCTTATGTCCGGATGAAGTTTTTGTTGTTGCAATGTTGTGACTGTGTAATGTTGTTAAGAATTAACTGGACTATTTCTTTTAAAAACCAGATAGTGCTGACTACAGAGCCAAGAAGGAGAGTTGCATCCCCCAAGCAAATAAATAAAAGGGAAGAATATCCTATATAAACTCATTGGGTGAAGGGATTACATCGGATTAACTTTTCAGCAGCAGAGCCAATTATTAGTCAAATAAACAGTCATAACGAATCATTTAGATATTAGTATACTTGATTATAGAGCATTTGGGTTTAAAATTGAATATAAATATATAACTTTAGGACCAAGACACCCTAAGCCTATTATAGTTTTGAAATTTTGAAATTTGAAATTTTGAAAAAATAGTTGTGTTTTTTCCCTAATTTATAGAAACATATCAGTGAACCTTTGTTTTACATAACTAATGACAGTAATCTGCTACCCTATTTTACGTCACATGACGTCAGTGTTGCTGCTATGAAGTGAAGTCAGTGTTGCTGCTGTCCTATTTGACGTCATATAAAGACTGCGTATTTGGTATCCTTTTGTACTCAGCGACAAGGTTTCTGGTACCCTATTTTACGGCAGATAAAAGCAGCGGATTTGCTCTCCTTTTAATTCAGTGACCACAGAGTATCTGCTGTAGCTAATATATCACTTAACGATGCTGTATATATAATCCTATTTTACGTCACTTACTAACATAGTACTGCCATCCTATTGTATGTCACTTAACGACATTGTACTGCCATCGTATTTTATGTCACATAACAATAATTATTTGTATTTAACATTCTATTTTATGTCATTTAACGTCATAGTACTGCCATCCCATTGTATGTCACCTAACGACAGTGTACTGGTATCCTATTTTATGTCACTTAACGACTGTGTACTGCGATCCTATTTCTTGTCACTTAACGACAGATTTCATGTCAGTTAACAACAATGTACTGCCATTTTATGTCACTTATGTCACTTAACGACAGTGTACTGCCATCCTATTTTATATCGCTTAACGGGACACTGCTCTGCCATGTTATTTTATGTCACTTAAAATACTGCCGTCCTATTTACGTCTTATAGTGAAGGAGTTTCTTCTCTTCTGTTAAACATCATATACATCAATTATCTGCAATCTGGTCTTGCAAAAAATAATGACACTTAAGTATCTTCCTGTTATGCATCACCAAATGACAGAGTACTTGCTATTCTCTTTTACGTTGTCAAATGGCAGAGTAACTGCTATCTTATTTTACAAACTTAATGATAGTGTATCTGTCCTAATGTAGTTAACATTGACAGTGTATTGCAATCCTATTTTCGTAAACGTTAATTCACGGGATGACACGAAGTTGGAAAGTCTTGAAGACGAATTTGGAAGGGGGCGGAAGTAAAGCTGTGTACACTTATTGATGGGGCATACAGCTGTGTATACACTTAATGATGGGGCATAAAGCTGTGTATACACTTAGTGATGGGGCATACATCTGTGTATACACTTAGTGATGAGGATACAGCTGTGTATACACTTACCGATGGAGGATATAGCTGTGTATACATTTACCGACGGAACATATAGCTGTGTATACACTTACCGACGGAACATATAGCTGTGTATACACTTACCAATGGAGGATATAGCTGTGTATACACTTAGTGATGAGGCATACAGCTGTGTATACACTTACCGATGGAGGATATAGCTGTGTATACACTTAGTGATGAGGCATACAGCTGTGTATACACTTACCGATGGAGGATATAGCTGTGTATACACTTAGTGATGAGGCATACAGCTGTGTATACACTTACCGATGGGGGATATAGCTGTGTATACACTTAGTGATGAGGCATACAGCTGTGTATACACTTACCGACGGAACATATAGCTGTGTATACACTTATCGATGGAGCACACAGCGATGATACTCTAGCCAATGGGCATACAGCTATGTATACATTAGCCGAAGAAACATACAATTAATAGACATACTTTTCAAAATCAAATGACGTATTCAAAGTTATTTATCTCCCTAGTGAAAATTGATGTATTAATAAAATTAGAAGAGTAAAAGCAAATGGCTCGTGGAAATAGAAAAGAAAAAAAAAGGCAGGTTGATGATTTTACACACACACAAAAAAAGAAATATATAGCTTTTTTAAATCACTGAATAGGTATTTGCAAAGCATAGAACACGTAATGCAAAATCACAGTGCGTGCGAAACCGCACGAGTGACACTGATTATCTCCCCTGATATGTCAACTGTCTTTTATGCAGTACCATTCGCAGCGATGGGAGGAGTACGGGTTGTCTTTTCCTGTGTCTCATCGACTGGTTTGCTTTCTGGAGTTTTCTGTGGCTTATTGTCTTGCTTTTCCTGCTCTGAGCACAGAGAGGGCAGCGTCTTCCGGTAGAAAGCTTGCATCACTTCACTGATTTTTGTGCTGCATGTGCTCAGGGCCGCTACTTCGCAGTCTCGGCGTTCCTCAGCCAATCTTGAAGGGTAAACCGAAACAATAGTGTGAATCGCCCTCAACCCCGTTTATCTGATTTTACCAACAAAACAATAATACTTGGCCGCTTGTTACGTTCGCAATAAAAGTATAATATTCTTACTGAATTATTGGTTTGTTTTCTAAAAAGATAGTCACTGCTGTTACTTGAAGTAATCACCCATTAATATACTCTCTAAAAACATCGCCTACTAGGATTCAGTTTTTCTAAATATACCGCCCAATAATACTGTCTCTGAACATACCGCCACTTACACTGTTTCTTAATACATTGTCCACTAATATTTAGTGTTTGTGAACATACTTTGTTTCTAAATACATTTAGTGTCTGTGAACATACTTACTCTGTTTCTTAATACATTTAGTGTTTTTGGACATATCACCACTTATACCGTTTCTAAACACACTGTTCACTAATATTTAGTATTTTAGAACAACATACCGCCCACTAATTTTATTTCAGAACACAATGGTCACTAATAATTTTTTTTTTAACACAAAATCACTAATATTATTTTGTCTCTTAAAAACCTGCCCACTAATGCTGTTCTCAAATACTGTCCACAAATTATGTCATTTCTGAAATTGCATACTGTTTCTTGGAACACTAATGTTCACTAATATAATATTGACTTTGAACACACTCCCCAGCAGTGTTGTTGCTAAATATGTCGCCCACTAACAGTGTTTCTGTCTTCACTGTCTGTGCTTTTCGTGAATACACTGTCTACTGTTTCTCAATGTGCCCTAAATTCATAATTTTTCTAAAACCATTATTGTTAATTAGTATTGTTTCTCAATGTGCCTTAAAGTAATAATTTTTTTCTAAAATCATTATTGTTGATTAGAATTTTTTCTCAATGTACCCTAAATTCATAACTTTTCTAATTCTATTATTAGTAAACTGACGTCAAGAAAACTGACGTCTGTTAAATCAAGGGATGTCATTACTAGACATGTTGTCAAGGAAATTGACGTCTGTTAAATCAGGGGATGTCATTACTAGAGATGTTGTCAAGGAAATTGACGTCTGTTAAATCAAGGGATGTCATTACTAGAGATGTCAAGGAAATTGGCATCTGTTGCATCAAGTGATTACTTAATTAGAAAAGATGCTGTCAAGGAAATTTAAATCAAGGGATGTCATTACTAGAGATGTTGTCAAGAAAATTGACTCTGTTAAATCAATTGATGACATTACTAGAAATGCTGTGAAGGAAATTGACGTCTGTTAAATCAAGTAATGACCTAATTAGAAAAGATACTGTCAAGGAAATTGACGTCTATTTAAATCAAGAAACTACTCACGTGCATAGTAGAGTGTTGACAACTTCGTCGGAAAGCTGGCGCTTTGGGGATCCGAACCTCTTAACAACTGAGAGGTAGAAGAGGTAGTTGTAGTACTCCGTGTAGCAGGGAGTCAAGGCGGTAGAGTTGAGTAAGCACGAGAATTCTGCGTCATTCTGCGCCACTGTTGGCAGGTTCAAATTCCGATAATTAAAAATGTGAGCAGTGCTGTTAGCATATGTACTCGTGGTAACGAATTTAGAAAGAAAGAAAGAAAGAAAGAAAGAAAGAAAGAAAGAAATTACCTGTTAGATTTTCACACAAATCATTGTATGCTTCTGTTACCATGGATAAATTAAACAAAGGGCGGAAAAGTTGGATCATTGTATGTCCCTCTGTTTTGTTGAGACTGTCGTCCACACATGACAGAAACTGTTCTTTCGTTCTGTGAGAAAAGTACAAAACATTCAAATAAGAATATCAAAATTTGTATTTTAACATTTTTTCTATTAGTAATTCATTAAACAAAATTATTTATATTTAGGCCCACGGGTGTTTTTTGTTGTCGTTTGTTTTAAAACTTAAAACGGCGTCGTTTATTTGTGGGAAAATCACAATGCAGCATTTGCCTCAAAAGAATGTCGGCAATGCTTGAAAAAAAAAGTATTATTTGTATTCAGTGTCCTACATATAAGTCGCGCGAAAGCGCCCCCTACATTAACAACAACAACATGTAAGTTATATTGTTTAATTTAGATTCAACCGCTAATAATTTGATCGGGGAGGGGGGGGGGGAGAGGGGAGTCGATAGCAGTTTAACGTCGCCACTGGAGCTTGCGTTGATCATTTCGTCATCAGACGTTATTTGATCTGGAGTGCCCCAGTGGGACCTCAGAGCCTCACATTGCACTCCGAGGTAGAGAGGGCAGAAAGGGGTGATAAAGGTCTCACCAGTTTAGCGCACACCCTCAACTGCCCTCCGTCAGTGGTAATTTGATCAAAACTTAATAATTATTAAAAATCAAGAATAATGTTTCTTTTCTGCATAATAACATAATCTTACAAATAATTATCGTCCCATTAGCCTGGAATAAGCAGGCACCAGCATTTTACCATCAAGTACTTATGTCAACACAGTCACAACTAATACTGTGCATGATAATTCGTAATTTTGTCGCGTCGCGAATCAAGGGAAGTAACTCATACTCAAACTCTCGTGGTGATGTCTAACACGATCATTAGTTGGTTGTATGCGTCGCAATCACGTACGCAACCGTGTCTTAAATTTAGGCAAGGAGTGCCAAAGGACCAAATGTTGATTTTAAATTTCTATTTTTGTTTTCGAAAGAGAATATTATTTAAGAGTGTAATGTCGTGATTTCGATCTTCTCCACTGCTTGGTATTTCCACTTAACAATACCTTATGTTTTCCTTTTAGTTTTCACGGTCAGGCGCTCAACATAAACATTAGTCAGACAGGAGTTAAGGTTCTTCGCAACTTGGCTGCACTGATTTAGATACATACACCTCATGAGTTAATTTATGCGTTTGCAGTTGCAAGTTCGCTGAATTCGTGACACTGCAAAACATTTAGTTTTTAAAATTAAAGAAATACAAACAATAGTAATAGTAAATGCTATTAAATGGAAGAGTGGCGTTTCTGTACCCACACTGTTTCACACATCAAGCAAAATGTTATGGCCACGTCCCATTTGAGTTAGAAGTTCAAGGTTAAATAGGCTTACTGTTTGCTTTAGTTGCACTAGAGAGGAGAAAATAAAGCCGTATTTGGTAAACAATGATGCAGACAAATGCTTTCTATAAATAAAGTGTTGATGGTTGGTAAGGGGAGTTGTTTCTTTTTAATCCTAATACGCAGCATTGTTTCTAGCCAGAAGCCACGTTATCCTCACCTTATAAAGAAGTACCCCTGATTCTTAACAGTCGACCGTTTTATTACTAAATATTTGGTGGTGGTGATGGTGAACTGACAGGTGACCACAAACACGTGCACACGGGATCCCAAATACCACAGGTACATAGAAGGATCCAAATATACCACAGGTTACAAAGAAGGATCCCAAATACCATATAAACACATACGGATCCAAAACACCACACGTCCAACGGATCAAAACAACAGGTACACAGAAGGATCAATAACACAATCACATATGCACACACAGATCCAAACCACCAAACACTCATCCACGGACTGATCCAATGCACCACCACCCTCAAAACTCCTGCTTCCCTTACATCTAAATGAAGTCTCTCTCTCTTTTTCTCTCTCTCTCACACATGCACGCACACACACACACACACACACACACACACACACACACACACACACACACACACACACAGTATCGTCTTAAGGCATGGACACGCTGGGCCCGGGGCCTTAGGAGCATAAGGGCATTTTATCGACCGTTTACATTTTTATTCCTGTGAGTGGTTGTGTAAGTAGGGGCCCCAGTGCATTGCTTTGCCCGCACGCACCCACTCTCTCTCTCATACATACGTTTGCTTGGTACCTTACCACACGCACCCACTCTATCTCATACATACGCTTGGTACCTTACCACACGCACCCACTCTCTCTCTCATACATACGCTTGGTACCTTACAAAACGCACCCACTCTATCTCATACATACGCTTGGTACCTTACCCGCAGATGGATTTAAATATATCACGTGTAAGTTCGGCCGCCTTAACATCCGACGACGGAGAAATGGTAGGAAAGGACGTCTGACTTGTCAGCAGCCGGAAACAGGCCACTACATCAGCCCACTCAGCCTCGACCTTATTCCTAACCTCCTCTTCTATTTCTTGGCCATATGTGCACACCGCGAATGACGTCACAAGTACTGCAAAGTAGAGAAATATATTTAGATGCAAGTAAAGTCAAAAGCATTGCAAAGAGAGACATATTTAGATTAAAGTGACGTCAAAAATACTGCAAAGTAGGGAAATACATTTTGATATAAACCACATCAAAATTAGTGAATATAGAAATATATTTATAGGTGCAAATGACGTCAAAATTACTGAAAAGTATATATATAAAACAAACCATTTAGATGCAAATGACGTCAAAGTACATGTATTGAAAAGTAGGAACACAAGCACTGAGAATGTTCAAGAGAATAAAACTGAATAATTTCAACAAAATAATAAATAGTCTGCTTACCATTATTCAGGTGGGTTAGAAATTAAAGTAATTAAGAAAAGAATTTTTTCCAATAAAATTAAAGTAATTCAGACGAAGAATATTTACCTAAAAAAGTATCTCTCATTGACGCTCAAAAAAGTATGCAACGAGTAAAAACTTATATTTAGAATTTCCTGTTGTGACACTATGACACCGCAAATGATAATTATATTAAATTTATTTCTAGATGATTTTTGTTTGTTTGTTTGTTTGTTTGTTTGTTTGTTTTGCAATGATGTACGAGACAGTCGTTTTGAGGTGTTGGCTGAGGTAAATGTCTAATAAACAGTCCCACTAGTATTAGCTGTCAGATTGTTAAGTAGAGATTTTAGATTTCTAAAAGGCAATTCGACATGCATGACTGAGCCTGTTTCGCTTGCAGATCTTTCGATTGTCCATTTCGCTACCAGTATTATTAAGTCGAGATTTTACATTTCTAAAGGCAACAATAGATATGGTTGAACTAGTTTCGTCTGCAGATCTTTGGCTGACCATGACAAAAACTGGAATTTCGATGCCGTTAGCACTAAGACAAACTTCATTTCTACCTTCATACTAGAAACAATAGCAACATGTCTGGGTTGTTTTGCTCAATTCCTTAAGCTTAATCTTTTGAATTAAGGAAACAATAGCGATTTCACCAGTTTAACCACAAATTGTGTATAAATGGTGGAGGGGGATCTAACACAAAGTACTGCCCACTGTTTTCTGCCTGTGACCAAGTCATTGTGTCCAGTCGTGTTGTTCTAAAGTCATGAGACAGTATAAATAAAAGGTACGCTTGGACTAAAGTAATGCGTGAGAGTGAAATTCATAGTTAGAGGAATTAATTATGTTAAGTGTTTTTATCATGATTTATTCGTTATATTAGTAATCAAGTTAGTGTGATTTTAACAGGTGTAGTTTTAATGTAAGTATTTCTGAAAGAGAGAGGTGATCTGAATTTATCTGAATATTCACACGGTGTCTCCAATTTTGGACAGTGCATGCACGTCCCCATCCTCCCCCTATTTTCTTGTGATTTTGTTCTTCTTTCTTCTTTCCTCATGATACTGGGTTGGCAAGGGAACGGAACCTGTATAGTGGTCATTGCCTACTGCAGAATTGTGTTTTGAGAGACAAGACAATTGGATTGCGTCTTCTTCCGTAAGCCTGCAAAATATGGCACTAGCTGGGACAAATCTGAGTGTCTGTCACGTGCCAGAGATATCAGTCTAAATTTTACACATTCAGGGACTGGGATCGACCCTGACTGTCTGTCACGTGCCAAAGCTTAGAGATATCAGTCTAAACTCTACACATTCAGGGTCTGGGAGCGACTGGAAACAAGAAAATACAAAGTCTTAACAGGTGAATGTTTCCATACACAACCTCTCGAAAAATTTGTCTCTGGACAATTTCTTTCTTGCACTATATCATAGAAATAAGGAACTTTAGAAATTAGAACTTTAGAAATTTTGAGGCTAGTCAAACAAAATATTATCGTGTCTTGCAAGCTGCCAAGGACAACTTCGCCTGGGGTTAAGAGGAGTTTGCTATTCATATAAATAAATTTGGAAATTTATTCCTAATGACTAAACTGTTTGCAGACTGATTCACTCCATACAAAGAGTAATTTGAAAGTAAGACATTGTCCAAGGGTTTGCATCCTTTCCCTTACCCTTTCAAGTCTTAACGTAAGCAAAAACTCATTTCCTGAGCCTTTAATTCTTTTTTCTTTTTTTAAAAAAAAAAATAGTATTAGAATTTCTCCCTCCAAACATCCCCACCCACAATTTGAGTGGGATGACTTATGAACGTCAGGGATCCTTTCGACATGGCTGTTAGATCAGGCATGTTCTATGGCACACCAAAGAGGCCATTAGTGTACAAAGACGGATATAAGAAAGAAAAGAACATTATTCTTGCAAATCTCTACCTTTTTTTTTTAATTGTAGAAGAACACTTTTATAAATTGTTCGACAGTTAAATTTTAAATATTCAGATTTAAAAAAAATTAATGTGTATGAACATTTATGAAGTGGATGTTCCTCTTTGGATAATTACATTCAAATTATTAAAATGAATTTTATTTTGTTTGTCACTTTCTATATGTTATGATTTATGATCAGGTCAATGCTGCATTTCCAGGGGATCATGTGACACCGTCTTCGCACATCAATGTCATAGAGCTAAGTTTGTCTTATAGAGTGAAGTGTGTCCAAGAGCTAAGTTTGTCTTAGAGCTAAGCGTGTCAAAGAGCTAAGTTTGTCTTAGAGTGAAGTGTGTCCAAGAACTAAGTTTGTCTTAGAGCTAAGCGTGTCAAAGAGCTAAGTTTGTCTTAGAGCTAAGTGTGTCAAAGAGCTAAGTTTGTATTAGAGCTAAATGTGTCAAAGAGCTAAGTCTAATAACTAATTAGAAAAAGAGTGTCGTTCTTATGTCTAATAGGAAAGTAATACAAAGAAGAGAGAGTAAATATTCAATTAGACAGAAGTCACTAGACTAATATCAGAAGAGGCAAAGCAGACAATTAATTTATAAAAGCTATTTTAGAGAAGGAAAAAACCTTACCGTTGTAGACTTTGAAGTGTAACTTGTTATTGTTGTTAAGTTACATTTTTGCTGATATAATCAAGTCTTTCACAAGAGTATTAACGTCAGAGAATGTGATTCAATTTATTGTTATTTCTTTCCGTTCTTTAGTCCAGTTATTGATTGTAACGTTATCATAGTGTTATCATATGATGTATTGTTAAATGTTTGTCCTTAATTGTCACTAGTTAATTTTACCCACAATCGTGTTATTTACAAATGGAAGAATTGTTAGCAGTTACAGAGGTGGAAATTTTAAGGATTCTGCTTGCTTTTAAACTTAACGAAATTTATTAATGAGGTAATCATAACAGTCTAGGTATACCCCAGCACTAAAAGCATTACTAATTTTGCTTTTGTGCCGATGATAAAAAACCCACTATATAATCTCAAAATTCATCTGCACCTACAAACAAAAATGTTAAACAAGCAGTCTCAATTCAAAACAGTCTCATGTTTTTACTGCCGATAGAAAAAGGTCTACTTCTAACAAAAGCACAAAGTCGTTATATAACCACAGTACTCACACGCAATTAACGACATCTCCATTGCTGTGAGAATGGAAACGACCTCTTTTACGATCGGTCTGCTAATCAATGGAACTCGTTTAAGACGGGCCAGATGAAATGAAAGAAACGTGTCTAATTTCTTAACTATATAGGAAAGATTACATCACGTGACGTTTTCTGCCGACTCCGCTACCATGGAATGTGTCCATCCACACAAATGCGACAAAATGGCGATCCCAGTGCGATATGTCTCCGCAAGCACGTGCCGACCGTACGTCCGGCCCCAGGACGTTGACACAGAGGCCTCCTTGGCAAATATGACGTCACCAAACGTGACAGCTGCGACTCTTCGCGTCTTGTCGCATGTTGATAGCGTTGCTTTGACACTCCAGTGATTAAGCTTGGCTTGGCGCTTTGGAACTTGCCGCTTTGCCCATCAACACTCGAGTGACAGAAAAGCTCGGATGATTTGGCACTGACAGTCAGTGTTTTTTTTTGAAAACATTGATGCAGCAACCATCAAGACTAATTTCTACCTTGGTTTTCTGTTTCATCGTTTTCTTTCTTTTGAAACGTAGGCATATAGCTTTCACTTTCTGTTGCACACAAAACAAGTTAATGAGTCGATAGTAAAACTGAACATTTCTTTGTCAGTTTTCCATGTCGTGTCGACGTCAATCATCTCTCTTTGACATATTCACAACAACTGCAGAAAATCTTTGGAAATTGATTTTCTTTTTTGATAGGTTGGTGGTGGTGCCAGATTGACTTACTCTGTACTATTTATTAAAAAATAAATATGGCGGCCCTTAATGAGACGAATATTCAATAATGGAAAGCTATATTAAGACGATCATATAGTTGCGCAAAGGCATACTGAGACGATCCAAAATTACTAGTGACAATCCATACTAAGACGGTCACTTCGTAATTAGCAAGTCAATTTGAGACGATAATTTACTAATGGCTAGGCATGTTGATCCTTTCATTTAGTAATGATGCGAGGCTGCTTGCCACAATGAATCGATTATTTATTAATAACAAGTCATGCTGAGAGGATTATTTAATAATGGTGCAAAAAGGGCACAGTGAGAGGATCATTTAATAATGGTGCGAAATGGGCACAGTGAGAAGATCATTTAATAATGATGCAAAAAGGGCACAGTGAGAGGATCATTTAATAATGGTGCAAAAAGGGCACAGTGAGAAGATCATTTAATAATGGTGCAAAAAGGGCACAGTGAGAGGATCATTTAATAATGGTGCAAAAAGGGCACAGTGAGAGGATCATTTAATAATGGTGCAAAAAGGGCACAGTGAGAGGATCATTTAATAATGGTGCAAAAAGGGCACAGTGAGAGGATCATTTAATAATGGTGCGAAAAGTGAGACGATCGTTTAGAAATGGTGTAAGACCGCCAACAATATTCAGACAATTAATTCAGAAATGAGAAGCCATATTGAGACGATGTTTTTATTAATAATGGAGCAAAGCAATACTGAGACAATAATTTACTAATGATGCAAACCATACTAAAACAATCACTTAGACAATTGGTATTTAGACGATCCTTTAGAAATGGCAAACCTCACTGAGATAACCCTTTTAGAAATGGCAAGCCACATTGAGATAACCCTTTTAAAAATGGCAATCCACACTGAGATAACCCTTTTAGAAATGGCAAGCCACATTGAGATAACCCTTTAGAAATGGCAATTCACACTGAGACAATCCTTTAGAAATGGCAGGCTACACTGAGATAATCCTTTAGAAATGGCAAGCCACACTGAGATAATCAATTAGAAATGACAAACCACACTGAGATTCGCATTTAGATATGGCAGGCAACAGTGAGATAATCAATTAGAAAAGGCAGGCCAGGCTGAGATAATAGGTTAGAAATGGCAAATCGCAATGAAATAATCAATTAGAAATGTCAAGCCATGCTGAGACAATCCTTTCCAATTTGCACAGCCACACTGAGATAATCCGTAGAAATGGCAAGCCACACTTAGATAATCAATTAGAAGTGGCAAGTCACACTGAGATATTCAATTAGAAATGGCAAGATGTGTGTGGGCAAAATATTATGTAGTAATATTAAATGAGTAAACAGATTAAGAGTCGACAACTCATGGAGATGTGTGCCGCTGTGTGTGTGTGTGTGTGTGTGTGTGTGTGTGTGTGTGTGTGTGTGGTGTTGCTATTAATGATTAAAAATCTTTTGAAACTCTGTTTCATGTTCCATCTCTCTTGTTCACTCATACTATTCTTTTTTTCTTCTTCTTCATTGTACCCTGGTCTACTCAAACATCCGAAACACTCATTTGAAAACTGAGCATTCGGTAATAAATCGAGTGCTAGAGCAGCATGTACAGTCATTTGCGCTCAGAGCACGACTGCACACTGTATTGAAGATAGCCTAGTCATAGAAACAACAATAGCTGTATATTATGCGCGCTCAGTAACCTGGTAAATGAAATGTTTGCAAGTGATTTTATTCACTAAGAGTTTCATATGATCTTGCAAGATGTTTGCAAGTGATTTTATTCACTAAGAGTTTCATATGATCTTGCAAGATGTTTCAAGTGATTTTATTCACTATTCATATGATCTTGCAAGATGTTTGCAAGTGATTTTATTCACTAAGAGTTTCATATGATCTTGCAAGATGCTTCAAGTGATTTTATTCACTAAGAGTTTCATATGATCTTGCAAGATGTTTCAAGTGATTTTACTAAAAAAGAGTTACAAAGAATTTTGAAAGATGTTTGAAATTGATTGTATGATAAATTGATTTTTATTAGCTGCTCGCATGGTTTTATTTCAAAAGGAATTGAAAACGCCCTCACCAGTCATATTCAATAGTGTATATTGGCCGTATTAGCTATCTGACAATTATATATTCTGTTTTTCATATTATACTCAGTGAATATTGTATGAAGTTCTACATAACACCTTAGACCGGTAAACATATGAAATTCTACAAGACAAATTAGACCGGTAACCATATGAAATTCTACATGACACCTTAGACCGGTAACCATATGAAATTCTACATGACACCTTAGACCGGTGACCATATGAAATTCTACAAGACATTCTAGACCGGTAACCATATGAAATTCTACATGACAAATTAGACCAGTGACCATATGAAATTCTACACGACACCTTTAACCGGTGACCATATAAAGTTCTACAAGACATTCTAGACCGGTAATCATATGAAATTCTACAGGACAAATTAGACCAGGGACCATATGAAATTCTGCATGACACCTTTACCCGGTAACCATATTGTGAAATTATACATGACAACTTAGAACGATAATCACATGAATTACTAGGTCATTCGGAAAAGATTATTCTTCTGGTACCTATTTCTAGTTGGATGGGAGAGTGAGATAGAAATCACTTTAGTATGGGGGAGAGGAATGTGTTTAGAAAGATAAATTTCATCTCATCATGCCTCTTGGAGGGTGAAACCTTTTACTTCTGATGATGAGTGTTCACAAAAACAACAACAATTCTAGTTCTGATGACATGAAGTCCGAATGATGTGATGGAAAGGGGAACTTTCTAGTCCTAATGATGTAAAGAGAAGGAAAAATTTCCATTTTAAATGATGTGCTTAAAAAGGAAACCTCCCTGTTTTAATGATGTGCTGGAAAGATACTTTCCAGTTCTGATGGTGTGAAAGGAAACACATGTGAATTTTTTTTTATTATTCAGCTTTTCTATTTAAGAAATGCTTTATTGGTAATCTGAATGTCTAATAACTCAGTTTGAGTACAGTACTTCAGAGTACCGTATTTTTTTCTTTTTAATGTCGGTTAGTCTGATATTGTCAGAAATAATTTGACGCCGCAGCGGACTCACTAGTCAAAAACTGTCAACATACGTTTATCATAATAATATTATGATAAACGTATGTTGATAGTTTTTGACTTATAACAATATGATCATATTGCAATTCATTCTGAAGACCAGGTCGTTTATAATTTCAATTATGAACGGGTAAGGGGTGGAAGAAAGGGTCTTAGGGTGGTGGTGATATTGTAAAAAATCTGTCCCGTCTGTCGAGGCAAGCCGAAAATCGTTTTTTTCGGTTAGTCCGCAGCAGTGTCAGTGTCCGCTTGATTAGTCGGTTATCTATGTTGTTTTTGTAATACGATACACCAAAAACTGCTATTAAATCAATGTTGTTCAAAATTTTACTGAACTCTGCACTTTGTTGTTTTGCTTTTCCTCCCCAGAAGGGACTGTAGGTATTTGTAATAATACAATTTAGTATGCGGAACTGTAAGCCGGTTATTCACTTTTGGTTTGTCTTGGATTACCAAATAGACTCGTTTGGGTAAATAGAGACTGGTAAGACAGACGTGTCGTCTGTTTTGTTTACATAAAATTACAGAAATCGTCGTGTAGATAGTAAGATTTAAAAAAAAATAGTGATTGTTGTTGCATTTTATCCAGTTTAGACCAGCAACTGAAGACTGAGGTTGGTACTACTTGCTTGCGTTGGTTTAATTAATATATTGTTTCATAAACAGTTGACAGAATTAGGCACGTGGTAAACTATACTGGTACTCCATCGTAAGTTTGTGTTCGTGGACTTTCTTCTAGTTCTATGTACTTTATATAATGTACTGATGTATTAATTTCTATTCGATCAGGATTTTAAAAATGATTTACCTCTATCTTTTACTGTTTTAAATAAAAAAAAAAAAGTATTCGTACAGTGTACCACCAAGGGAGACAAAACCAATATTTTGGCGGGCCAATGAAATACTAAATAGTAATACTAATAGTTCTGTTACTGTGTCAGATAGTGAGATACACATTTATTTATTACTTTTTATTAGTAGGCGTAAATATGTGTTACTATTACAAAAATAAACATCTAAAACAACAAAAAAAATACAAGAGGGAAGAAAATAGAGCACACTTGAAAATATTAAAATGTCAGTATTGAGGTTTACAGTTAAAAAAAATGTAGTTTATTCACATAGTTCTTAATATTAGTAAAACAGCTTATTGAGATAATTTTTTCTGTAAAAACTTTCACTATCATTACTCTGTTTTTATTCTTTTTTTTTTTAAAAATCCAGCACTTATACTTATAGATGATACACCTGCAAAATGACAAGTCTTCAAGATTTGGATGACATCTGGAGATTGCAGGTCCATGGTTGACATAATTAGTCCTTTTTATCTTTCAAGAAAGACTAAAAAGTAACATTTGGATAGTCAGATTTAAATCTTGCTTAAAAACAAAGAATTTCTCAAAATTATCCTCAAACCTTAGTTAGTGACTTAGTAATATAACTTATAAGATATCAGTTTGTACAACCAATGACTTATTAACATGATGGAGCAAAAGTGTTTATTGACCTATCCTATACCAGATAATAAAATTAACATGTGATTGTGTTGTTAACTTAGAGTTAAAAAGGAGTTCACTATCAGATTGAAATCAAGATTTTCAATTTCATTTTTAAACGCAGGCAATGAACTGGTGAGTTTAACTTTAAGGTAGCACTATTAAAAGTATTATTACTACGATATTATTATTAGTGTAATGAAATACTTTATCTATAAATTAACATTAATAATAATCTCATGTACAAGCACACAATGATACATACTGTATGTTTCAATTTTTGATGGCATTGAGCATAAAAATTGCACTTAAGCAAATGACATTAAACTACTAATCAAATAATGACATATTCTGTATTTTCTGGTTTGAAGTCTAATTTACATTGTCTAGATGAGTCATGATTGCAGTATAAGAGCAACTATATTTTTTATATAGTCTCTGTTAATAACAAGCATTTTTTAGTCCATATAGTCCATATAGTCAAATAGTCCATATCACTAGGATGAATCATTATTTCTGTATAAGATTAAGAGCATATATATATATTTATTAATCCTGATTTTATTTTTATTCTGTCCTTTTATTGCAGAAATAAAATGTCACAGTTACTGCGACTTTACAGAAGTCCTGGTCTTAGTGGGGGTGGCCTTGAGGATGTAATTAACAAGATATCCAGTAGGTTGGGAGTTAAGAGTACGACTCTTGCCATCCATACTGAACTATGCTTTTACATTGATGTTGGTGGACCAAGTATGTAACTCTTCTTTTTGACATTTAATTCTTATTTTAAATAATGGCTTGTATGTGTACTTATTTGAATTGACATATGTGGACCAGTTTTAAACTTCATTTTTTAAATGATACTTTGATAGCTGGTAGTTGTATGAGGCTCATTCTCTGGGGAAGTGTACCATTTTGTGATATGAAGTGAAAAAATAAAGTAGATTAAATCAAATTATTTTACATGATAAAGTTTACAACAGGGTCTAATGCTTACATAAAAACATAAGAAAGGATAAACATGTTGATGGTAATGAGTATTGAAATACGTAGACTGCATATGATTCTGTTGAAAACTTGGAAAGTAAAATTTTACCAGAATTTTTAAAAAAATAAGCAGTATAATTATCTCATTTCAACAAGTATATTTCCTTTATTAATTAAATTATTAACATAACATAATCTAGATACATTTTAATTTAAAATTAGAGTATAAAACTACAACTTTGCAATGTGAAAACCATATTAGCAAAATTATCACCCATCACAAAACAAGCTCTATTTTTCTCAACTATACATAAAATGGGCTAAGTTATTATGCTGCAAAGATAATATTAAGTAATAAACAAAGTACTGTTTAATATATATATTTTTTTCAATAATAAGCCTAATTGCGATATTTCTATTCTTGAATGTTATTTACAGGTTTTTCTACCCTTACTTAAAACACAGCTATATGAAACTTTAAATGCAAAAGAAACCACTTGGATATACATAAATATTTAAGCTATTTACGATTTAAATCAATTTAATCAAAATATATTGAGACTATCATAAATCTTAGCTGTTCAAAACGTCAATGATTCAAAATTTTCCCACATTCCTTTTGCAACCATGTGATCTAATTAGAAAACGAAAGTTTTATTTGGTACTTAATCTCATCACACCAAGACAAAATGACATGAGAGTTATCTTTCTAGAATATGGCACCTTTGAAGAATGTAAGAAGTAGTTCGTGATATTATCGTCATTATTTTATATTTACAAATTTATTAATTCTTTTGTAATGTGTTAGAGAGAAAACAAAGTCAGATTAGTTTTCCTAAAACTGAATATTTCTGAATATAATGAATAAATTTGAAAAACATTAGCATATAAATATTTCCGATAAAAAAAAGCCTAATTAAAAACCACATGGCATTTTTGTCTGACATATCGCTGTTTGATAAAAGTTTTGGATCCAATTTATGTAGAAACTAAGTGCTACAAAAGAATCTGCCTTTTATAAATATTATTTATTCACGAAATTGACCATTTGCAGATAAAAGGAATATTGAATGTTGCTTTAATGTATTATCACTTCTAAGAAAACCTTGATATGGTAAGTTTGTTAGATTATTTATAACAATGAAAATTAAAGAGAATCTCTATGTGTAAGCATTTCACAAAAAAGAGGTGCCATTTTTCAGTTCAAAACGACTTTTTATTACAAATAATTACAAAATAAATAAACACATATTCATGCAACTATCTTCTGTATCTCTCACATCAATTATGAATATATAAAATATAGCACATGATATTTTAATGCTTTATTTTAAAGAATGGATCCACCTTTCATGGTACACTTCCCTAGAGAATGACCCATATGCACTTATTGGAATTGACATAAGTGGACCAGATTCACACTTCATTTTTTGTAATGATAGCTTATAGGTGTGCTTATTTGCTAATTTAGGTCGTTTTGATTTTGATAGAGAGCTGATACTGTGTTGTACCAGCTGGGATTTACATTTGTATGTTGCTTTGTGACGTAAAATTGAAATAAGTTTTCTAGAATGTTTTATCACATTTTAAAAACTGCATGTAATACTAATAAAATATAGTGTAAAGGTTCTACTTCTAAAACTATAACAGTATAAGAGAAAAAAAATATTACTGATAAAAACGAATATTGGACAAAATAATATGAAATTATTTATGATAATCTTTTAGTTTTACATTTCATTGTATACAGAGTTGCATGGTTAAATAATTGGATGTGCCTTCCTGTAGTAATTAAATAATTATGTAGATCAAATGCAAAATAATAGCATTTGATAGTTCACCTTGAAAAAGTGGGATCTTGATCTTCTGTACCATATGTAGTTATGCATGTTCTCATATACTGATAAAGAGAACAACTGGTTTAGACTGCAATAGACAGTGAAATGTTAACTTTGATTTTATGCTTCAGACCTTACCACTGAAGAAATTGCACAATTGGCTTGGGTCTTATCCACACCTTTTCAGGAGGAAAAACTTACCAAAAAAACTACTCTCATCAATTTGTCCAAAGATCTGCTTGTAGAGATTGGACCAAGGTACTTGCAAATTTTTGTTTAGTGCAAACATGCAGTGAGTCTAAGCAATAAGAAATTCTTAGAATATACTATTAGCTTATACAGTTTATGTTTCTGATTGTCACCACCCCTCCTTCCTCTCTCGGGAGGTAATGGCTAGCCAACGCTTTTTTAAAATGGGGTTCCTCAGCACAGTGTTAATCAGTTATTCAGGACCAGACACACTCACATTCATGACACTGTTGAAGTAGAATCCATATCCCACCCTAACAGCAGAGGGGGTGATGAAAAAATGATACAGAAAATACATCTACTCACACTCTACACACAGGATGAATGTGTCATCCGGGTCTTGACTGGATGTCAAGTAAACAGTTAAAGAAAATGGCGGCTTCATCATCCGTCATGCACACAGTAGTCTGCTCATAGCTAGTACACTTGCACCTCAAGTGGTGTACCCTCACAGCCATGATGTCAAATGCACATGCAACCATTGTCTGCTCTGCAATGACTGCTTGTCTTGTGGAATAGGCTGGGTCAGTTTGTATTTCAAGTAAATGTTGGCTGACAATTTACTATGCTTCATAAACTTGAATATAATGGAAGTCTGAATCCTGCTAACTTACACTTGTTTAAGAAAATTTATAGAATTTTAAAAATGGCGCTCAAGAGTTCATGCAGTGAAATAATAGGTTTATCTCATATTGCAGTTGTCATGGTCTCTCATTTCTATTTCCTGTCCTTTGGCTTATATACTAGCCTTCGGGAACCTTCTACAAATGTCTGGACTCCTACCCATAGTGCAACTAAAAGCGTGCTACACAATACAATAAATTTTCCTAACATGTTTTTAGTCTTGGCACATTCTACTTAGCTAGTCTTGGCACATTGCTACTGCTAAGTATTAAAATATAAAAATATCTTGAAGAATTACAATTCAATAAATTTCACAATCATACTTAACTGAATCTTATGCACTCACACATATGCATATGTATATATATCACAGCTATGCAAACAGTGTATGCAGTAGACAACCCTTTCAAAACATGACATAGATATTGCACTCTGTGACAGTACAATACGATAATTATAAAAGAATAATTTTTGGTGGATTTAAAAAGGGTCTTCTTCTGTAACACTATTCACCCACCATATTAAAATTTAAAAGCAAGAAAGAAAGACAAGTGATTCAGTCAAAAAACAAAACCATTAAAACAAAACATTAGTTATTCACACTATAATCTTATTGCTTGATGTTTATTTATCTTAGTTTTATAATATGCACAGACTGTCATTTATCAAAATTATTGAATCTTGATAGTATTGTTTAGACATTTCACATTTCTTTTGTGTGAAATACATTGTGTTTTAGAAAATGTGCATTCTGTATAAGTGATTTGATAAAATCATTGATTTTGTTGACAGAATTGTATTCTAATTACATGACTGTTATAGAGCATGCTACATGATAGCCCTTTTTAGGTTTTGGTTTTTACTATTCTTTAGTTTTACATTTTATATATTTTTTCATTATTAGAAATATTACCCTTTTAAAAAAAATCTTTTCTCTCTTACTCTTAGACTCAACTTTTCTACACCCTTTTCCACAAACTGTGTATCCATATGCCATTCAATTGGACTTGAGCGAATTAAAAGAGTAGAACACTCAATACGCTACCTAATTAGTCTTGAAGATGATCGAAGCTTTACACCTGAAGAAGAATGCAAGGTTGTGCACTCTCTTCATGATCGTATGACACAGTGTCGTTATCTTGAGCCAATCAACACATTTGATCAGACAGTGAAAGCAGAAGATGTTTTTGAAATAGATGTTCTAAGAAAAGGTCAGAATGCTTTGGAGCAGGCCAATAAAGAACTCGGTAAGGTGTTCATCTTGAATGCTAGAAGGTATTTTTATTCCATGTGATTTGGAGAATATTTGAGTTATGCTTGAAAAGTTTAGTATACTCCTTAACAAAGAGAGTATACTAAACTTTTCAAACTTTCTCATGTTTCACAGTAGTTACTTTAGAATAAACAATTTCTTAATGTATTGCATGTTCTTATCCTAAAAGATTGCCAGAAGGCTAGTCAGTATGCATATTTTTGATTAGGTTTTGTATAAAAGTAAAATTAATAAATAGTTTAACTGCTTTTTTATTACATGTAATACTAATTGCAGAAAGAATGTCTATCCTTTCAAATATGTTTCATCCATGACTTACCTCAACATGTGTTAGAACTGTTTTCTTGATGTGCAACATCAATTTGTTGTTTTTTTGAAAAAACAAATTAATTGTTTTCATGTCAGTTGCATATATTAGATGTATGTTACATTAATAAATAATAAAAGGAAAATTATATATAGATCTGTTCTGTTCCACCAACTCCTTCAATAATTCAGATTCCTAAAAAAAAAATTCAGATTGAAAATTCACTTAAATCTAAATCCTTTGTTCCTTGCAGTTTTATGTCAAATTTTGAAAGATTAACAAAACAATATGGGTATATGGGTGAAAACAATATCTAGAAAACAACAATTATGTCATATTTTGACAAATCACTCTAAATTAACAAAGACAAAGCATGCAATTGAGGGAAAAACTAAGCAAATTTTAGAAAACAGCTAAATCATTTAAGAAGTTTAAAAATTAAATTAATTTTAGGCCTAGAAGTATTTATTAAACATATTTTTTAGATGTACACTACAGTATAATATTTGTCTTTTACAAATCTTTGTTATTTTTATATATACCAAACTTAAGAATACTTACACAAATATTTAGTTTTAGTTTTTTAACTCATCACTAGCCTATTCTGATTTTGCAAAATATCAGGCTGCTATCAGCAGAAGAGTAGTCTGTGTTAGTGTAGATTATTTTTTTTTTAACATTTCTTTTGTTAGTCTGAACTAACAGCTTTACTGGCAAGCTTGTGCCGCTTTCCCCATCAGAATCTGTGAGTTTACAGTAGTCTTTGAAGATATATTTAATTTTTAAGATGCTATATTACTTTAAAAATATTAGATAGTATAAATGAATGTATTTAAACATTATCCAGAATATGATTATTAACAAAATAAATGATAAATAAGCAAATTCAAACTTTCACTTCTGGTACCTTTACTATCAGAAATCTGTTGTCACATCTACTTAAGCAAAGGGAAGCAACTGCTTTCATAGATTCTTTTATTTTACCAGACTTCATCTGTAAAGAGCAGTGTTTGGGATTTTGTTTAAAAAAAGTTTGCATGGCTGAAAATAATATTAATAGCAATGTTTTTGGTATTATTATTAGTAATATTATTAAGGAAATTGTAAGCTCATATTTATTAGAACACTTTATAATAATTATGATTCTTTATCTTGAATTAAGTTTTACTTAAGTTTGGCTTTATTTGGCAAGAGAAATCACAATTAATAATTGTTAATTTTATGAAACTCAAAGCCAGTTTTTAGCTTATATATAAAGATGTTTATATTAAATGTAAAACTTAACTGGTTCTCAGATATGCTTTTTCAGTTATTTTTAATTGTATAAATAAATAAATACCGTTATTGTGGAACGGTTAGTTTGAATAAAAGATGGGAGAAGTAATTTTTTTTTAAAAATTGTTATTCTGCTGATACTATTGGTTGCTGATTTTAAATATTTTTTAACATTACATGAAAATCTCCATCTAAACAACTTTTCTTCTTGTTTTCTTCACTTTTTTTTTTTATATGAGTACTTTAATTGTAAAAGCTGAAATTTTTGTTTTTTATTCAGGGTTAGCATTTGATGAATGGGACATTGAGTTCTACACCAGAATGTTTATTGATGAAATAAAGCGTAATCCAACAAGTGTTGAATGTTTTGATCTGGCACAGTCAAACAGGTTTGTAGCCCTTGCACTTGCCATGTTATTTCACTTATTGTTTGTTTTCTTTATATACTTATGGGTGCAACAAATTAATTTTACCTTTGTATTTTTCAGATCTGTAGAATAGAGCTGTACCTGCCTAAGACAACTATAAATATACAAAGAAAGCACAGAATACCTTTAGCATACTAAATGGATGATCTCTAAGAATAAGATCTTTGTTTGCTTGTATAAGTCTTGTAATAGATATAAAAGCTTTATTCATCTTCTCTTTCATGATATCCAAATTTTTCCTTGTGTTTTTCATTTATAAGTGTCCTCACCTTTTTCTGATATAGGCTTATCTTTGATTATTGCCAAAAGTATCAAATATGAATGAACAGATTGAACAGCAGTCTCTTAAAGTAATCGGCAGGGTGTCGATCATCTCTTAGATTGTTTATGCATTTTATCACAAAAGCCAGTAGAAACCATTTATGCTTCACATCATTGACCTAAGGCTAAAATGTATTCTTAAACATACTTACTTTTATTATTATTATTATTATTGTTAACATAAGATATATTTTCTTATTGATGCTAACTTCAGTATTTATCGAGAATTATAGGCTACTCATCTCTTCTTTTTTGCAACAGAAATAGGAAAATCTTTTATTTAAACTCTGTCAGTTTCAACCTGTACCAGTAGGCTAGAATAGAAAAATCTTTTCATCTGTAGATTACTTTTTATAATTATAATAATTATTGTTAATGTTTTTCTTTCAGTGAGCACAGTCGACACTGGTTTTTTAAAGGCAAAATGGTGGTAGATGGGGAGGAACTACAACATTCTTTGTTTTCTCTAATCATGGATACACAAAAAAGCAGCAATGATAACAATATAATAAAATTTAATGATAACAGCAGGTCAGTAAACGTTGTACTATGTTTTCTATGTGTTTGTTCAATCAACCATGATGGAAATTTTTGTTTTATTTTTTTAGGTAAAACATTTCTTAAGATATTTTATAAATTGTTGGCATCTGTAAAATGGATTAATACCAAATTTTGAATTTGTTCTTATAACAGTATATATTATCTGAAAAGCCAATGAATTTGCTAGGCATAAAAAAAAATATCAAGATTTTAAGTGGTTTTTTTTCATCATACAGCCAGAGGTGCATACGTAAGAAAATTGTTCTTTTAAGCTGGTTCAAAATTTTTTACTCAGAATAAAAAAAATAGAGCACATTTTAATTATTTTGAAAAGCTGAGCTTCAAAGCAGTAAAATTTTCAAACAAACAGTTTTAACTGAACTCTGTCATGTGATACAGTGCTAGGGGCAGCTACTCAAAACTAAAGTTTGGTCTGTCTCCATAAAATTGCTGTTGTCCTTTCATTTGAATATGATTTCTCAAAAGTTTTATGAATCTTAGAAAGTGTATTTGAATAATAATGGAAGAGTATGCACATGCTGCATACCTTTCAGTGTCTTGAAAGTTTTATTATACAGTTATTAGTTGGTTCACTTTCACTGCAGATTGAATTACATTTTTCAAAATTACAGTATAATTTTATAAAATATACTCTCAATTGCTTAATTTTCTGTTACTTTAACTGGAACTAACTTTATCAGTTTTCTACCAGATAAGAATATATGTCAGCTCTCCCAGCCTCTTCCTTGCTTTCTCATACTATATCTCCTTTTATTGTTTTCTTTAGTTTTTTTTTTAAAAAGGGTACTAAAGGGATATAATTCAAAGGACAGGCTACTGTTTAAACTCTTTATTGTTTTTCTCTCCCTGGGAGCTTATGGTCTCTGGCTTGTATCTGTTAGGAACCCACATGATCTTACTTTGGTATGCTCATCTGGTATATTTTTAAAGCTTATTTTACATAGAAAAATTCTTTTCTGAATCTTACCTCTTTGATTTGCTATTACCTGTATTGAAAGAGTTAATTTCAAGCTTTAAAAAAAGCAAGAAATAAAAGGTTTGTATAACTACCTTCACTTTGTTATATTTTCAGCTTTCATAGTGTATTAATTTTTCTTTTACTCTTTGTATGCTATTTTATCTCCTCTATTAATATTGCCATGATAAAATTTAAAGACAGCATTTGGCAAGCTATCTTAGTTATAAGCAGACTTTTGTAAGTGAAGAATTGGCTGCAAATCACCATATCTGATTTGCAAAGCAAGGTTGTCTAGTTATAATAGCACAGATTTAAATTTTTTTTACATTCAGTTGAATTTTTCTTGAAAAGTCATTACAGTTCTATTCAGTTCTAAGTCATTTTAATTTTTTTTTTGTTTTGTGTGACATATAAACTGTGAAATGAAAGTGTCTTTTGATGCAAGAATCTTATTACAGGACCATTTAACTAATGTTGAGATAATAACAGTTATATAGTTAGATTGGCATCATGAGTTTGCACTTAAATATCAACATTACTTACATTGTTTTATTTTTGTGGAATTTTTTTTAACTCAGTGGAATAAAAGGACACTCAACACATATTTTACAACCAAGAAACAGCTATGTTCCTGGACCTCTCCAAGTGAATGACAATATTACTCACCATATCATATTTACTGCTGAGACCCACAATTTTCCTACAGGTCATTTGTTTTCTTTTTTTCTCTGTGTATGTGCATGAGGAATTAAGTGAATTATTGAATTTTCTGTCTACCGTTTGACTTTTTTTATGAGTTCATACTTTTTCTTTGTTGTTGTGAATATTTGACACTCGTTTGTCTCTTGCTAAGTCACTTTATTCATCATCTCAGTTTGTTTTAATTTTTATGTATTTTTTACACTTCTTGCAATAAAATTGAATGTTGCATATATTCTTGATAAGTCAATTCTTATGGTTGTCACTGTCATGTGAACAGTATTTTGTGTGTCCATTATTATGTATATAATGTTGCTAATCAGTCCTTTCATCTTCTATTTTGTAACTACTTTATTCAAGGTACATAGTGTCTTTCTCTCTAGCACACATAGTCACATAAGATTGAACTGAAATGAAGATAATGACTGCTGCATTTTACTGAAAATGCTTTTTTTAAAAGTTAAAGAAATATTTTTATATTAGCCATAGAACCTGAAGCATTTAGTTCATGATGCATTTATTTGTAGGGTCAAATCAGATTACTTCCAATTTATTTTCATTATAACTAGTGTTATTTTCATTATTTATTTATAACTAGTGCCATTTCCACTTTTTATTTATAACTAGTTTAATTTTTTTAATTTATTTATATTGTGTCATTTTCATTTTTAATTATTTATAACTATTGTCATATTTAGAGGTGGGTGATGTTTATTGATGTTTGAAACTAAGTTGATAATGGAAAAATAACTTTAATTGGGCTTTGTTCTTAGTTCTAGTGGGTTTTGAACTGAACTAGAATGTACAAGTTCATTGATATGATAGATTTTAACATAAATTTATAATTTGTTTAATGGTAAAAATAATTAAATTTGTTGTATGAAAGTATTTATTTCATAATTTAAATATTTACGACTTTGTAACTATAATAGTGAATGCTTTAGTTTTATTGATATGTCGATGCAAGCATTTCTGTTTTTGTTTGAAGCTTGTAAGTGTAAGCATTTCTGTTGATATTGATACTGTAAGTGTAAACATTTCTGTTATTGATACTTGTAAGTATAAACATTTCTATTGATATTGATACTTGTAAGTATAAGCATTTCTGTTGATACTAGTAAGTGTAAGTATTTCTGTTGTTATTGATACTTGTAAGATTAAATAAACATTTCTGTCTTCATTGTTACTGGTAAATACAAACATTTCTGTTGTTATTGACACTTGTAAGTGCAGGTTTATTACTATTGACTGGCTGGAAAAGTGGTGAACTTAGAATGTTGAATGTCCCTGTTTGTTGGTGGTAGGTGTTGCTCCATTTCCAGGTGCCACCACTGGAACTGGTGGCCGAATCCGTGATGTACAAAGTGCTGGAAGGGGAGGTCATGTGGTTGCTGGAACTGCAGGTTACTCCTTTGGGAATCTTCTCCTTCCTGGTTAGTAGTCTGCTGTATACCATTGCTTCCTTCATAATTTTTAGAAATGCTGATTTCATTTGATTACAATTGCTTGCTCTGTGTAATTAGAAATATTTATACTGCAATATTTTGTGATTAGAATTGCTTACACTGTAGCATTTTGTATATAGCTTCAGTTTCCTGTCTTTATTTGTGTTTTACTTAAGAGTTGCCTTTTTTTTTGTAAGAGTTGTCTTTTTAAAGAGTATTCTTGATTTACCTGATTACTCCCTCCCTTGCTAAATGAGCAACTGTTAATATGCTTTTGAAAATATAATTTGCATATAATAAACCTTTTCATGAAATAAGTTCATTGCTTTTTGAGGGTAGCATTTATAATTGCCCATTTTTTTGTATATGCTCAACTATTATTAACAGGACGAGATGAATGTGACATTAGAATCTCTCTTAATGCTCCTCAATAACTATCAAGACATTTTTGAAGGCTCCATGCTTATATAATCTTCATAACATGTTAGCAAATGTTCTTTTACAAACATTAGAATAAGGAATACATCTGATTGTACTCTATAAAATTCTTTATGTTCTAAAAGTGTGATGGCTGCATTGAATTTAAAGAAAGGACTGAGATAGTTTATCTTTCTTGCATAATACAGTATTGTGCTTAAATATTTTGCTTAAATATCTGTAATTAAAATATTATCGAACTTCTATATGTTCATTCAGAATGTGAATAATTCCAATTCATGGTATTGGTCTTTTTAGTTACTAATTAAGACAGATAAAGTTACAAATTAAGTGGTAATTATCATAAACTATAAATAAACAAATTACTAATTTGAGACTTTTTGTGTTAGGTAAAAATGAGCTTAAATGTTCCTAGCAAAAGATGCTAAAATATTATAAATGGAGAATATTGCATCAGATATTGAAATTCTTTTGAATAATTGGTGTGATTGATATATTCCAGATTATGTCTTGCCTTGGGAGGAAAATGAAGACTATCCTTCAAACTTTGCAGCACCAGCAGAAATTGCAGTAGAAGCCAGTAATGGTGCTTCAGACTATGGCAATAAATTTGGAGAACCAGTTCTGGCTGGGTTTGCCCGCTCTTTTGGCTTGCGATTGTCAAGTGGTGAACGAAGAGAATACATCAAGCCTATAATGTTCAGTGGTGGTATTGGCAATTTGGATGATAGACATATCAAGAAGCTTGCCCCTCAGACTGGTATATTTTTAATTTGTACTTTTATACAAATCTCTCATCCTGTAATTGACACTTTCGACACCACTATTTTTTTGCAAAACTCACCCCATAATTGATACTTAAGACAATGGCTATTGTTTTTTGAATCTCTAATCCCATGATTGACACTTTGGATAACAAATGTGCCAAGAAGTATCTCCCCTCCCCCCCAAATGGTACATTTCAGCAGCTATTTGCAGATATCTCGCCTAATAATTGACACATTGAATAATATATTTATTTGCATATCTCACACCCATATTGACACTTTGGATAACAGGTGTGAAGATGCTTGTCCCAGCACAAACTGGTATGTTTCAGCAGGTATTTGCTTGCAAATCTCACACTCCATCTTTGACACTTTGGACTACAGATGTGAAGAACCTCATACCACCAACACACACACATGCATGCACAATAAATGTTTCAATAAATGTTTTTGTTTTTGAAAATAATAATATCTTTTTCATATAAAGAATTTTTTGTCTTTTACTCTTATTGAAAAACGTTTGTTTAGATTTTCATCTTTTCATTCTATAAAGTATAATGTTTGGATTGTTTCTTTTTTCTTTTAAAAATGAATGTTTAAATTTGTTTCTTTAACTCTGTGTAAGTAATGCCTAGACCTTCAGATTAAGCTCTGGAAAATTTTTATTCTGGAAAAATATTTGTAACATGTAACTTCAGAAATATTTAACATATTTGTTATTTCCTGATCTGTTTTGATTTTTTTAAATGTTTATATTAATGTAATTTTTTTTCCTATAGACATACCAAATGCTTGTACTAATAAGATCCATATTTTAAAACAAGCCCAAACTGTTTGCATATATTTTGAAACTTCTGATTTTACTTTTTAAAAAGTAATTTTAGGTACATTTAATTTATTGTTTTGTGCTTGTTTCAGATATGAGAGTTGTAAAAGTTGGCGGACCTGTATATCGCATTGGTGTGGGTGGTGGTGCTGCCTCCTCTGTACAGGTGCAGGGGGATAACAAGGAAGAGCTAGATTTTGGAGCGGTGCAACGTGGTGATGCTGAAATGGAACAGAAACTTAACCGTGTCATAAGGGCATGTGTAGAGCAAGGAGATCACAACCCCATCTGTAGTATTCATGATCAGGGTGCAGGTGGAAATGGTGAGCTGTTGAAGCTGTTACACTACTAGTAGCAATTGTATGGCAACTTCTTTTTACACTTCTAGAAGCATTTTTCTGGCAAAGTTTTTTCCACTACTAAAAGCATTTGTATGGCAGTTAAAGCTTTTACATTACTGTAATGGTACAAGGGGTAGCCTCCCAATATAATTAATTTATCTTTGGTTCTTAAGGAACAAGTTGCTGATAAATTAGCTAGAAAGGCTTGTACCTTTTGATCCCTTAAATTTAAAACACTATATTTACATTCATCCATATGCAAATGTTGATTCTAAGGCAGAAATTCTGTAGTTGGGTCTGAATGGCATATGATTTTATGTTTGGCTGTTTGAATATCTACTAGGAAATGTCCTGAAAGAAATAGTGGATCCAGCAGGGGCAGTTATTCAGGCTGATGCATTCCAGCTTGGAGATCCAACCATCAGCATTCTTGAGCTTTGGGGTGCTGAGTACCAGGAGAGTAATGCTCTCTTGGTCCAACCAAAAGATGCAGATGTATTAAAACAGATTGGTCAGAGAGAGCGTTGCCCTGTTTGCTATGTGGGAACTGTGACTGGTTCAGGAAAGGTGTGTACATAGAGTAGTGTGTTTATTGTGACTGTATGTGTGTGCATATTATTATTGGAGATGTGGGGAATGATGTGTATATGTTGTGCTATACTGGTTTAGGCCATTAGGAGCCATATGAAATGAGCAAAATATGTTGAAGGAGAAGCTGCTTCAAAAATTTCAGATTTGAAGGAGCATAATACTATCATATCAATGTTCAACATAAAAAAAGGACAGTATAGACAATTCTAATTCTGCGCCAAATCTGACTTCCTCTACTCATGCTACTTGCAAGCCCTACAAAGAATTTTATAAACAAACACTCAAATGTTGATTCTAAGGCAGAAATTCTGTGGGCACTGAAGACAGTTAAATCACTTTTTTCATATATATGATGTTGTCTTTGAATATCTATAACACATGTAATATTAATCATTTGTAAAAATTAATATAAGGGATTGTTTGTAAATTAAGGTATTTTATTTTTAAACATAATGTGCTTATTGGTGATGGTGATTCCATTTTAAAGTTGCTTTTCCATCAACAGCCAAGACTGAATTTTCAGTATTGCTATTTACCCAATACCAGTTTATGGTTTGTTTGAATATTTTTTACATTTACCATTATTTATTTTACAATAATTTCAGATCCAGTTGGAAGATTTTAGCAGCTCTAAACAGTACAAACCCTTGAACAGTGGTGAAGTGCCTGCCGGACCTGACACTCCTTTATCTGCCAAAGTGAGTTGTGTGTTATCTAGTTAGTTCACCAAATTAATATTTGTGCACTTATTAAAATTATTAATAGCTCAGATTAACTCTGTAAGCAGAATTACTCAGAATATCTAAAATAGGAATTTTTCTTGATACAATAAATTTCTCTTAAATGTTACTAGATGTGTATACTATAGGAGGCATTATGTTCTTATAGACCTGACTTGCAAACATTTCAACATAACAAAGCAGAAGAAAAAAGGTACTAAAGGAGTATTTCTCTTGACAAGAAATGCTACCTGGTGATGCTATAATGATTTATTTTCCCTGTTAGTATATAGGCCCCTTAGTATTGTCTTGTCTGTAAAGCATATTGTATTACTATAGTATGAACATGATATTAAAAACATCTTGATAATCTTATTTTTAGCTTTTGCAACATTGCTCAGTATAATTGTTGTTTTTTTTCTACATAGTCCCTTGCTGAACATTTGGGAAATCTTTGTAACCCTCATTGGTTTTTGCTTTCTAGACATTTAAAAAATTTAGGATATCAATCAGCAAATTTTTGTGTGAAATAAAATAAATCCAGTTTTAAATAATGTGTTCTTGTTAATGTTTAGGATTTGTGTTGTTGGCCCACTTATTTGACACTGTTATTATAATAAAAGGTGTGTGTTTGGTTAGTGTTATTGGCCCACTTACTTGACACTGTTATTATAATAAAATTTGTGTGTGTTGTTGGCCCACTTAACACTATTATTATAATAAAAGGAGTGTGTTTGATTAGTGTTGTTGGCCCACTTATTTGACACTGTTATTATAATAAAAGGTGTGTTTGATTAGTGTTCATGTATTTTAAAGCACAACTGGAGAAGAAGATAGAATCAGATTTATAAATGCATTGAGCTTTTGTAAGCCTCCAATTTACACTGTCAGTTTGTTCCATAGATCACTGTGTAATTTGAAACCATGTAAGTGTAATACTGCTTAAGTTTGATTATTTTTCCTTTACATGTATGTTTGTTTCAATGGATAATTACATGTTAAGAAAATTATATATACTGAGTCTAAAACTTGCACCCAAAAGTTAAAATCAAAATGATTATAGTGATGCATTCAGCTTTCAGTGGAACAGTAATTGAAGTATTGATTATATCATCTGATCAGTAATGCCAGCTACTGAGGGATTGTTGAACAAATGATCATACTTGAGTAGAGATTGTGCAGATTCATGTAACCCAGATCTATGTTAGGTTGGGAAACTGGTGAACATCTATGACTTTATGGACATAGACAAATTTACAATACTGTAAACCCCACTTAAGAATTTGTCAGTACTTTTCATTGAGTTGTGATTAATATTAATTATAATATCATTGATGCAAATTTTAATATTAATATCAATATTAATATCATTATATCAATATTGAAATTTGCATCAATGATATAATGATATTAATATATCAATAGTATCATTGTAAATTTCAGATTCACAAACAAGATTTTAGTGATTCATTCACCTCTTTGACAAAAGATCATCTGCCTGTTGACCTTGACCTCAAGCTTGTTTTAGCTTCCATGCCTTGTAAAGTAAGTTGTTCAGTTGTTTTTTTTCCAGTCTTAAAAACTTGAAAGATAATTTTTGTATTTTAGTGTCTTTTCAGTATTTTCTTAATTGTGTTTTGTTCACTTCAGAAGTATACAATGCCTTCAGGCACATTTTTTAAGGAAGAATGTTTTTTACTTTAAATTTTTCTTTTTAATGATGTAGAGTAGACTGAAAGATATTTTGACAATTGATGAGTCTTGATTTAGAGGTGGGCTGCAAGGAAGAATGTTTTTTACTTTAAATTTTTCTTTTTAATGATGTAGAGTAAACTGAAAGATATTTTGGGACAATTGATGAGTCTTGATTTAGAGGTGGGCTGCAAGGCATATGAAGAGAAATCATTACTAAAATGCTTAGAATCAGAATAGAGGCAAATTTAAATTTTATTTTGAAATGTTGATTTTTGTTGTTGTTGCATAAACACTATTTTAGATATTTGCCAGCACACTCTTATAGAAATATGGTTATTGTAGAGAAATTTCTGACCCCAACTATCAAAGGGGCAATATGCAGATTCTTTCTTTAATAATATTGATATTATCCAAAGCATAAGCCAGTTCTACAACAATTTTAACATGGCATCTTCCTCTGTATTTTTATTTTTTTTTTAGTTAAATCTATCTTCTAGAAGCACAATACAAATGACCAGATTTACAATATAAAACTAAACAAATGACAGAAAAGAATGAATAGCCTGTAGAAATGATAATTATCTTGATTTTCATGTATCTTTTCTATCTAAATTAACGTGAGCATAGATGTGTCCACTGTAATTCCATTTTTATTGTTGACAAAATCCTGGCTGGCATTTTAACCACCATCTAAATTTGGTGTCAACTTCATTGACTTTCGTCAAGCGTTCAATAGTGTGGACAGAGAAACCATCTGACAACTCTTCCATCACTATGGAATCCCCCAAAGTTTCATCACCCTGATCCAGCAACTTTATGAAGGCACCACATGCCAAATTATCCACAATGGCAAATTGGCAGAGGACTTTGAGGTGAGAACAGGAGTTTGACAAGTAGGTACAGCATTCAAAGATTGTTCGATGATGATTCGGAGTGTTGCTATCTGATCTGTACACAGCTTGTCTTTCTTGAAGCCAGCTTGTTCTGGTCTAAGTTTTTCTTCCACTGTACCTTTCAGCCGGTCAAGATTAATGTGGGTCAGTACTTTGCTCGGTACTGACAGTAACATGATGCCACGCCAGTTCTTGCAGGATCCTAGATCTCCTTTCTTGGGAAGTTTTACCAGGTGTCCTTTTTTCCAGTCTGCTGGTACTCTTCCTTCCCTCCAAACCTTCTGCAGCAGAGGCAACAGCATGTTGACTGTGGTCGATAGGTCTACCTTGAGTGCCTCTGGGGGAATTCCATCTGGGCCAGCTGCTTTCCCATTTTTCAAGATCTTCAAGGTTTTAGGATTTCTGCTTTCATGGAGGGTTGGTGTTGACTTTGAGTGGTGAGTCTGCAGGGGGGATATCTGGTCTCACTGATGGCAGGGGTTGATTTAGGAGTTCTTTAGAGTGATCAGCCCATTGTTGTCTCTGGTCCTGCTCTTTACTGATGGGGCTTCCTTCTCTGGAATCTGATGCACTCTCCTCCAAAATTTGAAAAATGTTACATGTGCATGCTACTGACACTAATGTCACTTCTAATCCTATCGTCCAATTCAAAATAAACTTCTCTTACCTCATTATCCGATAAATTGAATCCACTAAACTCCTCACTATCACTTGACGATTCTAAGAAATCCATTTGAAACACCAAACTCGAAAAACAAAGAAAACTTTATGAAAAAATTAACACAGCAAGGAGAAAACGTTTCAAAATGGCGTGGAAATCATTGTACAAACGTCATACTTCCTGTAGACACTGGAAGAAAAGAGCACTGGTTGCTACGGACACGTTTGGGCATTTTGCCCGATATCTTGTTATGGCGGTTTTGGGCGCTCTGCCCGGTAAAGAGTTAAACAGCATACTGCTGTTTAATTATTATTTTTTCGTACAACAAAAAAATCAAAATACTAAAAGCAAACTTAACACACACACATGTACAGCTTGTTACATTCCAGTGCATTAGTAACCCCCATTTACATTTGTTCTTTTAGGCAGAAATTCCCTTCTGTGGATTTTTATTTATTTATTTTTCCATCTGCAGAGATTTGAGTTATCAAGGCATCAAGCTGAATTGCGTCCTCTTTCCCTTCCAGACAACCTTAAAGTGCAGGATGCTTTGGCACGTGTTTTAAGGCTGCCTTCTGTTGCCAGCAAGCGCTACCTGACCAACAAGGTATATGCTCTTCTAAAGTACATTTCATCAGATTAGCAGGATATTTATTTTACTGCTGTAATTTGTACAGTATCAACAAATTTCAATTTTGATATTTTTTTATTTTTATTATTCATTTCACCCTGGTAATAAAAGTAATCACTGAACCATTGCAAATATAAGCAGTTGACTTGATTATCCAAGAGCTGATCAACAGTATTGATAACACTTGTCTTGGGGAAATATATGACTGTTGTGAGATTTCACTTTAAAATAATACTTCTCTGAATCATTTGAGCTTGTAATCAAGGGATGTCCATAAAAAAATTTTCTGGATCATTTGAATTTATAATCAAGGATTGTCTACAGTTTTTTCTTTCAGACTACTAAAATCTCCTACCTATTCTGTGATATTGGCAGAATCTTCACTTACAGTAGAGTTTTTTCAAATGTTTATTGGATTTTATGTTTTCCCTTTATAGGATGTTTGTATTGTTTGTTTTGTTTGCAGGTGGATCGCTCTGTAACTGGTCTGGTTGCCCAACAACAATGTGTAGGACCCTTGCACACACCATTGGCTGATGTAGCTGTTGTTGCAACTTCCTACTTTGATAAGGTTTTTTTTGTTTTTAGTACTGTTCCTTTGTAAGGTCACAATCTTGTGCAGCTTTATAAACTTTACATTGTAAGGTACCATATTAGTTTAATTTCCTTATAAGGCCATATTTATAAAGGTTGGTCACATAAAGTATCAGTTTATTTCTTTAGAAGTCCACATCTTGTGTAATGTACATTTAGAAATAGGCGTTTTACTTAGGAAATCATGAGATTGGTCACTTATTTTTTTTTTTTTTTAAATTGTAATTGTTGAATACTTATGATAAAATATTGGTCTAATCTTTTATTTCTGTTTAATTTAACATCAAGAACCATTAGATTTAATTCTTTTCACTCAAAATTTGCACTTGTTAGAACATTTTATTTTATGTCCTGTGTGGGACTTTTATGTAACTGGATCACTCTCATAGCATTACCAAATATTACTACATTAAATAAATATTCAGATTGGGAGTTAATAATGTAAATATTTTAATCAAATGGGAAATGGTTAGTATAGATAACACTATAATTAATCTTGAAGCACCCTTTGTATATTAGATAATACTCTTTAAGTATAATTATCATGGAGACTACTTAGCTACAGAAAACACTGTAAGTTATCATGGAGACCCCTTAGTATAGTATAGATAATATGGTCAAACATAAACAGCCTAAGAGGCTCATGAACAGTGCTATTTATGAGCACTTGGTTTATTAAGGACACCCAGTTAAAACAGGAATGACCTAGATCATAATAAAATTAGCATAATGAGTACAATGTATTCTGATCTAGCACAGTTTGGAATTCTCTGCAAATAACCATTCTCAAAGATTTTAAATCTCAAATTGTACCTGTTAGAATTGTTTTGTTTGGAACCATCCACAAAATCAGTGAATGTTTAAAGTGGATGTAAAGATCAATCAGTTTGGTGATTAAAGTCTGTAGATTTATCTATTTAAAAATAAAACAAATTTGATTTTTATCAGATCTTTTGATTCAACAGGTGGGATCAGCAACAGCTATCGGTGAACAGCCGGTGAAGGGACTTGTGGATGCAGCTTGTGGTGCACGACTCTCTGTAGCAGAGTCTCTAACGAATCTTGTGTTTGCAAGAGTCACACACTTGAAGGTTAACAACTTGTTTCAGTGAAATGAGATCCTAGCCTTGCATGGGATGTGTTGATAGAGTGTACAAGCTTTGCTACACACATTTACAGTCTAGTCTTGCATAAAAACTGGTGATAAGGCACATTAGCTTTGCTACAAACACACTTACAGTCTAGTCTTGCATGAAAACTGGTGATAAAAATGTACAAGCTTTGCTACACACACTTACAGTCTAGTCTTGCATGAAAACTGGTGATAAGGCACACAAGCTTTGTTACACACACTTACAGTCTAGTCTTGCATGAAAACTGGTGATAGCAGTGTACAAGCTTTACTACATACACTTACAGTCAAGTCTTGCATGAAAACTGGTGATCGTAGTGTATAAACTTTGCTACACACATTTACAGTCTAGTCTTGCATAAAAACTGGTGGTGCTTACAGTCTTGTCTTGCATGAAAACTGGTGATAAGGCACACAAGCTTTGCTACAAACACACAGTCTAGTCGTGCATGAAAACTGGTGATAGGAGTGTACAAGCTTTGCTACACACACTTACAGTCTGGTCTTACATGAAAACTGGTGATAGGAGTGTTCAAGCTTTGCTACACACACTTACAGTCTAGTCTATTATTGAAACTGGTGATAGGAGTGTACAAGCTTTGCTACACACACTTACAGTCTAGTCTATTATTGAAACTGGTGATAGGAGTGTACAAGCTTTGCTACACACACTTACAGTCTAGTCTATTATTGAAACTGGTGATAGCAGTGTACAAGCTTTGCTACTTACACTTGCACTCTAGTCTTGCATGAAAATTGGTGATAGCAGTCTACAAGCTTTGCTACTTATACTTACAGTCGAGACTGTTATGGAAACTGGTGATAAGGCATACAAGCTTTGCTACATACATTTACAATCTGGTCATTTATGGGAACTGAAAGTGCACAGGTCTTGCTACACACACTTAACAGTCTTGTCTTGCATGAAAACTGGTAACAGCATTTACAAGCTTTGCTACCAATATTCACAGCAAACTACCTGAATAAGTACAGTAGATTTGTAGGCGTTCATAATGCTTTACAGTAAATGAGTTGGTCTTAAATTTAAATATTACCTGTAATAGTTTAGCATTGGAATCCCCAGAGGTCAAACCTTTGCATTTAATATTAAAAATCATTGCTTTACGATAATTAATTAAAATGCTTTATCCATCTCTTATATTACTGAACACTCTAAAATGTATTAAATTTTTTCTTTTTTTTTTTTAATTGAAGTTCCATTTATAATTCAAAGAACAAATTTAGTGTTTTGCTTTATGGTTTATATATTTATAAATAGGTCTGCCCATATTAATGATTAATCTTACGATTAAAATTTATTTCGTGACGATTAAATTTCAACTAATTTTCTTGCTTACTTACTGAAGCAATGCCAATATTTAGTTGCACCGGAAGCGCTTAAATACATCGATGACATACTATTTACAGCATACACATATGGCAGAATATAACATGTTTTCGAAGACTGTTGGTGGACAAACAGAATACTTGAAGCAAACATCATTAAGTCAATTTGTATTGAGGCATGACAAACCAGTTAGTGCCAAGCTCCAAATTGATATTACAAATAGTATTGCCCATTGGGTTGTCAGTAATGGTCGATAAATATCTTTAGTTAATGATTCTGATCTTTAACAGATGTTACGTGTCGCACTTCAGAATTATGAATACAAGTTGCCCACCAGACAAAATATAAACAGCATTATTGATAGAATGTTTCAAAAGCCTTGGACTGAAAGTGAAGGTCAGGAGAGCCAGTGCAATTGTAATTACAAGAAATGAGTCCTATTGCGGTGTAACTGCACATTGGATTGGCAGTGTTTGATCATTACAATCAGTTACATTGGACTGTATTGTTGGAGTAACGGAACATCATTTAGCAGAAAACTTTGCTGAAATTTACATAAACCTGGCGGTAGAATGGCAGTTTACAAGCCATTGTTATCGATAGTGCTCGTAATATGGTTGCTGTGGTAGTGAAGACACCATCTCGTTACATGGACTTAAGATTGCAGACACTGAAACTCTGTTCTCAAACTGCAGAAAACTAGTAGGCCACTGCAAACACACGTAAACTTCAAGTGTGCCAGAGCAAGCTGGGAACCAAGAATCTCTTAGAAGGTTGCAGTAGGATGTTCCTACTCATTGGAAAAGTACTTACTTAATGCTAGTCAGACTACTAGAAGCAAAGAATGATATTATTAGCTACCTCGAGTATCATCCTCGTAATTATTCTGAACCTGAGTTGACCAAAAATGATTGGGAGAAGGTGGAGAAATATGTTTCAGTTTTGGAGATATTTGATATATGTAGAAAATATGTTGCCTGCAGCTGTGTGCTACCACTGTTGACAACTATAGCGAAGAGTTTGAATGTTAATGACGATGCTTCTGGTTACATAGCATGCGTCAAAGCGGCAGCACTTCATGACTTTCAAAGCAGAGTTGAGAATATGAAATCACCCAACATCTTGAAAGCTTCAACGGCACTCGATCCACGGTTTAAAAGTCTGAAGAGCATAAGTAAAGAGTCAAGAGAGGAAGTGTGGAAGTTTATTCATTGTGCAGTTGAACAATATTATAATAAGCAGACTGATGCAGATGAGCAAAATGATGAGGAAAACAGTCAAAGTGCAGAGCTGGAGCCACCACAAAAGAAACTACGAATGATGCTGAATGATTCAGAATCTGAATCTGGAGACAGCATGACTGTGGGTTCCATTGTTGACATTGAATTGCTGAAGTACAGAGAAGAACCAAAAAAGTCCGGAGTCACAAGATCCTCTGCTCTGGTGGAAAATTAATGCCTGTCGTTTTCAGAAATTGGCATCTTTTGTTCCTACAGTTTTATGCATACCAGCCACATCTGTTACATGTGAGAGACTGTTCATCACATCTGGTTATATTGTGAATAAACTGCTTGCATCTTTAACTCCTGACAGTGTGAAGAAGTTAGTTAGATAGTTAAATCAGAAAAATCTATGGAGTGACTGAGTGAACTGAACAATAATAGTAACAGTAGGATTAAATTCGAGTGTCATTTTGCTATCAGTTTAGTTGTTTTTTATGTATTAATTAATTGTTAATTGTTGTAAGATTAATCGGCAAAGAAATCATTAATCGTTAACAGCCCTAATTATAAAGAAATTTTATTTTTCACAAATGATTTCTATAAAACAGGATGTGAAATGTAGTGGTAATTGGATGTGGGCGGCTAAACTGCCAGGTGAGGGTGCTGCCTTGGTAGATGCTTGTCAAGCCATGTGTAATGTGATGAAAGAGCTGGGCATTGCTGTAGATGGGGGCAAAGATTCACTTAGTATGGCTGCCCGTACTGGAAGTGAGGTAGTCAAGGCCCCAGGTATGTATCTGAGTGAAATTTTCTAAATATTGAGCCTAGCTTGTTCAAAGAATTTATTAAAGCTTGTTTTGTATATGTTCTTTTTATTTTTTGATTTGTGTGCTGCCATCATGAGTAAAATTGAGCAGTAAATGATTTTTTTAATGTTTCTTTGACCTGATACTGTTTTGGTTGAGAAGTGAATTGTTTTCTAGTATTATTTCCCATTGCTTTAGTAATTGATAATTGCAGCAAGAGCATGTTGATAATATGTCAATCATCTTTGATGATAATGCCACAGACATAGATAGCCAGGTATGAGAGATTGATTTATTTTTAAATTTAAGAACCTTTGTATTATTCAGTAAACAATCAGAGCTGGAAATTCTCACAAATTCATGGTTTTCCACTAGAGGAGAGTTTGGATTTCTCATGTTTATTTTAATTTTCTATGGGTAAACAGAAAATTTTTAACTGTTTGACCATGGGCTACTATTATGGTAAACTCCAATACGTTATGATACTTTGGACAGATACTCACAACTACATTGTGCTGGCAGGAACAGAGCCATATGGTTATGAATGCATATGTCTCATCAAGCTGATTCACTTAAAGCAATAAATGAATAGAATGGAGTACCTGCATGCATATAGGATAGATAACTCTAATGAATATGATGCATAGTGCCTACATCGTTACGCATTTTCTCAAGCCAATCACCAGAGTGTGTGTACATTTTCCCACTCAAGCCAATCACTAAAGTATATGTAGATTACCCCACCCACCTTATTTAAAAATGTATGTCGTGCAATTTTTAATACGTTTACTTTCTATGTGTTGATGTAGTTGAACAAAGCAGTTTAATTATTTTTCATAATATACTGCAAATAATTTTCAGTTAACAAGAAGATAATATCTCTGGGTCAGCTTGAAATGAATTTGTGGACTAAATGCTGTTGGCTAAAATTTATGAAATTTACCTCTATATAAAGGTGGTTCTAGGATGATCAGCACTTTTATTTATAAATTAGCAACCAGTCATGTTAGATGCTAAGAACTTAGCTCACAAATGCTGGCCATACTGCCAAACATGATGATACACGCTGGTATGAAGGACTGTTGTCTTATAAAGTTTTAGAACATGTGTCAGGTGAATCACAGCTCTGTTTACCTATTTCCTCATGTGAAGGATCTTTCTAGTCAGACCATATCCTGGATTAAATAGACTCTTATAAACATGCTCAGTTGGCTTGTTTTAGAGCCCAGAAATTTGAATAATTCTTTCCAGTTTTATAGAGATATATCTCTGAAGGATATTTTATTACCAGCCAGTTTGAAAGTCCCTCTTGCTTTCTCTAGATTCTCTCATTTTATGTGTTCTACTGTAATCATAAGTTGGTTCCCCTTTGTTTCAGATCATGATAGAAATAAAAATTTTTGACGGTAATCATAATTGTAAATTCCGTCACATGATCATTTCCTGCAATATTGATGTCATTTTGTTGTGAAGACTACTAATAAAACTACCCACCTGCACACACACCCTGTGTCATTTTGTAAAGTTTCCTTGGTTTTTCATGCTCTGTATAAAGCACAAAATGTTTTGGTTATTTTCTTATTTAATTTTTCTCAATTTTGAAATATTACACATTTGCATACTTTAATATCTTCTTTTGCAGAAAATGTATGTTTTTTTTTTTTTAACTTACCTACACTCATAAGTATTTCCCAAGCCAAAAATGCATGTTTGATTCACAGTTACTAGCTTTCTTGTAAGTGTACACAGGATCATGATATAAAAAAAAGAGCATTATCTCCCCTTCATTATTCACAGTTGAAGCATATTAATTATTTCTCTTTGGGTCTGTCAGATTTTTTTCCCTTTAATGCAAAGTCCTTTGATGGTTTTTTTTTTTTACCGTGTATATAAAATATGTACTTTTTCTTCTAGTGTAGACATTGATATGTATTCAGGGAAAACATTGTCCTTTATAAAATGCCTCAGTATTATGCTCTGAAATGTCTAACATACAAATTTCTGCTTTAAGAGTCATAAGACTTAAGCACAAATATTTATTTCAGACATAAAAATAGACATGATTTTTGTATGGATTCATATTAAAGTTACAACATTTAAAGTGGAAATGTTTATTTTAAACATGAACTAATGAAGACATTACAGAGAGACAATGTCATTCATATACATTAAAAGTCACAATAGTTAATATGTATGGAGATATATTGTATCAGGTAAGTGTTTATCATCATCATCATCATCATCATCTGTTCTATGACCTAGTGTGGTCATCGGGTTGCTGAGCTACTGAACTGTTGACCAACCCTCTCTACTGGTCTCAGTCATGTGCCAAACTTTGTAAGAGATGCCAAAGATCAAAAAGATCACAAAGATTACAAAGATCACAAGTTGTTTATAGGTTCAGGCAAAAATAAACATTTATGCTTTAAGTCTTGTGACTTAATATATATCAAGATATATTGTGCCTGTAAGATCCTAATGGGCTCAGGTCAGAAATACTTGTGCTTAAGTCTTGTGACTTCTAGTACGTATCAAGATATATTGCGTCTGTATGATCTTTATAGGTTCATGTCTAAAATAAACATTTTTACTTTAAATCTTTAACCATTAATATTGTATGTTCTTTCTATGATATAAATTCTTTATTCATGTCTAAAAGTAAAAATGTCTGCTTTAGGTCCTTGATTTTCAATTAGTATCAGTGAGATATTCTCTCTCTATGACCTTCATCACTTCTAAAGCAAACATGTTTGCTTAGTGTGGCTAGTTCTGTCAGCTTCATTAATCAAATGATTTGAACATTATTATTACAGGGTTTCTCCCCTAATTTATTGTTTAGGAACTTTAGTCATTTCTACATATGCTGCCTGCCCTGATATCACTGCAACTGTGACACCTGATCTTAAGTGCCCTGAAGGTGAAGGCCATTTACTTTGGATACCATTGAGGTGTGGTGATTGGAGACTAGGGGGCAGTGCCCTAGCTCAGTGCTATAAACAGATTGGGGATGATGTGCCTGATTTGGATGATCCCAGTCTCCTGGTCAGAGCTTTTGGTGTGATTCAGAAGCTTCTGATAGGTATGTGAACAATTGAGGGTTGAAAGGAATTACTGTATTAGGGAAGACAATAGACTGGTATTTGAACAATTGAAGGGTAAAAGGAATTAAAAAAGATGGAAGACTGGTATATAAACAATTGAAGTATAAACGGAATTGCTGTATTAAGGAAGACAATAGACTGGTATGTAAACAATTGAAGTATAAAAGGAATTGCTGTTTTTATTTTTGTGAGTGCATTTGCTGAATTTATCTTAAATTTTTACACTGATTACATTCTCTAGTGTTTATCTTGTATGCATAAATATACTTTTACCCAAGTTACATTCTATATCTTTTTTGTTATGTATTATTTTAATCAGTTGCTTTCACTAGCTTATATCTTAAATGTTAACTATGCACTATTTTTTATCTGTTTTATGTATAGTTTATAATAGTGGTACTTTTAAGAAATTGACTAATAAGTACACTTGTGTCTTTTTAATCCATATGTTCAGTTGTAAATGTGAAGGGAGGAAAAAGATTAACAAACACAAAACCATTCCAAAATATCATGAGCAGATTTTTCAAGCAGTCTTGTAAGAAATTGATACAAAGGATGGTCCTATGAACCTTTGATCCAAAATAAAAAATTCAACAACCCTTTAGTAAGAAATTGCTATAAAGACTGGTCTGGTGAACCCTTTATCTAAAATGAAAATTATGAAAAGATATCCAATACTAATCTTTGTAGATGAACATAATGTCAAGATTTTCAAAATGTTTAGAGTCATAGTTGGATACTAGAGAAAATGGGAAATGGAAGATTGTGTTTTTCATGCCCATGGTTACACTCATCAAGACCTATCTTATGTATTTTTGTGTAAAACTTATATATTCCTTTTGTGTTTAAAATTTATGTATTCCTTATTTATTAAAAAAAATACATTCCTTACTTGATTACTTGTATAAAACATGTATTCCTTACTAGTATAGTAAAAACATGTTTTCCATAGTAGTATAAAATATATATTCCTTACTAGTATAAAATATATATTCCTTTGCTCAGTGTTAAACAAATGCTATGTAACATAAACATAATGCAAATGCAGCAGTTTAAAGAATTTTACTAAACAACTATAGGTTGATTTATTATGAAACATTGAGAAAGTTTGTATACAAATCCATACATAAGTCTCATTCTATTTGCCAAGTATAATTTCAGTGTGCTAATCTTCACGCCATGTTTTCTTTGGAAAATATTAGGAAGTAGGACACAAGTACCTGAGTCATATGTGCTTATTTGGGTCTTATAATGCAATAAAGATCACTTTTACTTGATTTATCTTTTTTATGACTGTTTTGTACTGACACTAAAACTGATTTCTGGTAGTTTTGGCCTCAGCATGTAAAGTCAGTGAGAACCTTGCATGACTAGAATGCTAGTGACATAATGTTTCTGAGGGTCAGTTGATAATAGATTCATTATTCATTTTTCACTGCTAAGGGGTGTCGGGGAGGGGATATGACAAATATATTACCCCTTACTTGTGTCTGATGATAGTAATTCTAATATGCAAGACCCCTTATATTTACTATCATAAATATAAAATCATTTTCTTTCAAACCATGACATCTAGGCTTAATCATATCATTAGAATTACATGTAACTGTTAATGTGCTTACCATTTTAATTAGAGCCCATGAAATTATAGCCATTTCTTTCAGTTTGGCTTCTTTTAAAAAAAATAAATAAATATAGCCCTTAAGGGAATTAAACTAGCATTTGGTTGGAAATCTATTCTCAAAAGATTCTTGCTCAGAAACCTGTCCCTTCTGGTATCCAGCCATCCTTTAGAGACATTGCAGTCACTTAATTTGCCTGTGTTATTTATTTTTTTTTTAGGGTAAAGCTTTTTTTTTTGTGTATAATTTAGGATTGTTTTTCATCCATTAGCAGCTTGCTCGTGCATTTTGTCATAAATTTATCTACATTATATAGAAAATATCCCCCTCTTATTCAGTGCTCCTTGGTGTGGACATCTGGTTATATGATAAAAATGTTTTGGGTTGTTTATTTGAGTTTAAATTTTTCAGGATACTTACAAGATTTATGCATCTCTGTCTTATTGCTATTTTCATAATTTACCTTGCATTTGAATACTAGGGAAGGTTATTCTACACATGTGGCTGACAACTTTGAGTAATCTGTTTTAACATTTTCATTTTGTAGGTCTTGATATAAGCTTTAGTAAATTTTATGAACCAGATATGTGTACCCTACCCTCTAAAGCAGACTGATAAATAACTCAGGAAGACTTTATTTTACTTTTTAAATATTTATTAATATAATAAATTTCATCTGTTTTATATTTTTCTCATTCATTGACACTTGTGGACATGAAAATGTTGAAGGATGGCTAAATAATCTAAAGCAGATTTTTTTTTTAATATCTTGGTTTGTACAGATATTTCTGCCAAGAGTTATAAAACTTGGAAATAAAGAAAACATATGGCTTTTACAGATTGCAAGTTGACAGCAGGACATGATGTAAGTGATGGAGGAATGATTACTTGCTTGCTTGAGATGGCATTTGCTGGTAATTGTGGCATTACTGTCAATGTAGCACTGGAAAACCTGGCTGCTTCCGATCCTGAAGGTAAGTAGTGTACATATTGTGTATGATTTTGTGTATGCATGTAAACGTGAGGTGTTTTATGGATGTGCATGTAAGTTGTCTGCTGTGTATTTGTGTTGTATGTAAGTTATGTATTTGTGTTGTATGTAAGTCATGTGTATGTGTGTTGTATGGAAATCATGTATTGTGTATTTGTGTTTTATTTAAATCATGTATTGTGTATTTGTGCTGTAAGTCATGTATTGTGTATTTATGCTGTAAGTCATGTATTATGTACTTGTGTTGTAAGTCATGTATTGTGTATTTTTAAAAAATTTTTTTATTCTTTTCCTTTCATACAAGAAATTGTCCATACTTACAAGAGTTGATTGTCTATACTTATAAGAGTTGATTGTCCATACATACAAGAGTTGGTTGTCCATACTTATGAGTCGACTGTCCGTACAAGAGTTGATTGTCCATACATACAAGAATTGGTTGTCCATACTTATATGAGTCGATTGTCCTTACAAGAGTTGATTGTCCATACATAACAAGAGTTGGTGGTCCATACTTATGAATCGATTGTCTTTACAAGAGTTGATTGTCCATCTTATGAGTCACTTGTCCTTACAAGAGTTGATTGTCCATATTTACAAGAGTTGATTGTCCATATTTACAAGAATTGATTTTCTATACTAATGAGAGTTGATTATTTGTACTCAAGCCACAACTTATTTAACCTTCCTTTCTGCACTTTGCCAACAGGCCATGTAACCAGAAGCTTTTGGAAACATACTCCTTGGCAATTTCATATTTCTGTCCTCAGTATTAATTTGACTTCACGTCAGCAAGTTTTGTTTTTAGTTCACAGTAGTTTTTCATCTTTTCATTAAGTTAATCAAAGGTTTACTCATTGTTCGGATGTTTTGTTGTAACTACTGTACCGATGAAGTATGTATATAATCAAAACATTGACTTTTGGTGTAATTGTCTATGTATTGTTTACCTATAAAGTGTTTAGAATTTTAATATTGCATTAGTAAGCATAAAGAGTTTTTAAAAGTTTAAAAGCATGGTTGTGGACTGGTTAATCAAATTATATGCAATTTTATGATTTTCTTATAAATTAAAAAAAATTAGTAGTGTAATGTGTTTTTATCTTGAACTGTTACTAATAAATTGTTTAATGAAGTAAATATTTCCACCTCATTAACATAAATTTATTATATAACTGCAGCATTAAGTGTGATAACATTTAAAATATTGTTTTATTGATCAGTTGATCCTCTCCACATATTGTTTGCGGAGGAAATTGGATTCATTTTGGAGACATGCAAGCAGGATGTTGACAGTGTGTGTACAGAGTTTTACAATGCTGGTGTCAATTGTTATGTTATTGGCTCATCACTAGCCTTCACATCAAGTGCAGAGCCATTGGTAGGTATACCCATGGGTTTGAATAGGCTTTTATTAACACTCTCCCAACCATCACAAAGTTACTGCTTCCTTTATTAACACCTTCAGGCCATTAGTATATACTGAAAGTGTTTGATTTTGCCAATTTATTAACATCTTCACAACCTTCTGTAGATATTAAAAATGTTTGATTTTGCCTTTTGTTCATCCCTTCAAATCCAGCAGACTAATAGGCACTTTTAAAGTGTGTATGATGGTGGTGGTGGGGATGAGGTTGGGGAGTTGGTGTTTTTGTTTTTTTTCTTTTGTTAAACACTTCACATCAATAAGTAACAGAGCTGTTACTGCAGGTGTGCTTTTTTCTTATTAAGCCTTCAATCAGTACACACACACTTACACATGGCTAAATTCACTATTGAACACAGTTTCACTTTTAATCACATGTTCACTTTTGAAATCACAGAGTATCAAGTGACTGGTTCTGCATGATACTGCAAGTGTATTTGATGCACTCAATAAATCCTCAATCATTAAGTTATCTGCTATCATGAGCTTCGGATACAGGTAACTATGTCAACAAAATGAATTAGATTTAATTTATGTATTCATATTACTATTAGACATGGTATCCTTATTTCTGCTGATATTCTTTTTTCCAACAACTTCAGGTGAATATTTCTGTCAACAAAACTGAGGTATTATGTATGCCAATGACAGAACTGCGTGACATTTGGGAGGAGACAAGTTTTGTCCTGGAGCGTCGTCAGGCTAATCCACACTGTGTACAACAGGAACAGACAGGACTTAAAGCACGAATTGCCCCACCATACAATCTGACCTTCGACCCAGACCTACCTCTTGCTGTCGCTACTGTTGGTATGAAAACTGCTTTGTTTTCTTCTAAAATTTATAATTACAGCAGTAAATAAACTCAATAGCAACTCTCTGCAAATCCACCAATCTATCCTAAAATTTTTGTTTAATTACTGTTATAAGTAAAGTCACTGTGAAGACAATGCCAGTTATACTGATATGCTCTTTACCTGGTGCCACATTCAAATAAGTTTAATGACAGTGAAATTACTTTGAAACCAGTGCAAGATATAGATAGTGTTATGTTGTTTACCTGCAACTATTTCAAAGTTTTCAGTTTCTCTGACTTGGATTTGTTTTCACGAATGCTTTTTCACAAGTTTGGTTTGATATGTGATAGTGCTTTCACAATATTTTACTCTTCTGAAATAAAGGATGATGAAAATCTTTACAAAATAATTAATGTTTACATACATTAGATAATTTTTTTCTGGGAATTTAAAGAATGATTACTCATTTAGAATTTTGGGGAAATTTAACAAATTATTGTTTAGTTAGAGACTTTTGGGGTATTTAAACAAATTGTTGTTGTTTTTATGAAATTATTGTTTATTTATATGCATATTTGGGGGAATTTTGATTGAGATTCTTTTTTAAATTTATAGAAATTATTGTTGATAGACATGCATTTTGTAGGAAGGAGTACTTTTGATGACTGGCTAATTGTGAAGCTTTTCCAGTTTGTGAATCATATTTTTTTTCCAATTGATCCTTTACTTGGTTGGCACATAGTTGTGGATTAACTATAGGAGACTGTCAAAAAAGGTGGAAGTTTGATTTAATTCAGTTTATTGAAGATTTTGCTTGAAATGTGCCAAGACTATTGTGATAATGATTATAGTGACCTTCAGGTCATCACCTTACAAGTAATTTGCTCTATCATATGAATGTTTTACTTCACATTGTGTGAAATGATCTTTGTTGTCTAATTTGTATTATAAATGATAATAGATTTAAAACTAACTTAATTATTGTGTGAAATGATTTTTGTTGCCTAATTAGCAATATAAATTTTAACAGATTTGTACCTAACTTATTTTAATAGTAAAAATACATGCACTTGACATTAAAAAAATCCAGTAATTTTAATTAGATTTATTTTTATTTCTTCTCACTACACTATAATGGCTGTATAAAACCATATAAAAATATTTTATAACTGAGAGAATATTTTTCCATAGATACACTTGTCTTTTACAAATTAAATACTTTTTAAAAAAATTATCTCCAAAGGGCTCTTTTTGTTTTTTTAGAGATTATACTTTTCTTAAATTATCCATTTTGGCAATTACTTAAAATCTTTAAAATAAAATATGCAGTGAACTACAGTAAATCCTAGAATGTCAAGAAAACTTTACATTATAAATTAGCATATTACAAGTCTTGTTTTCCCACAAGAATAGTATTCATGAGAAATTATAACTGCAGTGTATTCTTTTTCAGAATACAAGAACTAAAGTACTAAACCTTTTTATTTAAGCATAAATAACAGCACTATTGATGACACTCTTAAACTTAGATGAAGGTACATTTCATTAAATATAATTCAAGAATTTTTCAGCCTTATTAGCCAAAATAAGAATTTTTGTTTGTTTGTGAAATAGGAGCGAGTAGTCAAATTAAAATCAGAATATTGTCATAGCTTTGAATTAATATTTAAAGCAACAATTTAGAAAATTCATAGGCAAGTGTTCTTTGTAAATCATTGCAGCTTTACTCCACTTTGACACTCACAAGGTAGTACATTGAATAAACTATTAAAATTTCAGTGTCAGATACTAGAGCAAGGGATAGAACTCCAAAGACCCCTAAGAGCTAGATCAATGTGTTCCATGACATAAAATTACCTTTAATATCCATTGTTATTTAATTAGAGGTATATAAGGAGTACAAATTAAATTCATTGAAGAATTTGTAATTTGACACCTGAACATTTTTCTAAGTGAACATCATTTTAATGACTTCTTGCTAACATCTGTTTTCAATTATCAGATTATGATAATTCTTATTCTGTTCTAGCTTCACCACCTCGAGTTGCTATTATTAGAGAAGAGGGGAGCAATGGTGATAGAGAAATGGCTGCTGCCTTTCTCAGTGCAGGATTTGAACCCTGGGACATTAATATGCAGGACTTAATGGATCAGTCAGTGACATTAGATGGTTTCCGCGGTGTTGCCTTTGTTGGTGGCTTTAGTTATGCTGATGTGTGTGGCTCTGCTAAAGGTACACATTGTCACTTTGATTAATTCAATTTCAACATAACTTTAACTCATTGCAGCATTTTAGGTTGTGTTATTCTTTGGATATTCAACATTTTAGGAGTACATCAAAAAACTTTTTCAAAAATCACCAAGGAAGGAAATTACGATTTTACCTTAAACTATATATATTGCATAATCATTACATGATCATGCTTTTTTTTTTATAATATAAACACGAATACAGAAATGTTTAGTGATTTCTGATAAATATTTTATTGTAATCATTATTGGATTTTAAAATATTCAGTGTCTGACACTAGAGTTCACACTAAGTATACAAATTGTCTGGACATACACATTCCATTTCTGATACCTGAAGTTCACACTCTATACAAATTGTCTGTTTTGGAACAGATTGAGTTTAATCCCAGATATATCTTATTCATCATTCTGTGTTATCACTAAGCTCCCATTAATATGAACCTTAAATTTTTGTCAGGCATTTTTTAAAAGTAATTGGTGCTCATTTTATGCCTCATAATTCTAACAAAGTCTTTATTATGTGTTTTAAATTTAATAAATTAAAAAAAAATACGAATCTCATTCATTTATGCAAATTAACATCAAATCAAACTGTCTTGTTTTTATTTTGTTCTGTCATTATTTATAATTTTTACATAATTTAAAATTTATGATGTTCAGGTTGGGCAGCAACTGCTAGATACAATCAAGTAGTACGAGAACAGCTGGGCCATTTCAAGGCTCGGCCAGATACCTTTAGCCTGGGTGTTTGCAATGGCTGCCAATTAATGGGACTGTTGGGATGGGTGGCTCCGTATGGTGCAGGTAAATTTCATCACGCAGAATTCACCCTAATGCAAATAAGATTTGAAATGCCATAATTCTTGTTATAATGATATTTTGTTACATTTTTTTATTATTGGAACATATAATAATTTTATTGACTTCTAGCAACAAAATTTTACTGTTTGCATTTTTTCTTCCTTTAAAAGTCTCCATCCTGAAGGAAAAGAACTGTCATCTAATTATAACTCTTCATATTTTTTCCTCCTTTAAAAAGTGTCCATCCCATATGAAAAAAACTATGTGTGATTATAACTGTGGTTTTTCCTTCCTTTAAAACATACCCATCCAATAAGAAAAAAAAATGATTGTGATTATAACTGTATTTTGTCCTTTAAAAAGTGTTCACCCCAAAGGCAAAGAACTGTCATGTGATTATAAATGTTTGGGGAGTTATGACTCATAAATATCTGCTCTCTTTATTACCTGTGCTCCAGTTTTAAGCAAGTATAGTTTCCATGAAGATTTAATATTAAACTTATTTCAGGCAATATGTGCATTTATTGTCTTCTGTTATGTTTTTATTTATAATATTTTTACAGTATCTGATGTACTCATTTTTTATTTATAATTCAGTCTCTGAAAAAAAACGTGTGCTTTGAATTTCAAAATACGAATCTCTTTTTCTTTGAAATGCTCATTGCACAGTACTGTATGTGCTTTCAAATGGAAGTTTTTTCATTTCTTCTTTGTAATCCACTTTTTCATAATTTGTGATATTTGAGAAATGTGGAAAAAAAAAAATTTTGGTTTATGCAGCCATATGCACTGCAATATTTAACCATGTTTTAATTTTTCAAACTTTGCGTTTAATGCAAGATATTATGTCCGAGAGCATATGCAGATTATAGTTCCCTCTTGTGATGTCACATGTTATATTGCTGTGGTGAGAAGTCAGTCTCACAAATGAACAAGAGCTCTGATTTCTTTCAGAAATATTGATTTTCAATACAAAAGTAAATGCATTTATACAAATCTCTGAAAGTTTTAAATTTTGCAGTCTTGATTCTAAGAATAGGAATTACTCATTTCATATGGATTTATTCTTATCTGTGGCTGAGCTAGATTCCATTTCACCTGGTCTTTACTATGGACCTATGCAATAGCATATGTGCTTGTTTGGATTTGGACACAAAACCTGAAATATTAACAATATGTTGCATACGATCTTTTTACATTTTACACTTATGCATTTGGCACTTATGTTTATGTTAATAACTACAAATACATGTGAATGTAATTCTATTTGCTTTATATTTTTATGTAATCAACAGCATGCTGATAAACTATGGCAATATTATCTTAAGGCAAGTATATATTGTGGTGACTTGACACAGAAATGGGCCTAGTTATGTTAATTTTGGCATTGTAGAATGATAAATCATCATTTTTTAGGAGAGTGTAATTCATCTTCCAGCTTCTGAAGGGGAGACCCAGCAAGGAGTGTTCTTGGATCATAATGACTCACAGCGGTATGAGTCTCGCTTCAGCACATTGTCTGTGGGTTCCAGTCCTGCTATTATGCTGCAAGGAATGGAGGGCACAGTATTTGGCATGTGGGTGTCACATGGAGAAGGTAAGTTTTTATTAGACTTGTGGTTGTCATATGGAGAGTATTACATTTCCTGGACTTGTTTTTTGTGAGTATGACATGGAGTGTAGAACATTTCCTGGACTTGTGAGTATGACATGAAGTGTATAACATTTCCTGGACTTGTGAGTATGACATGGAGTGTAGAACATTTCCTGGACTTGGTGAGTATGACATGGAGTGTAGAACATTTCCTGGACTTGTGAGTATGACATGTAGTGTATAACATTTCCTGGAATTGTGAGTATGACATGGAGAAGGTGAGTTTTTACTAGACTTATGGGTGACAAATGGAGAATGTAAACTTTCGGCATTTGTGGGTGTCACATAGAGAGTGAATTTTCTTGGTCTTTATAAATTCTCTTGGACTTTTGTGTCACATGGAGAAGGTGAGTTTTTACTAGACTTGTGGTTGTCACATGGAGAGTGTAAATTTCTTGTCTTTCTGTGGTCATTGCATAGAGTTATTAGGTTTTACTAGATTTTTTTGTGGGTGTTGCATTGATGTGATATTTTTATGGACTTTTTGGGGTGTTTGAAGAAGGTAAATTTTTATATCACCATAGAATGAACTTTACTAGACTTTTTGTGGTTGTCACCATAGAGAGGATGAACTTAGCTAGACTTTTTGTGGATGTCACCATAGAGAGGATGAACTTAGCTAGACTTTTTGTGGTTGTCACCATAGAGAGAATGAACTTTACTAGACTTTTTATGGGTGTAACCTTGGAGAGGGAGAGTTTTGTCAGACTTTTTGGGGTGTATTCTCAAGAAAGTGAGTTCTCTTAGACTCTTTTACATAGAGATAATGAGTTATATTAGACTACTTAAACTTCTCTTTTAATGATTTTAATTCTGAAAGAAATTAATTTTGTCAATTATTTTTATTTTTGCAATTGATTGTCAGTATTTATTTCTAATATCATCATAGGAATTAATAAATATTAATAATTATTAAAAATTAATAAATATTTAAAAATTGTGTCATGAGAATTTATTAGTCTCATATTGCCTTAGTCATGGTAGTAGACCTTATTCCCCTTTTCTGAAATATTGCCTTAGCCTTGGTATTAGACCTTTTCCCCCTTTTCTGAAATATTGCCTTAGCCATAGTATTAGACCTTTTCCCTCCTTTTTGAAAAAAAAAGAAGAAAATGTTCCTTCTTGTAAAAGGCAAATACTAAACTGTTCATATGACACAAACTGTGCATTTATTAAAAAATTATCAGACTATTTTCCTTTTTCTAAAGATATGCTCTAAATTGTTGACACAAGCTCTGCCTTTATTGAAAAGTTCTTTAATACTTATTAGAAGAATAAGTAATTTTTATTATGACTAAATAAATTATTCTTTTTAACAGGACATATTGTTTTCAAAGACAATTCCATCTACAATCACATTATTAGCAACAACCTTGCCCCAGTTCGCTTTGTAGATGATGTTGGCAATCCAACAACAGTTTACCCTTTGAACCCTAATGGGTCTATTGATGGAATTGCGGGGATTTGCTCTGATGATGGACGCCACCTGGCTATAATGCCACACCCAGAAAGGTGTTTCTTGGCTTGGCAGTGCCCTTGGATGCCAACAGAAATGCGTGCGCACTTGACTTCCTCTCCATGGATACGGATGTTTCAGAATGCCTATCAGTGGTGTGTTAAAGAATTTGCTTGAAAAGGGTAAAAGACATTTCCAGGTCTTTACTCAGATTGTAAGGAATCTCTTATACATATCCAACTATTATTATTTTGTGTACTCTGTAGAACGCTGGGTCATGTTGCTTGAAGTTCAATATCTGTCAACTGTCTTATTCTGTCTTGTTTGTTACCAGTGAGTTTTTCTAGTTCCCATTATTATGGGAGTGAATCACTCTAAATAACTATTACAGTTTGCGTAGAGTCTTGATTTGTTTCTTTTTTAAAACTTAAACTAAATAAGTAAAATAAGTCTGTGTATTGTAATTGATAAAAATAATAATGTTATGAATGTTTTACAATGTTTCTCCACATTAGCATGAAATTGTTTTGTGATACCCTATCTGTATCAATATGAAATGGATTTTTTACAATATCTTTTCCGTGTCAACAAGAAATTAACTTTTATGTCTTTTCCACATCAGTATAAAATGAATATTTTACAATGTGTTTACTATGTCAAAATGAAATGAATGTTTTATGTTTTTTCTACATCAGTATGAAATGAATGTTTTATGTTTTTTCTACATCAGTATGAAATGAATGTTTTTAATGTCTTTTCTACATCAAAATGAAATGAATGTTTTACTGTGTTCTACTGTCTTCTGCATCATGACTTGGCTGTTTTTTAGCTTCTAAGACATTGAAATATTAGAGTTTTATTCGGTACTAGTTAACAAAACATTTATCAAACTTTGTAAAATAATTCTGGTATAGTTTTGTTTTTTTTGACCAAAGATGAACCATGTCTTATAAACTATTGAAGATTGTTTTAGTAAAAAAACAATTTGATTTGCATTTATTTCCAGTCCAGAAATGGTATTTTTAAAATGACAAATGTTGAATGAATTGTTATCCCTTCACTGCCTGGAACTAATCATATCCATTATTCATCAAAAACGGTAATCATGTTTTTGAAAGAGAACTCTGCTCATCTTCTTTAATATCACTTTGCTCATTAACTGCTAACATTCTGTTTGATTTTGAGGTGATATATTGGTATCAAAATATAGAAACTTTTTCTGGGAATGAAGTTATATACTTTTTTATATTGGTGGTATATTGATATTAAAATACAGAAAACATGTTCTGGCAATAAAATTAACAAAAAATTTTAGGTGATATATTGATATCAAACTACAGAATCCTTTTCTGGGAAATAATTAAATAATTTTATAGGCCTGATATTGAAAAGATTTGAAAACAATTGTTTTGTGCATAAATATCTTCAGACCTTTTTCTTGTGCATTTAGAACAAAGGATTATGACTCAGTCAAGATAAGCATATATATATTAGGACTGCCCATTTTAATGATTAATCTTCCGATTAATTGCTAAGAAATTTTAGCGATTAATTTATTTCATGACAATTAAATTTCAACTAATTTTCTTCCTTACTTACTGAAACAATGCTAATATTTAGTTGCACTAGAAGTTTTTATTTGTAATTATTTTTTACTGCCAAAATGGCTGATTCTAAGATGAAAGATTATAAACCGGTTAAAGGTAAATTGCGTGACCATTTTGGTTTTAAAGTAGACGATAACAAAGTTATTAATGTTGAGAAGGTATACAGTTTTAGTTGTTTTTATCTATTAATTAATCGTTAATTGTTGTAAGATTAATTGTCAAAAAGATCATTAATCTTTAACAACCCTAATAGATAGATAGATATGCCTCTTGTATGCATTATGCATATATAGACAGTTACTTAACAATAATCTGTGTAAATATTATTTTACTAATGTTGGAGGGTACATATATACCATCTTGAAGATGTTTTGTCATTAAATATTGCATTGAAGATTTTTTTAACTGCTAGAAGTAATACTGTGAAACTTATGTCTGACTTTGCTAAATTTATTGCATTGTATTGTTTTAGGCTTTCATTAAGCAGTACCCAGTAAACCAGGTAAAATGTTAAAATAAATATATTCTACCCAGAAAAATATTAATATTTATTTAGAATTATTTATTATAATAACACATGTGCTTGTGCACACACATATGCATGCATGTATCTCACACAATCATCTCTTACAATCCTTCAGTCTGGCTTCCCCAGATGTACAGCTCTATTTGCAAAGCAGTTTACAAGTTAATATTAAAACAGAAGATTACAGGTTATCTAGTCATAAGTGTGATAATATTTATTTTGTGCAAAGTGAATCCCATTACTTGAGGAATATCAGACATGCTGCTAGATTGATATCTTCCCTGTGTGCTCAAGGCTTGTATACACAAGAAAATACTTTTTCAAATTAATGTTAACATAGCTTGTTTACAAAAGGAAATATTTTTTAAATTATGCAACAGAATTATGACTCTTGTAGAAGGTATTACACAACTTAATGCCTGATTATGTGATCAGAGTATTATGTACAATTTATATTAAAGACCAAATGAAAAGGAATCTAGGTCAACCTGCAAATGAGTGCAGTCAATAGATTTAGATTTCTGATTATGTATATAAAATTTCAGAACCATAATTTTAGTGGATATTGCAATATACATGATCAAAAGTATGTGTTTCAGTGTTAGCAATGTACACAAACAAGCTTAATGACAACACATAGGACTAAAATGCCACTCTTTTATACTGAAGGTATGGTATTTGACAAAAAGAAATCTGCACGAATGTCTCATGGTATTTCAGACTGGACCTATAGCCCAGAGCATTTTAGCCATTTTGTCATCATGTGATGATGTGAATAACCAAGAATTTTGTTTTTTTATTCCTCATTTAACACTAATAATAACATTTATAAGACATGGCAACTACTTAATTTTTTTCAGAATGTTTGAAAATCTGATTACTGAAGTATCTGGGTTTTATATAGTTTGAAGTGGGTCCATTCCAGTTTTAAATAGCTTTTGGCAGCATCATTCCATATGGATACCAGCATTAATGTAGAGCCTACTCTGTCAATAGAAATATTTCATAATGCTATTAAGCATGAAAATTACTAATTTTAATTTGCTCTGTCCACCCCATTTTACTACTATTTTCTCATACGGAAAATATAAACTTTATTGTTTTCTATTCAGCTTATTGGTTAGAGTGTGTGTATTTGTTTGAGAGAGTGTTAAAATGTATGCAATGATGTGTAGCATGTTATTTCAATTAACTTACATAATGATCATTCAGTGAATTTACTACTTTTCAAGATGGATGATGCACCATAATTGATTGGTGCCATGTGATTTATTAAGTTTCTGCTATCCCATTCTTTGCAACAGTATCTGAAATTCTGTATCTAAATGATTATTATTTTTACTAATAAGTAATAGGACATTGTTTTTAAAAAAGTCACGAGATTCTTTGTGCTGATAAAATCACACATCGGAAAAATGGAACATATTCCAGACACATCATTGAAATTCTCTTTTCATCTCTATGTTGACATATCACTGGAAAACTCAACACATTCCTGCTCACTAATTCACACTACATAACTGACAAGCTCTTATGATCTCATTATAGCAACTCATTTCACTGAAAAACTATTAATATCTCTGTATTGACAAATCACATCACTAAAAAATACTTAATATATGCTGACAAATCATAAGACATCACTAAGCTGATAAATCATAACAAAATTAAACACCTATACTGATAAATCATTGAAAAACTGAGCATCTCTATGCTGAAATATCACTGAAAAAATGAATATCTCAACAGTAATAAATTACAATACTAAAAAATGTGAACATCTCTACTGTAAAATCATATCTCTTTGAAACCCTATGAACATCTCCATAAGTTGATAAGTCACAACACTGAAAACATCTGAACACCTCTATATATCACATCACCTCACTGACAAAATCCTGATATAGAATACTTTTACAGTACTATGTTTTATTATTGTAGGCCAAAGACGTTTCTAATATCTACATTTTCCATATATATTTTTAAACACTTAACAATCTTTCAATTTTAATTGCATTTTACACTATAATATTTTAATACAAAATTTGTATTAAATGAATTATTATGTGAAAAACAAGAAAGCTTCTGATCTTTGTGTAATACAGATTTTATTGTGCAATGGAAGTGAGAGTCATTTAACACACAAACTGCTTTGCAATATATATAGACACAATGTCTGTAATGGTCAAACTACATTATAAGTAATAATTATAGTTAGTAAAAATTAACGACAAAATCATTAAAATTCTAAGTAGTAAAAACTATTATGAAACATGTATAAAATGATTTTGATCGAACAACTACTTGTAATTTCATTTAAAAGCATTTCTTAAATTTAAAAAAAATTTTAATTTTAAAATAGCATTGACACACAGAGAATGTGTCCAATCGTAACTACAAGCAAAAACAGTAATATTATTGTAATATTCTAAGCACACAAGTTAGTCATGATATGTTGTGCAAAATTAATACCAAAGGTATTTGGCCACACTCTATATGCCAATCAAGTTTTCACAACCAAAATGGATCCAATGCAGCAGTTGAAAAATACAATGAGACTTTTCAAAACTAGTCCAACAATCACGCTCTAATCTTTACAAACGACCAACAAAAAGTTCATTTATTTTTCTGAAGAACACATTAATCATTGTGAACTCACAAAAGAGGAACACTGCAAATAATAGATTGACAAAATATTTTTTGAAAATAAGAATTAAAACGTGAAATCACAAACTCTGAAATTAATATAAACATATGCTGAAAACATGGGTTAAAAAATACAAGTACCTTCAAAGATTAATACAGTTCAAACAAATTTTGTGACACATGTATTCCTTTTATGTCTGTTTTGCAATGAACCAAATTAGCAATTGTATACATTAAAACTGAAGAAATACTTACCACACAAAATATACACAAGTCAGAATCAGTCATGATTAATATTTAAATGCAAATGAACAACAAAATCAAAGAAATATTTGGATAAAGGAAAACTAGGTGGTCCTCTTAAGCATGATTGTCTTTGTGCTTACTTGTCATAGAACACAAAAAAGGAACAAGGGCGATACACAACCTTTAAATGTTTGTTTTCTGTTTTAGTCACAAGAAAAGGGCACAAGGACAAAACTAAAGGCACTCTAGGTTTTCCCATGTTTACGTGTCATCATCATGTCATATACCAGTAACACTGCAAACAGCCATCAATTTGCTATTATTTTAATTATCAGCATCTTAAGTACACAGTATGATAGTAACATTAGCAATACAGTTTTTGCATGATGGTAAAACCAATATATTCATTAGAAAACAATGTACAAGGCTTTCGAATAATTATTAGTATTAGCACAGTTTAGTACTTTTATGAAAACATTTTAGGTCCATCCTTCAACTACAAGGGATATATCAAAAAGTATTTGCAAAGTATGTTTTTGTACCACTTCTAAGTGCACCTATTTCCAAGACAGATCCTTCACCCCACTGTTTAAATCACTTGATCCAGTGTTACACAAACTTTTGTATGCCTTCAAGGACAAGTGTCTTTGGTGGAAGCATTTTTGCCTCCTTCAGCATTTCAGACATTTGCAAGAGCCCAAAACATACTTCAAAGACCCCAAGATAACTTTACAGTATATTTTTGAAGGGCCCAATGTTGTTTTTTTTTTAAAGTATCTTTCAAGTGTTGATGACATCTTTATAGTATCTTTTCAAGGCCTCTTCAAAGCATCTTTCAAGGGCTTGATGACATCTTTATAGCATCTTTTCAAGACCTCTTTTTCAGGGGCTCTTCAAAGCATCTTTCAAGGGCCCCATGGTCTCTTCAAAGCATTTTAAAGGCCCAACCAATGGCCTCCTCAAAGCATCTATCAAGGCCTCATTGACCTCTTTAAAGCGTCTTTTAAGGGCTCAAACATAAGTTGATGGAATTATATCAGGACATTTTGTGCTACTTTTAATAAATATGTTGCAGGTATTTTTTCCACTTATCTTAGTACCTTGTATCAGAGAATGAATAACAGACAACAGTTCTGAATAAGTCATAATATTTGCATAAAAGCAATGGTTAACATCATTAATAACTGAAATAAAATGCATTCACTTAAGAGAGTTTTCTGACAACAATTAAAACTGTGCTGAAATAAGACTGTAGAAGAAACTGAAGCCTTTTCTTTTTAGAGGCAAATTTTGGGGGTAAACATGACGTAGCAAAGGTGTCACTTATACAATGAACCAACAAACAGAAAATTACTAATTTTAAGGTGGTTTTTTGTATCAAGGAGTAGTCCCTGATATAACAGATTGAAGCAGAGCTGTGCTAAACTGAATATTACCATCTCATTCAGTAGAGACTTTCAGTGTACTGGATCACAGATTTGCTATGATGTGGGTTGCATTGTATTTAAGATTTGCTATGATTTAGGTTGCACTGGATCAGCGATTTGCAAAGATGTAGGTTGTACTGTATTTAAGATGTGCTATCGTATAGGTTGCATTGTATCAGAGAACAGAAATTTGCTATGATGTATAGGCAGATAGTACAGTTTATCAAAAAGGTTTGTTATGATATATGTGCTGTTTCAAGGAGCAGAGATTAACTATTACACTGTGTATCCAATAGCAGAAATTTACTATGAAATAAGTACTAATGCATACCAAGGAGCAGAGATATATGACAGAGGCTGAATTTTGCAATCAAAAACAGAAAGGAATATTAATTTTCATGATGGTGTAACAAATCTACTTTTACCATTCCACTGGAGAGAATGAACAAAGATTTACTTGAATGAGTTAAAAAAAAATTTTTCCCCAGGCTGCTGGTCCAAACTTTATCTCATATGCTCATCTTGACAAATTCTAACAATGAAAATCTCAAAAATAATTATTTTAAAAACATATTATAAAGTGTTTATATTTCTGCATATGTATAACTCCCCCCCCCCCCCCATCCAGTTTAGCATTTTTGTGGATTTTAAGTAAAACAGGAAATAAATATGAACTTCACCTTTTCCTTTTTCATTCCAAGCTATTTCAGTTACCAGATAGCTAATATGTTTAAAATATGTTCTGCTGTGTCCAAATTACTAAAATTGACCCATCACAATATAAATAATTAGTCCTGTCCTGTCCGACATGATTTCTAGGCATATGAAAAATATTTTACCCATCAAAATCAGCCACGTTGGTCACACTGGAAAAAATAAAATTTCAGGTTCTATTCTCATGTACTTACATTACTGCAGGGTACATGATGAATAGTCTTGACAAACTGTCACATTTTGATCTTAAGTACTTATTACAGGGTACATGATGAATAGTCTTGACAAGTGTCACGTTTTGGTCTTAAGTACTTATTATAGGGTAATGAGCATAAAATCTTATTACATTCTCCCAATGTTTTGTTTTAAAGTACTTAGTACAGGGTACAGTGAATAAAGTCTTTCTTCCCACACTGTCATATGTTTTGTTCTTGAGTACCTAATATTGGGTTTTGTGAAAAAAAAAATTGTCAGAATTTCAGCAGGTCTTTCTCTTGGGTACTTATTACAGGGTCAAGCAAATAGTCATTAGTGACTGGTTGAACCCGAGGTTCAGAAAACTTTCAGTGAAACACTCTTAAAAAAAAATTAAGTACATTTGCACTGAAATAGGGTAATTTGGATTTATACACATAAAGGACCAGTAGCAAAAATCAGGTTAATAAATAGTTGCCTTTTTCTGGACAAGAAGTATATGTATCAAGTAACCAAGGAGGAAGTGTGTGTATCATGTTACCAAGGAGGAAGTATGTGTATCATGTTACCAAGGAGGAAATATGTGTATCATGTTACCAAGGAGGAAATATGGGTATCATGTTACCAAAGTATGTGTGCTTTTACCATGTGTAGGATGAAATACATGTTTGTACCACATATACAAGAGGAAGTACATGTATGTACCACTCACACAAGGAAGAGGTACTGGTACCATATATGCAAGTACTACTATATATACAAGGAGGAAGTAAATGTACCATGTATACAAGATACAAGATATGTAACATACACACAAGTAGTATATGAATGAATCACTCTCACAGCTTAACCTAAATGTGATGTCCATGCAGACAGTTACCCATTACAGCACAGGTGGAAGCTTTTATTTTTCTCAAAAGTCTTAGTGTGACAGAATGCATTCAAGCAGCTGATCTAGTTCTCCTAAAAATTCTACATAACTCAAAAATAATTCAAGCTGTAAAACAAATGCCTTAGTCTTACACTTTGATACTATCTACTGATAACATTTTAAATCTTGTTACTTTCTACAAAATCAAAGATAAGGTAAATGACATTTGGTATGTTGGAAAGCCATCAAAATTTTCATAGGTATCATGTCCATTTAGGGTATAACATAAAACAGTTTATAAATTAATGAATTGTTTCAAAGTTTAGAAACAACAAAAAACAAGCTGATAATTTAAAATCAATATTTCATACCCAATCTTTTTCTTACCTTCAGATATTTAAAATATAACTCTAAATCACCAGTATTTTTTTTATAATGAATTATACTTTAAATTCAGAATAAGACAAAAGAAAAAAAAAACAATATTAAAGTAATGCTGAATATAAACTTATACATTTTATATACATTAGGTTTCTATATGTATCCATTGCTTGGAGATTACACTAGAAATAAATGCAATAAAAGCCAAAAGAAACACAATACAAATGGAATGCTTGGAAGTATACTCTCTCACATGTACACATACAATTTTATTCAGATGGTATTACAAAAATTGCCAGGAACACAGGTACAGCATAAATTGTAGCTAGCACAATCATGCTACTATTTATGACATACTGCAATAGAGTACCTTGTCATCACTATAATAAAGTCAGTCCTTGTGATGAGTGGGAAGAGATGGTACTACAATGGTTCTAATTGCCAGGAACACATACTGACATAAGATCTAGATAACACAATCATAATGCTATTTATATCCCATCACATCACACAACACACATACACTTTGCTATTACTATCGTGAAATAAATCTTTGTGAAGGGTGGGAAAGACAGGGTATCCTCTGTGGGATATGCTACTTCATATACATAATCTTAACAGACTTAATAGATTTTCCACACCTGATGTCCACTCTAATCCCAAAAAAGTGACTGATGGTAATACAATCAAGAAGGATTCATTTATCTGAGTTGAGAAACCACATTTAAAAATAGTTTGCATTATAATTTAATTTTTTTTTTAATTAAACACTGTGCAGCACACACAAAAAGTACTGGCAAGAAACAAACAGGTCAAATCTAACAGTAAAAAACAATGTTATTGTGATTTGTATGGTGTGAATTATTCTTATCAGTTCAAATTTGTTTACTTGTTTTTGAACTGATTTCTTCAAAAGATTCACTAATTTTTCTGGTTATCAACCTTTACTCTTTGCAAAATGCGTGTAATCTATAAAATGATTTGTATTGTTTACAAAACATAAAACAACTCTGTAAAGTCTTGTTTAATGACAGTTTTACTTTCAGGTTAAACCATTGCTTTTGTTGTGGATTTCTGATGTGCACATTTTAATAGTAATATAATTTCTTCACTTCTAAGAATTTCACAATAATTTTTATTTGTGCAACATTTAATGCATTCCATAAGATTATCCCCCTTTCATAGTGGGTACTGTAAAAATCAAAGTACAAATTGTTCCTAAGAATTTTAAAGATCTTAGCAGAAGTTAACTAAACAATTATACTTCCATTCTTTAAATCAGTGACAGTGCACAAAGTCCTCTTTCAATACACAAAATAAAAATATTTCTATCAATGACCATTAAATAGCAAATCACGAACATATGCCAGGTCTCTCCCAAGTACATTCAATGCATAAGAGCATTATGAAACATTTTTTAATTTTTGTTGTTGTTTATATAAATGTTTAAGATTATATTAGCCAAGATATAACTAACAGATTAAAATTAATAATCTAAAAATAAAGAAATATTTTTATACAGTAGAAAAATTAATTTTATAATAAAAACTATTTTTCTATAGATATGACTAAACCAAATGAAATTCCTCTTAAAAGTTATTACAAGGACATAGTTTTTCCATGGATAAACAATATAAAATATTAAAATACATTGGTTGAAAAGAAACTGAAGCAATTTTTGTTGTTTATTATTATTTTATCAAATTCTAAATATGTGATATATAATTTTTCTCTTCACCAGGTTAAGCTTGTGAAAAATACTAGTTAGTGAGGGAAGGAAAGGACATTGCATATTCCATGATAAATAGCACAGAATAATTATATTTAACACTTTTAAAAATGATACATACAATAGCTGAAATAAAACTTGCAAATAACTTCTTTTGTTCTTCAAAGATACAGAGTTTGACATATTTTAACCAATTCTGTGGTAGCTACTGAAACTCAGTGCATTAAAGCACAATTGGTTGTCAGAAAATTAATTTACGTATAAAGTAATATTTAAGAAACATTGTACTTAGTTAATTTTATTTTAGGTGTGTATTTTTGATAATGACAGCACATTCCAAACTATTTTAAATGAATCACAATAACTGCATACATGCAGTACAAAAAGCTTGTTTATCTGAGGAATGGGATAGGCAGTTTGATGGAATATACCATCAGAGCAAAAAAGAGATGACTTTAGAACTAAATCATTGTATGCTATCATAAAAAATAAAATTAGTTAACAGTAAGTCATAGATTCAATAAGCAGAAATAATTAATTTTTTTTTTTTAGAGATTTAGGGATTCAAAAGTTGTTATGGAAATAAATGCAAGAAATATTTATCACTGGGCTAACACACAACAATGGCTACTGACTGAACTAATTGTAACCACTGAGCTAACACACAACAATGGCTGATGACTGAACTAATTGTAACCACTGAGCTAACACACAACAATGGCTACTAACTGAACTAATTGTAACCACTGAGCTAACACACAACAATGGCTACTAACTGAACTAAGTGTAACCACTGAGCTAACACACAACAATGGCTGCTGACTCTGAACTAAGTGTGGCCACCGTGCCAGCTGATGAGTGAGAAGCACCACCAAGTGGAAGAATCTAGAACCTTGGAGAGAAGCTGCAAGATATCAGAGGGCAGTAAAAATATGCTGCTAAAGAGCAAATTAAACCTGGCTCTATGGATATGTGCCATTAGAGCAAGAGTACTGAATAAATTAGAGTTTGTAATTAATACATTAATGAAGTTAATGGTCAACATGACTATAATAAGTATAAACATTTACACTAAATAAAACATAATTTTCTTTCAGAATCATATGTTAAGCTATAACATATAACAGTTTTATGCAAAGGTTTAAAATTAATACACATACCGGGATAATAAGATAACCCAAAAGATACTGATGTAATCACAATAATATACTCTTTTAGATAATGTACCTTATTGCTTTTAGATAGTATAGCTACATAACTTTTTCCTATATGTACACACATTCTTTAAGGACTTTAACAACTAAGCTATAAAACAAAAACAAGTTTTGAATATAACTGACAATGAACATTGTCCACTATTCAATAATGCATTCCACTGAACTAGTATTTTTAAGTCTTAGATATATACCATTAAAGACGGATAAATCTGCAGGAAAAAAGTATCAAGAATTAATTAACAATATAAGAGTGTAAACAAAAGAACACACTTTTGAAAAACAGGTTTGGGACAATGTTGTAAAATGTTGCTGTATAAACCATTTAGAGACAGTTCGTTCAATGCTGAAGAAATTATGTGACTTCTATAGCAGGTAAATGTCAAGAGGTTCATCATACAGTATATGTACTAATTAGATTGCTACAATGATCAAGAAAACCTCTCAGCCATTGCAGGAAATTATACTGATTTGAAATTAAACAGACACCTGAAAAAAATCAAGGCATTTTGACTTGAATAGATAGATTTTATTGAAAATTATTTCAATGCATTCCTTACTAGCCAAGGGCACCAAACTAAAACATTAAAGCTATAATATATATTGATTGATTAAAGTCACTATCCAGTCTCCAAACCATTGTTGATTTTAATGGCAAGTGAAGAACAAATAGATGAGCAGATTGTAGACAAGGAGATTGGTTAGAAGAGAAAGGAGATTGCAGTCAAAGGGGTGATAAAAGAGTAAGTAGATTGCAGACAAAGAGGTGCTGATAGAAGATAAAGGAGATGATGACACGAACTTAAATTTTGATGACTAGGCAATGATCGGCCCTTATTGTCACATCAGATGTGACCATGAGACCCTAGGAGACAGGGTCTATTTTCTAATTAGTAAATGCTCTAGAATGGTGGTGGTGGTAATAGTGATAGTGTATTGGACAGTTCTACAGTATTTTAGTTCATACTGATATAGTGATGAAAGTATGGTGTGAGGTGACAATATGTGTTGCCTTGCTGCAGGTTTATTGTTGTTGTTACTATTGTTTAAAAAGCATGTTCAGTTTTCTTCTTGATTTTTGTCCATTCTTGGTGGTGGAATAATTTTTTCTTTATGTTTTTCCTGTTTTTGTTAGTCTTGATATTGGTAACGAGAGGTAATTTTTTAATATACACACTTGTATTCATGCAAGCACACAAAAGGTCTAACAATTTCTGGGCCCCAAGTCATCACAATGCTTAAGTTGAAGACAGTGATCAGAATTTTACAAATGGGAAATCTACAGCAATTATTTGGCCCTTATCTACTTTTGGCTCTAGTATATTTGCAAAAGAGAAATATCATGAAAAGATGAAAAGCAGATGACAATAATATCCATATAAGTAATTAGAATTGTGAAATAAAAATGACAAGTATACCATGTGAGAGTTTAGTTGATTTGGTTGCACGAAGTGAAAGGTAATTTAGTATTTAATTAATTTTCTACAGAGACACTTCTAAAAGGAGGGAGAGAAATCTGTTTTTAATTTAATTTTTGCTTTTAGCTGAAGATTGAGGTACCTTATGTATCAAGCCTTAAGGTTTGAATATTTAGTGCCTGAATACTGGAATAGATGGCCAGTTTATGAAACAATATGTAACCCCATTAACTTTATCATACTTGCATGACACACGCACGCACGCACGCACACACACACACACACACACAGAAACTTCCACCAGTCCAGGATCCATCTAAATAAAATAGTTCCATAAGTGAAAATGGCCCTGAATTTCTCAATGGTCCAAATTGGCTTGGGGTACTTCAGGCATCAAGATCTGAAGCTTACTCACTATCAGCACTGTGTTTACCAATGTTTTCTCAGTATGCTAGTCACTCATTATTGGCAGTGAGCCTACTAATGTGTTCTTGTATGTGGCTTTCTTGCTGTTGGTAATTTCTACCACTGTTTTTTTCTGTAAGCAGAAAATTCGCAATCGACACTGTCTATTACTGTTTTCTCTGAATGCAGATCATTCACTACTGCAAGTATGAGTCTACTATTGTTATCTGTGTGTGGCTTATTTGCTCTTGGCAACATCTACCACTGTTCTGTCTGCATACAGTTCACTCATTATTGTGAGTGTCAGTCTACTATTGTTCTTTCTGCATATGGCTCACTATCAGCAGTGTCTATTACTGTTTTCTCTCTATGTAGACCATTCACTATGTCTACCACCATTTCTCTGTTTGTGACACATGTGTTATCATTAGCATCTACCACTAATCAATCTGTAAGTAGTTCACTCGCTTTCAAAGTCTTAAGTGCTACCATTTTCTCTGCATGCAGTTCACTTGCTATCAAAGTCTAAGTGCTACTATTTTCTCTGCATGCAGTTCACTTGCTATCAAAGTCTAAGTGCTACTATTTTCTCTGCATGCAGTTCACTTGCTATCAAAGTCTAAGTGCTACTATTTTCTCTGCATGCAGTTTACTTGCTATCAAAGTTTAAGTGCTACTATTTTCTCTGCATGCAGTTCACTTGCTATCACCTGTGTTTACTAGTGTTCTTTATGTATGTGACTCACTTGCTAATCAAAACTTTCCCCAATGATGATGTGGCATGTATTTTCAATAATCAAACAAGTTAGAAATTGCAATACACACATTTATTGAAAAATAAACCAAATATTTATTAATTATGACTAAATAAATATTTATATAAAAAAATTTAAAAACTACAACCATGAATACCTTCATCATTTAACTAAAACACTGTAAAGTTCTTAGACAAGACTTCGGGGAACTTCACTACCCCTGTTAACCAAAGGAATCAACATGAATTTTATAATCATAAAAATCTGTTAAGTCTAAAGGGCTTTGGCTATAAACATCTGCTTAACAAAGCATTAAGTGAGAAATAACAATTATTAGACTAAAGTACCATAAACCTCACCCAAATTCATCAGACCCTGGGCAAATGCCAGTGAAAAATACATCCCAAATGGTGGTAAACATTACTATTTTAAACAGGATAGATAATCTTCCTAAGAAGGCATAGAGAAATTTAATTGACTAGATATAAGAATAAAACTTTGTATGTGTGTAACTATTTTCCTTCTTCTGATGCTAGCAAATAGTTTGAGATTCTGATAAAAAGTGCTTTTTAAAAAATGAAATAAACCACAGGAAATAAAAGTAATGATGCATATTACCAACAAAACTGTACCCCTACAGTACAGATACAATTTGTATAAATATTAATCTGACCTAAGACTACAATTTGTCTGCAAAAAGTGTTTCATAAATAAAGCAACAATAATTAATCAAGGTAAATACAGACTTTTGATAATTCTAATTTTCCACTTTCATCATCAATATAAAAACAATCAACTTTTTATCAAACTGCCTATTCCTGTGTCAAATTCTCAAAACAATAGTGAAAATGCAGAATGTCAAACCAAACCAACCTAAATTTACATTCTGGAAAACAGAATTTGTTCTTGCACTGATTTATCTTTCCATTGTCTTATTTTCAGAGAACAAACAGTAGCAATAATTTTAAAGCTTATGAGCCTTTGTGGTCAAAGTTCTTATATTATTCACAAATATTTACAGCAACCTACTGTAAGCCTAGATTTAATTTAGAGAGAAGATATCACTGAAGATGTAGTTATAAAATACGTAAGGATGAAGCACAATCATTAAAATAGCTGTTGGCAGTACACATAAAGAAGTCAGAAAAATTATGAATGCACGCTGTTGACATACAAGCCTTGCATAAGACACAAATACATTACTAGTGTTTCTACCACATAAAGTCAGGACTATATGAGATATTCTTTACCATATTCATTACCAGAATTTAATAAATAAATAATTTTTCTATGGGGAAAATAGTGGTCTCCATTAAGGTGTAATACTGAAAGCTTGAATAAATCACATATTTAGATAAACTAAGCTGTTATACAGACTGAATTAACATACAAATCACGAAGTGATGTTTGGGTTCCATAGCTTTTCATATTTTATTTTCTTGAAAAATCTTCATTATGTATAAAAATTACAATAATAATTCAAATGTTTCCGCCAATAAATTTTAATTTGTTCATAATATAAAAGTTTAAATGGCTGCCTATTTCATTATCTGTTTCTTAGTAATGAATCTAGTTAAGAAATAGTGTGTTTGAACCCAAACGTTATGTGATAAATACTGCTCAATTTTCTTCTTGAGAAGGTTATTTAAAAAATATTAATAAATGATGTTCTATCAATAACCCATTAACAAAATAAGTAATATTTAAAAAAATTAAGATAAAGAATAAAATATATGGGTTTTTCCATCCACAGAAACACAAAATTAATCACTCTGTTAGTGAATGTGGTGTATTTTTAATTAATTGTGTGTCGATTAAACTAAAAAAAAAAAAAAAAAGTTTCATACCAAAGTGTGCAGTATACACTTAATATTCTAAGAACTAATCAAGCAGTTTTAAGATCAATCCAATTAGTTTTTAATTGCACCATTGGAGAAAGGCATTAATTGAAGACAAATGAAACGACAAAAGAAAATGAAATTTAAGAGTTTCATTATGATCTCCGTTTTTTTCTTTTCTCCAAATAAGTCCAGCAGCTAATTACAGAATACAAATCAATAATAACTGACACACCCTTTAGCTGACTGTTAGTACACTGTATAGCATTCACTAATTGCTGTACATGTATCTATCATCAACTGTTAGAACACTGGATAGTGCTGAGTAACTAATATACATGTGGAGACTTCCAAGAGTAATAGGTAACTTTTATAATTTTTCTTCTTGCATATTCTCTTCTAGCTCTCTGCAACTTGGTTGTGGGCTGTCTAGACTGGAGTGGAACCTGCAATTTCAACAGAGTCACGTGTTTAGATCATAGTCAACAATTTATGCATGAGTTAATTTTTTTGTTGAGAGTGTGTCATAATTTTAACATGGAGTCATAATTATAACCTATGGACACTTTTGTGTAGATAATCATGGTCACAATTTATGTGTGATTTGTTTATTTGGCATGAAACAGTCAGACTTATAATGTTAAGATATGGTAATATTGCCTTTGGGACAATCCATTGGATATATACACACAAAGTAGCCAAGGGTGTTTGGTATTTGTGAGAGGGAGGTGTGAACAAGCAGACTGAATCAGTAAAGTTAACCGTTACTTTTTTTTATTATTACTATGCATATGTGAATATGAAAAGTGATTCATCTAGTTTACTGAGTGCTTATACCTAAACTCAAAAGCAACAGGTCAAACTGACCTCATTTATTATACTACTTGATAATATTTCCCAATGAATAAGGACAAATGAGTAGAAGAGAACTACATATGGGGAAATGAGTAGAAGAGAATTACATGTGGGCAAATGAGTAGAAGAGAATTACATGTGGACAAATGAGTAGAAGAGAATTACATGTGGACAAATGAGTAGAAGAGAATTACATGTGGACAAATGAGTAGAAGAGAATTACATGTGGACAAATGAGTAGAAGAGAATTACATGTGGACAAATGAATAGAAGAGAATTACACATGGAGAAATGCAACTCATCAAAAACAATTTGATCTTTGGAAACCATGTAAAATGTTAACTTTATTAGTAATATAAACATATCACTGCCTTTTAAGTGCTCACTGATATATTTAGAATTATTAATTATACATATTTCTTTCCTTAGCATTAACACTTTTAAACATTTTAATTCGTATTTAATTGACCTACTGCCTAAAATAATGATTGAAATAATTACGGTTTAGTGGTTATGTACCAGTGAACCAAGAATTTCCATTATATTGGCATGGATTTATTGTTGCTTTAATTTGTAATATTTTTTGCATGATGTTTCAATTAAGAAAATTATTTTTAATGATTAGTGAAAATGGTGTTCAAATACATACACCATGCAAAAAGGGTGTGCCTAAACAAATTACAATTAAATAACTTTAAAAATAAATTGATCTCCTTTTCTAAAATCTGTCACTGTTTTCATAACTACTGTATTTTCTAATTCTCTATTACAAGCCAGTAAGGAATGAAAGAAGTAATACAAAGTCTGGCAGGATTTCTGTCATTTGAATATGAATCTTATCCTTTATGGGCATAAGTAACATGTCTCTTTATGTCCATGTCATTATATTTCTCTAGACTGCTATGTAACAGTGTGTATCTAACAACAACAAAAATCTAACAGTGTCACAATGTTAATATATTTAAATCAGTGGCATATGAAAGCAAAAAGAAAATATACAATGTTACAATTATACTGCCAAGAAAATGCAGTGCAACATTAAAATGTTTAAAAAAAGTTCAAATTATATACAAATGACGACATGCACCAGCACTGTCGTCAAATAACAGCATCAATGGAAGTGAATTACAACAACAATCACATTACAGCAAACCTGTTTCTAAACAATCTCAAAACAAAGAAGAAATGTTGGATGTAACACCAAATGATGTAAAGTTTAAAAAACAACACCAAGAATTTGGATCAAAATAGGATAATGATCATGAGAGAATGCAATTCTATGCAAAATGCGCCTATCATGGAGAAAATCCCTCATTAATGTCAACTCCAGGAACTCAACTTTAAAGCTGGTGTGCATGCGTGTGCGTGCGTGCGTGCGTGCGTGTGTGTGTGTGTACATATGTGGTGCTTTGTAGGTGTGTAATGTGTGTCAGAATAATGAAAATAATGACCTGGTTCTTTTAAAGCAGCTCCATCACCAGCCAACTCTTCTTGCCCACTGGTAGAATTTATGATGGACTTGAGGATTGTTGAGCTATCTTCCTCATCCTTACACTTCTGCTCTAGCAACTCCTACAATAAATACCAATGACATGAAATGTAATATTGTATTTTTATCAATCGTATGAAAAGTAATACAATATCTCTACTTTAAACATAACATAAAATGTAACACAAAAACTCTAATTTACCAATAGCAAGTAATGTTACCAACAGCATGAAACGTAACATTATAACTATACCAATGACATGAAATGTAATGCAATAACTTTAACAAGGGTATGAAATGTAATACAATACCTCTACCAATGGCATGAAATGTAATATCTCTTATTAGCATAATAGGCAATACAATACCTCTACCAATGACATGAAATGTATTGCAATGCCTCTATCAATGGAATGGAATGTAATATGTCTATTGCCATAAAATCCTTGCCACTAAATGATAATATTTCTGTTCTAATCTTATTAAAGATAATAATAATTTTACTTGAATGTCTCTTCACTAATGAAATGTAAAAACTTTTCATGAATACTTCCATTTTTTTTTCATTCATGCCCAGAGAACCCATAGACTGTTGTCAATACCAAGGTGTTTGAAGAAGAATTAAAGAATTACATAAAAAAAACCATGGAATGGAACCTTATCTCCCATGAAGCACAATATTTACTTCCTTTAATTTTCCCCCTCCTTTTGTGCACTCCAAATGAAAATTATCTGAATATTTTAAAAAAGTTGTATCAATGTTAAAACTAGTATGTGCTATTCAGTCTAACAGTGCAAAATACAATCCTATAATTTAACAGTCAAGCGTGCAGTTCTTTTGTGTTCCAGTACTATTAATCGCTATGACTATAGTGGCCACATTTTGTATCAATGTTTGTGAATCTTGATATCACAAGATATAAGTAACAATAGCATATGAAACATATATGGCTTCGTCTACAGTACAACAAAATTAATAAAAGACTTCATCCAGCCCAAAACTTCATCTAATTTTTATGTGAGACTAAAGGGATGCATGGCACACCATCTAGAGCACTGAGTAAGACAACTAAGTGAAGAATTCCATCTAGCCCAAAGCTTCACCTAACTATTGTCCGATGTTTCCAGCCAGCATACTGTTATTAAAGTATTTAACACTACTGTAAACCTATGATGAAAACCAATCAGGACTGAAACAGATGTCTAGTTGATAAAACATGGAACCTCCTTGTGGAGGAGTCAATAGCTAGCATTCTAACCAATGAGCTTATGCAAAGTTAGAAAAGAAGATTTTTGGTCTGAAACTTGGGGTTCTATGACCACAGCTTACCATTTTCTGTAGTATGTAATGTCATGTTCAATCTCTGTGACAGCGGGTAATTTTTCGTAGTATGTATTCTGCCATGTTCAATCTGAATGTGTAAGGTTTTTACGCACATCTTATGTCTTATTGTTTGATAAGGGCTCACAAATTCATAAACAATTATGTCTTGTTTATGATAGTGGAAATAATTGAGGGGCTTTTTGTTCCTCTGTTTAAAATTTAATGATCAGTAGTCACCTTTGTTTATTAGTGTACAATAAATAGTATTAAATTAAAAATTATGTAAATAATTTCACTATTTACTTCAGTCAGCCTTGTATACACAGTAAATTATTTAATTTAATGCTGCCTTGTTTACTCCACTGAGTATCAACCAGATTTCATTAATGATAAATAAACTCTTTAAAATAAAGACAAATTTATGCATACATGTATACATTGATCTGGGTAAAAATATTTGTTTTACAAAAGAATTCATTCAAACAAGATAAAGGCATATGAATGACAAAAGTTTTCTAACACACACACAAATTGATAAACGAATACTTAAGTATTTCTCACAGGGTCATCCACAAGTAGCACAGAAGGCAGGTCATCGATAACAACAGGCATCTCACCCTCACTCAATACCTCACCATTAACTTGCACAGTTCCATCAACCTTCATTTCAACTGCACCCCCATCTCCACTGCCACCCTCAGCAGCTGCACTGCTACCATCACATGAAGCCGGCACAGTATTAGAGTTATCAGTGAAAGCAGCTAGAATACCAGGATTGCTGCCATCACCCAAAGAGCCATCTGCCATGCCACGAGATTCTATAATCCCACCACTGTCCAATGCATCTCCTCGTTTTTCTGTGATGTGTGTTGTGCTTGACAGGATTGGAAATGTGACAGTGGTAGTGATAATGGCGTTTGTTGTGGATGTACTGGTGGTGGAGGTAAGCTGAGGTGAAGTGCAGCCTTGCTTGTGTTCCATCATTGCATCACGAGATACAGCTGTATCAGACGGGTCTTCCAGACTCAAGGATTCATCTGACCCATCTGTGTCTTCATCACTGCCAATTCTAAAACAAAAATGTCATTGCTTGAGACCTATTCCATATAATCCAATAATAAAAAAAATTAAGGTTTAAAGCACTAGAGACAACTGGTTCTTAACTACATGCATTCAGGTGACTGACTGCACACTTTCAGCTATTTAGGTGACCGACAGCACACTTTCAGCTTTAATATTCTACGAATACTTAAACTAAAGGGAATAATATCCATAAAACTTGCCTGGTGAAGGGCTTTGTTTCACTCATTGCTAACTGAATGTGAAACTCTGAGGTGGCAAACAGATCATCTGTGTCATCATCTTTCTCATCTCCACCCTGGGTTACCAGTTTTCGAGCCAGTTCGTCATCTCTATCCTGCTAGGCAAACAAAAGTTTGAAAAAGAAACTAGGTTGCTTAACATTCAATTTTCTGCTGTTTAACTGTCTCTTGATATATGTCCAGAATAAAAGCCCAAGTTTTAGTAGTAAGAAGTTGTATGACAAAATCTCATACCTTTCCAAGTTCTTCCTCCTCGTCTATGCCATTCTTTTGATTCTGAGGAGTCATATCTTTGTCTTCATCATCAGATGCCTCATTGTCACTTTCATTGCCTGCTGCATCATAGTCTTCACCCACCATGTCTGCTGGCATACTCTTGCTGCTCGAGGACTGCTAAAACAATTAAATATGTAAAGGATGATATAATAAGACTGAAAGTGAGAAGAAAGGTGATCAGAGTTCAGAGTATGTGTATAATTTGTGTAGTCCTGCAGTTTGAGGACATATATATGCAATAACAGAAAATGCAAACTGTGTTGTGTGTGCACATGTGTATAGTGTATTTTACTACTGTTTTTCACAAGAATGATAGGGAAAAAGAAAGAAAATAGAAGAGGAACATCATGCATGCATGCACACATACTCACTGTAAACCAAGATTTAGTTTTCATTTTTTCTACAGCAGCAGGATCATCCAGGTCCTTCATGATGCGCAAGAATGCTAACTCATTGAATAAGACTTCAGACATGTCCAAAAGCAAGTCTTCCCCACACTCGCGTACTCTGAAATTAAATTCACATATTCTATGCATTTGTTCATGTATGAATGGGTTATGAAGACCGAGACTTATGTGCATACAATATAAAGATAAAAAACCAGCTACAGAAGGCTTCCATCAAATTTAGTATTTAAGGGATTAATAGTGGGTTCTGGGTACATTTTTGTAAAACATTATTTATAAATTAAACAGTAAGAACAAGCTAACACTGTATATTTTTAAAAAATGATTTTATATAAGTGTGTGTGTGTGTGTGTGTGTGTAATGTGTGTATAGTGCTGTACATCTGACCTAGCAAAATAAATGTCAGCACACAGTACTTCTAAAGCATTTGGCTAATCAAATTGCTCACAAATGTAAAACCTGTGGAGGAAGTACAAAGGTGGGTAGCAATCAATATGAAAATTGCTCAGCTCTCAGGGTCTGAGAAGTGACCCCCAATTTACCATGTCCTTATAATTTATTTTTTAGGGAAAGTTCACTCCTTTTTTCTTTTAAGGCATAACCATTATAAAAAAAATTCAATGATATTTTTAATTTCATTTGTACAAATGTCAATCTTTCTTAAGTTTTGAAGAAATGATTTTGCACAGAAATTTTGCTTGTATTTAAATAAACATATTTTATTATTATAAAAGAGGTTTCCTTAACCACAGTCCCAATTTAAACTAAGAACTTAATAACTCGTTAAAATAAAAATAGGATTAATAAATATTTATTACAATTTCATTATATATGTTGTATGTTCAGAAAATATAGTTATATGACAATTTAAGCAAAGTTAAAAATTTCTTTTCTTTATCTGTTTTATAAATTTATAGAAAATCCATTCACTCTTCAAACAATATAAAATAAATATTAATTAATAATCACTGAGACCTAAAAATAAAAATAAGTGAATTAACTGAATTTACTTGACACTTAAAGATGATTGAAGTGTAACTGCACACTAGCCCCAAAGAAAATGCTTGCATAAATACAATGATAAAAATGTGTATGAACAGCTTTGCATAATAATTACTGATTTCATTTTCAAATTTCATTATGAGCAGTTTATGATTTTAGTATAAAGTGAAAATACAAAAGTAGGAGCAAGTAGGCTTGAGGCAAAATTGTGCTATTAAGACGTACAGACAATCAGCGCATTGACAATGTAGGCCTTAATGATTAATCAGAGAAGGAAGCAGAAATATTCAAATCAAAACAAATAAACTGAAAATAATTAAGAATATAACCCAAATAGTTAGTCCAAACTGATCATGTGAGAACAAATAGTGAAGTCTGGGATTTAAAATGATGGGGAGTAAATTGTAAAAGTAAAATAACATTATGTGCAATAATCTACTTTTATACTAAGCATGTTCCACCTCTCTATGACATCAGCTTGGTTAAACACAACTTAAATGTACTGCACCTCCTTGCAATATCAGTATGTGTACTGTGTAAACCACAAATATTATACCTGTTAGATAAGAAAATGTTGCAGACGATATTTTTAAATGTTTATGCAAGTTTTTGGTCAGTACAATCTGATTATAATTGTAAATAGATTTTTGCAGATTCAAATCAAAACTTGTCATAAAATGTACTCACCTTCTGCCCTCATACTTGGCCAAAGTGTCCTGCAAAATTGAAGCCAGTTGCCCATAGAAAAAGCGAGAAAATTCATGGGTCTGGCCGGGTTGCCTAACAAGGGACAAGACAAGCCGCTGAATGTAAGCAAGAAACTGAGGAGAACAGACATCATTGATATGGTCCTTGATGACAGGTATCACTTGTCTCATCACCCCTTTGATTTGCTGATCTAGCTCCCGTGCATCAATCCGGGGATACTGTCAAGAAATGGAGAAATAATTTTATGAGTGCTAGACTGAAAACACTTTGAGGTGAGGAAAAGAAGTTAACTGCTCTAAGAAAATATACAAATGCAGTGGCATGGTTATAAGTCATAAAGAGTTAGTAGCCTTAATTGAGTTTATCCTGGCACAATGTTAAAAGAGAGTCCTAACTGTTTTGTCTTGTATCAATTTCTAACTATTTACAGGGCATAGCTGACTATTATTTACTTCCAAAATCATGTCAATTTTAACAGAGTGAAAAGGAGAAGGGTGTGGTAGTATGGATGGAAGCAAGATTAGGGGCTAACAGAACATTAGAAGCTGGTAAATAAGATTCTTGGGTTATTTACTGATTCACTGACTGACTGATTTTAAATGGGGAGAAGTGAGATGTTATATTATTTTACTCATTATTTTATTAATAGTAGTAGTAGAGTCTCCAACTGTCTTTCTTTTGCCTTTTATTTTATGTACTGTTTATTATTTTTCTTCTCTTTTATTTTACAGTTTGTTTACTGTATTTTATTTATTTTTTACTTATTATTTTAATTGTATTAATTTGTAAAACTTTCACTTTTGCAGTCCACAGGTGGGTGATGCTCAAGCAGGCATAAATACATCTTAGTTTTAAATGAGTTTCCCTGTGTTTAGAGATGATTTATCATTTTAGCCATAATATACCTTAGTTTTAAATGGGTGACCTCCCCTCTGTGCTTAGGATAGTCTGTTATTTTAGCCATAAATACATCTTAGTTTTACATGGGTTCCCCTCTGTACTTATGGATAGTCCATTATTTTAGCCATAATATATCTTAGTTTTACATGGGTTCCCCTCTGTACTTATGGATAGTCCATTATTTTAGCCATAAATACATCATAGTTTTACATAGGTTCCCCTCTGTACTTATGGATAATCCATTATTTAAGCCATAAATACATCTTAGTTTTACATGGGTTCCCCTCTGTACTTATGGATAGTCCATTATTTTAGCCATAAATACATCATAGTTTTACATAGGTTCCCCTCTGTACTTATGGATAATCCATTATTTAAGCCATAAATACATTTTAGTTTTAAATGGATTCCTTCTGTGTTTAGAGATGGTTTATTATTTTAGCCATAAATACATGTTAGTTTTAAATGGGTTCCCCTCTATGTTAGTCTTTTGTGTTGTGGTTGGCAAATTTTAATTATCCTATTTGCAAACTCAAGCCAATGCTGCCAAGGTTAGAGTTGTTGGAATATTGTTTTGAATTAGAAAGTCAGTTAACTTTTGTCTTTCTAATCCTACTAATGTAAATTTAAAACAATAACATGTTTGATTGTTAGGGTATTCACACCGATGCAGGCTTTGCTGATACTGTGTAAACCTTGCTGCCTAGTTTAATTTAGATACAAGAATTATTCATATCTAGTTCCAGTGAAAAAAAGTAGTAATTTTTATCCACTGTAAGTGTTTGTCTGCCTTTTGTTAGTTCTAAGTAACAGTTCTTCCAAGTGTTATCTAGTTTTATTCCATGAAGTGCAAAATATTTCTGAGGACTTTATGAGATATATTTCTATTCAAAATGTACGTTAAGTCATTTCATGGCTAGTTAATCACTTTTCATTGCCAATTTTTTTATTTTTTATTTATGAGATATATTTCTATTCAAAATGTATGTTAAGTCATTTCATGGCTAGTTAATCACTTTTCATTGCCAATTTTTTATTTTTTATTTATGGTTAATTTATTTTCCCCTTTAGCTTAAATGATGTAAAATCAGGATATAACATTAACATATGCTAATGAGGTAAGTTTCATGAAAAACATAATTTATATAGCAAAACACCTTACTGGCATGTCTGAAACAGAACTCTCACTGCCTTGATCTCCAGTTCCACCATCTGGACTCAGTTCTGGTCGGCGGTCCATGACATCATGCAAATGCTCTGCTCTCTCCTGCTCTGCTTGCTGCATTTCCAGACGCATTTTGGCCAAAGCCTGCATAGAGTGGGCAGAGAAGAGAGTGAACATTAATCACATTTACTTAGCCAGGATCAACACAGAACATATTTAATACATACATCAATCATTTATTTTAATCATGACCTTCACACTGAATTCAGTATACATAAATCACTCTTATTTTAATTAAAAGAACCAAAAAAAAAATGAATACACTTTTGATAATCAACATCTATTCCATTAATAAGGTGGGGAGAAACACCACTGTTGATCATGTCAAAGAAGAGAGAACTCTGATAAAGACTGTAAACAAACATTTTTCTGTGTAAATATATTTCTGAATACTTAACAGATAAGCATACAGCAGGCATTAATTTCTAAAATGCAGTAGTATCTAATACATATTAGACTAACCTTATCTAGGTGGATGACCGTATCTCCTAATGAGTCATGTGAAAATGGTGACTCATTAGCATTATTGGTGGGTGTGGACAGAGAACTGGTAGTAATAGCCGGCTCTGTGTAATCAAATTTATCATTCTTCAGGGAGCTTCCTCTTATGTAGCTACGACCACGTTGCTTTTTGTGTTCTACAGCTGTGGCATGCTGTTGTACCCGGGCCTGCTCAAAATAAAGTCAACAAATCACACTTGTTTTCCAGGAAGAAGCCTAACAAATTTTTTTGGGAAAAAAATCAATTTAACCTGTTGGACAGCAGGCAACCTTTTCAGGTCTGCGCCTGCGCACTCTTTTTTAATCATGTAAGGAATTAAACTGCATATACAAACAATACATCAGAACACAAAATGAAAATAGTGTGTAAATGCAATGCTGCACTAAAAATTACTAAATTTTGGGTATGAATGTATGAAATATGCTATATTGCAATAATGACAATAATACTAATAAACCCATTATCTGGAAAACTTGAATTAGTCTAGATTTTTAGATTTCTGGTCCATGCTTTATCAAGTATCTAATAAGTATAGTGAAATGTGATGCCATCATTTTAAAGCTTGAGAACCAATACATTAACATGCTCAAATCTCAATCTAAGCAAATAATGAGGTCCTTGCATGGCTGAGTTTATAAATAAATTTAGCTTCATATCAAGTTATACTAAATTATTTCTTTGATAAAAGAACAATTGTTAAAAATTATTATTTAAAAGTTTGGTTGTAATAGCTTTGGAAATTGAAGTGGATGTTTGATAACATGACTTTTGAAATGTTTCTCATTTTGATTCTGATACAAAGGTTGTCTTGTAGATAATAATCTATATGGAAAAAAGAATAATAGTTATTATTTATTAGTGTTTTAGTGTAAAGCACAAGTAACAATAACAAGAGTTACTGACAGGTAAAAAATTGAGCTTTTTAAATTAGTATGTGTATACTGTAAACACTGCTCTTCTAAGAAACTAACAAATAGCTTGTCAACAACTCTTTTTCATTTTACTGAATACTTTCTTTTAAATCTAGTTCTAACAGACATGAGATTTAGTATTAAGTTTTATAATTTTTTCCATTCTAAACTACTGGTCATTTCTATTTCTGGACTCAGATAAGAGTTCCATTACTGTAAATAATTATTCCATTTTAATGTACACCAAAATATAGACATTGTGATCACATTAATCAGCAGACTGATTTTAAAATGCAGGCAAAGCATAAAAGCAGGAGCAAGATTGCTACTAATCAAATCACATTAAGTAATTAGCAGCAAAAAATTGTCTACCCAGCTCTCAAAGTTTTAAAATCAGTAAAGTGATTTAATACAATGACTGACTTAAGACCTAATTGATTAACCTGAAAATGTATTTAAAAATCATTTAACAAAACTGAATGCATGGAAAAAAGTATAGCAAGACATGCCAATGTTATTTTCAACAGCAGAGACTAGCAAAAACTGGTAAAAACCCACCAGTCCTTCTTTGAACTTGTCCCTAAGGATAAATATATTAAAATTAATTGAGATCAGCCATTAAAATTCGGTAAAAACATAACATCCATGTAAGCAGCGACTGATCTTGGCAGGATACATGTAAATTTCTGTAATTTTTTTCCATAGATAAAAAGGTTTCCACGGGCCGCATGCGGCCCGCAGACCATAGTTTGGAGACCCCTGCTTTAGAGCATTGTCCTTCTTCACAATGCCATTAAAATTACAGCATCTCTTGCTTGGTGAGGAAAAAGTAGATACTCTTTCATGCTATTATCATGCTTGTGGTGAACAGCAAGCTGGGAAGGCCTTGCATTTCACACAGAGGGTAAAGCAGTTTAATGTAAAAGGCACCCCTTCTAGTGATCCAGATAGACTATATATCCATCACCATGGAAACAAAATTGTTTATAATCTCTGCTAATTAGAGAGTAAGGTTCTATTGTGGTGCTTGGACAGAAAGATATCTAAACAAATATGACAGTATCGGATGAATAAATGTCAGAGTAGAGAGAGCCAAGATAAGAGGGGCCTCTTTTCTTCCCTCATGTTATATCTCAGGTAGGACAGACACAAAAAGACTTTTTTCAACATCATATGCAAACATATGACTGACAATATTTGTTTCTCCTTTCCCAGATTGGAAGGCATATGCAGTGGGTGCCTTATCAGTAAGTTGGAACAAAACAATAGAATATGCTTTCCCACCAATCCATTTTGATTCTCAAAGTTCTGATAAAACAGCTGGAGAATAATTCTCTGATTATGACTGATACAATCAAATAGGGGAAGCATGGACGAAAATGCTACTGGATAATGTAATGTAAATTCTGAGAAAAGTGATGATTTTGTCATTTTTTTCCCCAACAGTTGTGCTCACCAGTATTCTACTTGAACACAGACATTATCACTTTAAGTGGATTTGTGCACTATGCAAAGATTCATAGTCTAGAAAATTAGAAAGGGGATTTGAATCTACATAAACAAAGGTGAGTGCAATGATTAGGAATATTTCTGATACTGAGTAAACTTGGTACTTTTGAAATTGTTAAGTGTTAAAAAATAGACAAATATATAAACCAACCTTAACACTATCATCTTCAGATGTGGGACAACTCTCACTGGGAGTCATTTCACAGTTTGCACTATCCTGTTCTGTTTTCCATGGCTGCCAAGACTGTAGAATCCATCCAAAGTATTAAACAAAATCTCGAGCATCATTTAATTATGCTAACTTCTTTAATCTCTTGCACTTACACTAATTTGATGTAATTTTATCCTAATCAATAATGTAAATGATGTATTTACATTGTTGATAAGGATAAAATGGCATCAAATTTGTTTTCATGATAGTGAAATTTTAATATGAAAAAACATACTATTTCGGATATGACTTTGTATTGGAACTAATATTATACAAATGATTTCAGGACTATTAATTGACATCCTTTTCCATCTTAATTTTTACAAAAGATCACAAGAAATGTCTATCTGCACATTTTCTGTTATCTTTCTTATTAAAAGATTAAATGAAAAGGTATTTTACAACAAAATAAATTATTACTGAATATTTACCAGGCATACATACTACTGGATAAAAAAAACCAAACTCAAGTGCATACAAAGCTCATTAGAACTTTTGTAGATTATTAGAATGCAGATTGTAGATCAGAGAGCTGTGTGCCCCTTGCATGAGATTACAAGCACCTGTTTATGAGGTAATGTTTGAAAATAGGAAGTAATGGAAGTGTGCACATTTGCTAAGTATTCACAAAAGACTTTTCGTACTTAATACAATGTCCATCATGCAATATGTATACACTATAGGAGAATAACAAATAGGAGGAGAGGGATTTCTGTTAACACATTATAGGAGAATAAGAAATAGGAGGGGAGGAATTTCTGTTTACACACAAATAATTTATATGCTAAGTTTCAGGCAAGAGAACTACAAGAAGAAACCCTTTTATTCTAAAATCCCAGGAAAGAAATGAGTGACTGCTATACAGCATCTGTTAAAAGATCAGAAGTTATAATAAACATCTCTGAGAAAGAATACAGAAAAGGTAACCAACTACTAATTTGTTGTCATTGTCTGTAAAATGTTACATCAAAAAAAAAGGGTTATAATTTCATGGCCTCTCACTAAATATGCAGTTGTAAGTGTCTGTAAAATATTATATCAGAAAAAAGGTTCTAATCTCATGGCCTCTCACTAAATTAGCAGTTGTATGTAAAATGCTACACTAAGAAGAAAGGTTCTATGCATGGCCTCTCACTAAATCTGCAGTTGTGTCTGTAAAATGCTACACTAAGAAAAAAATATCTAATCTCATGACCTCTCACTAAATCTGCAGTTGTAATTGTCTGTAAAGAGTGTAAAATGCTACACTCAGGAAAAAAAAAGGTTCTCATCTCATAGCCCCTCATTAAATCTGCAATGATAATGGTCTGTAAAATTCTACACTAGGAAAAAAGGTTCTAATCTCATGGCCTCTCACTAAATCTGCAACTATAATTGTAAGCTACACTAGGAAAAAAAAGGCTCTAATCTCATGGACTCTCATTAATCTACAATTACATGTTGCAAGCATCAAAATGATCTGTTTAAATCAGGACAATAAGGTTTGATTGGAAATGTCTTCAAAATGTGAAGAAAGAGTCAGAATAGTCTAGATTTATCAACCTATGGGGTCTAGTTGTGTGTAGATAAATTTCAATTTTAACTGGGTCTTATGTAGATTTTATCATTACAGACTAAGGAAACATTAGCAGTCTCAATTCATATACATATACTAAAAAAAGGTAAATATTTCATTTACTCTCACATTTTCACAGTGCAAAGTTTTTCTCTATTTACCATGTAGCCACTGCTAAGTCAGTGAATGAAAACTTTCTTTACAGTGTTACATACCATCTAGTTTTAGTAATATATGTGGGGATCAGAATTGCTGGGAAACAAATTGGGACCAGATCTCTTGAGAAAATGGAGATCAGGAGGAAAAAAACCTGCTGGCAAACTTTTTGGGACCAGAGCCCCTGAGCAAATGGAAATTGGGCAGCAAGGCTTGCTGACAAAAGTATTGTGGGACAAGGTCCCCTTAGCAACTGGAAATTTGGAAACAAGACCTGATGGCAATAATATTATTGGGATCAGATCTCCTTAATGACTCATCCCACTATCCTGACAAATATGCGACTGTGCACACTGTCAGGGATGGGGAACTCCTCCTTCTAATCACTTTGTCCCTACTAAAAGAGCCTTGAGGAGAGAGGGAACAGTGGATGTCTTCAAAAGAATAGAATTCTGATTCAGTCAATCAGAAGATATAAGAATTTATAGATTTTAACTGTAGTCTATTGAGAACTGTCAGGTCAGTAGTTCTAATGTAGTCATTTTAAATAATTCAATAAATCTAAAATATGTATGCGAGCATTCACCACTTGTTAAAAGTGTCAAAAATGTTTGAATATACAAAAATCTGTTGGACTTTTATTTGAAATCACAGACTGTTATAAAAATTTGTCATATCACTGATATCGCTGACCTAATCTCTCAGCTTCTGTGTCTTTAGTAAGTTAACTGGACAAATGTCAACCGCTGCTCATAATGAACACTTCTATCACAGTGTCTATACTTCATTTAAATAAATTCATGGGTAGAAAGAAGATGAAAATTAGAACTCAAGTGGAAATATCCTTCCATGCAATGCACACTGAAACTAAACCCTTATTGTTTATTAATATGTACAGTGAATATCTTGAGACCTAGTCTTATTCAAAGTCTTTTAGAAAAATAGTGCTGTGAAATGAGGTGATGGAGAAAATTGGCTGAGAGAGTTCATGTCCACGATTGGTTTCTGGAAAAAAACAGGACAAAACCTCAATAAGGTGCACTCTTCACCTCTTCTCAGCTTTTCTACAAACAAAAAAAAAAAAGTGAATCATATGGTGCTCTCATTTGGTCCAAAGGCATCATGGCAGTCGCAAGATCCTGGGCCAGAGATAAGCAAGCAGATTTGATCAGATTAACTGTGAAATTCACTTGTATTTTATCATCTCCATGTTTGAACATGGCAAGACAGACACCTCTCCTCAGAACCTGTGGTTCAAGATGCTGTTTGAGGTCCAAACCTTCCAGATTCCATATGACTGCCATCCTTTTCAAAAGATGTGGGGACATTCACTTCTAGAATGTTGCCCCTTATACTAGGCCTTTTGTTTCTTAGGAAACCCCTTTTAAGATAATAATAAGCTAGTGTAGCCTTTCTCTGAACCACAATCAGCAATGATCATTATGGCTGATGTGAACCCAAAGTGAAACAATTATGTCCGTGAATCCCACCAATAAAGCAATGTCTCTGGCACCATCAAATGCTAATCACTGTTTTTTTTTTTTTTATTGCCAAATTACAATAATTTGTGAGGTCTGATTGATACCTGGCTTCACATCTACTGTTTTGAAATCAGAGATGTGTGGCAGAAGTTTTTGAACTCCAGTTTGACCTATCAAGGAGATTTAATAGGAAAGCAGCTGTATTCATTGTAGCTTTCAAAATCTATTCTGAGCTATCAGAGAAATTTAATAGGAAAGCATCCTTATTCACTGCAGTAGTTTTTGAGTTATAGCTTAACCTATCGGGGAGATCTGACACAAAGCATCCTTATCTGTTGTAGAAGTTTCTGAAATCTAGCTCAAAAGGGAGATGCAACTGGAAAGCATCTTTATTTATTGTATGAGTTTCTAAAATCTTGCTTAATGTATCAGGGGGATTTCAAAGGAAAGCATCATTATTCATTGCAGTGGATCAATATTACCTATTAATAATAATAAGATTAACACTCTGATTTTTTCATATTCATTGGGCTAGTCAAGATTTTTCTTCTAAATCTCTATTAGTGACAAACCAGCTAAATTTCCTTCTGATTTCAGTTTCCTTACTTCCTTCTTTTGTAAACCAGCATAGCTTTGCTAGGAACATTAATTCCTGTATGATAGGAGTTTTCAAATGAAGAACTTTTGCACAGGAATAACAAGGTAAACAAAATAGCTATATCTTGAGATAGGCCATGTATCAATTAGAAGAGAATGATTGCAATCCCCAAATACATTCTATGTAACACATATTTGTTTTTCATAGAAAATAAGTTTAAAATGAACATTTGGTTCTTGCATAAATGTAAGAAAGGACTGAAAGTATATGAGAGACTATACTAACTAATCATAAATTATTTAGATATCACCATGTGAATTCTAATGCAGTAATGTTCCTTGTTTCTCTGGTGGTGTATTTTGGAATATCTTCTACTGATAGGTACATTTGTCTTGTGACTGACAGATCACATGACAGTTTTGCCATTAAACTTGTATCAAAACTGGACTAAGACTGGGGCATGCTGAGGTGTCTCTGTTACGTGTTGACATGGAATTATCTAGAGTGTGTAATTGTCATTATAGCTCTCAGCGAATCTGGTAATCTGCAGTAACCGCTGTTACTTCTTTTTCTAATAAATTCATCTCTTGAGCTAGTTATAACTTTGTCACATAAAGCCCAGATGGGAACTAAAACAAAGACTTATCTGTTAGACAACCAAATGTACGGGGTGTCAAAATTGTCCTGTTTGTCATAATATTCTCAGCTGAATAAAGGCTGCTTATAGCAATGAACACGAATTGCTGACATCTTTCAGAATGCTAAGAAATAGGCAAGCATGCAACCAAACTGAACTGAAGGACTGAGGCTAGGTAGACCCACATTAAGGGGCAGAAACTCTGATCTACTTCTATTATTTTGTTCCAAGGGTCTAAGGAAGCCCTGGTTAGCTCTGGAAGCTTGATATGTACCTCTTATCCTAAAGTGTGTCTGTCTATTGCATGGAGGAATAAACAGTTTCTGTATGTTTCTGTAACACCTTTATAAATGAATGGTAATGTGTGATGGAAAGACAAAATATGTAATCAACGAAAATCAATGATACACACATGCATGCACACATAAACACACAATAAAACTGCAATGAAGAATGACATTTCCAAACTCACATTTGCACCATCAACATCATCATCTTTGCCACTTAGTGTACTCTGGATGATTTCCTGTACGGCAAAAATGGCTCGCTGTCTCATGAGATCGGAAGTGAGATTCTGCAGTTCTCGAAATAAAGTAATGAGGAAGTGAGGTCGACTCTCGTTTTGCGATATAAGAGTTGCCACCTCTGTATAAATAGTCTCACGAAGCTCCTCAAATAAATTCAGTTCTCCAAAACCAGCTCTGTAAAAACAAATGTGATTTATACTGAAATGGTTAAATTTGCAAAATAAATTAGGGCATTGGGTGTGTATAAAAAATACCTTCTAGCTATTGTCAGTTTATTTATAAAAAGTAAGAAACTTTTCTAAAAATGATATATTTTTATTAAAAACCCAACCTAAATGCCATCAGAGTAAAAAAAAAAAAATACTTTTATTAGTAAAATATGTTTTTATAACTTATAATTGAAACTCTTTCTGCATCAGTCTTTGTAAACAGTGACCATAAATCGTTGTTCAGCACATATAGTGGCAATTCATATTATTTTTACAGTGTTGCATGAAACTATAAGGAAAAACAAAATTCTTCTTTTTTCAAATTTGTAATGGAGGTAAAAATGTAGAAATTTTAATCTTTTGCTTCTGATGCTGACTGTCATATACAACTGACACAAGTATTAAATGAATACATCTCCTGTTTTAGTAATTGTATAATTTAATTTAATAATAAGTATTATATACATTTTTATTAATCAATCTTTTATTTGTGAACATTATATAATACAAGAATGCTAATAGTTAAAAACAAAAACTCTGGAATCAATAATCTTACATAATGCAACTTTCATAAGGCAATTTGACAATTCTGGCTGGCAGAAGGACCCTCTATTTGCAAATTACAATAAATGACTGAACAATTCTGATCTGTTTGCTCTATTTGAATGGCAATTATAATAAATGGCAGTATGTCAATTTTGATCTAACTGTGTTGCCCTTTATTTGTCTGTCAATTATGACAAATGATGGTATGTCAGTTCTGATCTAACTGAATTAAGTCTTCTATCTGAATGGCCATTATGACAAATTATTGATAATTTATTGTCTTTCTAACAATCATCTTTAAGACTTGCAATTTCTATTCTACTGCCAATTAAGATTATCTGACTGTCAACCCAGACCAATGATTTAATTTCAATAATTTTTTATATAGTGTGGGTATTCTCAATTTCACTATCAACTGTAAACAAATCATACCTTTCTGGTAATACTGATCTAGCTGTGGCACCCTCAATCTGACTGTCCACTGTGTCTTGCATGGTGGCTTGGCCAGTGAAGCCTGTTCCATTGATTCCAGCACTCAGACCTGACTTGTAATTCCCAGACTTTTCTCTTTGTGATGAAATCTGCCAGTCTACAAGAATGATAAAATTTACATTTAAAAAAACAACAAAATCCCACATAAATTTAAAAACGGTCAATTATAGAACTGATAAATACTAGTAATAGCTTTTGATGTCTTTACATTATCTTAATTCTCCCAGTGACTATATAGTTTACAATTACATTCTGAACTTGCAGCTCAACCCAGTCTTTTTTTCCTTCATATCAAAAGCAACATTACAGTTTTCAGAGAAAATAGTTTAAACATCTCTAGGAAATGAAATCATAAGTGTTTTCACAAGAAAATCTATCTGACTTTTAAAGTTTTCTTCTTTCTTCCTTTCTCTTTATAAATCTGCCTGATAGAACTAATAGACTATCCTCTTTATTAATTTCTTTTTAGGAATACGAAAACTCACCTGACTGAGTCGGAGGAACTTTTTCTGAAGATTGTTTTCTTGCACTTTTCCTGCAGATATCAGAATATACAGCTTAAATCATTTCAGGGCAAAACATTTATCCAACATAGTTTTTATACATAAAACAAAATAGGTAATAAAAATATTGTAAACTTACAATTTAATAAGAAAATATGCTGTTTGATTTTTAACAGCTGTAACTACATTTTTTAAAGATTTCTAAGAAACGGTGCCTAGCTCATTTGTCGGTATCGGGATGAAATAGGCCACACATGCAGGCTTAGTGTTAGCATGCTTGCCATTCTAAATTTAACCAATCAGTCTGAAGTAAACATGTGTACTGCCTCAGCAGCCAATGTGTTCTAATTTTTTCATTGGATACTATATTTGGAATGCTCAGTGTCATTGAAAAAAGGGTTATTCTCTGAATTTGTAATGTCGTCCTCTTGGCATCTGATCCTTTCTGATAGCTGATCAGCTAGGAAGCAAAGTAGGGATATACTCCTAGAGTGTACACATTTCCTAAGTATACTTCTTTCCTATATATTATCTGACATTAATCTCTAAAGTAAACAAGAAATGTTCTGAAGAAAGACAAGAAATAAAAATATCAGCACTTACTTTCTGCGTGACCTCAAGTAAGCCTGCAAGTTAATTCTATGTTGAGCTCTCTCATGTTGAAAAGCTTTTCTCTCATTCCCAGGCTCTTCTGAGCCTTCCCAAAGCTGCAGAGGTTGTGAGACTTCATACTCTTCTGTACTATTATCACCTCCCTGGTAATTTTCTTCTGGTAATTTATTGTCTAGCCCTGAACCAGCATTGGCAGCTTAATTAAACATAAAAAGGATCCGAGTTTAATTCCTACCTCCTAGTCAAAATTAATTATACTATAGGGTGTCAGCAAAATAAAAAATCAAAATCAACAAAAGAAACACATTCTGCTAGTAAAATTTAAAGTAGTATAGTTTGGGAAAATTTCATATATCTAATATACTAAGTACACTTCCCATCTGGTACATTTCTAACTTTAGCAGTGCCAGTTTACTGAACAGGACCCTAAAAATAACCTTTGATATCTCAGTTCCATCCTTTCTATGTTGACAAAAGCATAACAAACAGCTACAATCATAATCAATATTGTACAATCATAATGAGACAAACAATAATAATGCATATACTGAGTACAACACCACAGTTTTTGGCAGCTGGAAAACTTATTTGCTAGCAACAGTCTTGGTCTGCCAGATATTGGCCTGTCTAGTCTTTTGTATCTAATTTAACATCGAGTGTACACTATAACCTAAATTCAAATATTATACCATACAGTCACAGTTAATGTTTGTACATCTAATTCACAGAACTAAGTAAAACATTTAAGGCAAATACCTTCTTGAAATGCATCCAAACCATTGGTTTGTGCACTCTGAGATACTGGCAACTGGGCCCTTGCATATGGAAATGACCCTGGAAAACTGGGATTGTTGACTGTGAATGTGGTCTGGCGTGATGACTGCACATTAACACTGGTTGCAACATTATTAGGAACTTGTGCTGCCAAAGTGCTAGTCAGAGGAGATAGTGATGGATAGGATGCAGATATAACAGAAGGATGGGTTCCAAAATGAGCTGGAGGTGCGAGTGGGTCAGGTGTAACTGTGCTTGATAGGAGGGCTGAAGTAGATTGCTGCTGCAGTATGGCCATCTGACTCATGACCTGCTGGAGTTGACGGTGAAGTGCCTGCATATCAAACTGCTGCATGAGAAGCTGCTGGTTGCATTGGCTTACTGCAAGCATCAACTGCTGTTGCTGCATGTCCTTTATTAATTGTGTTTGCACATCACCAGCCGTAGGTGAGATACTTCCTGCTGTAACAGGGTTTGTAGGCAATGTAGAAAAAAGTTTTAAGAGCTTTGCAAGGACTTTGGAAGAACCTGAGTATTAAAAATATTCAAAGGTCACACCAGTATGTACATTAAAATTAGAAAATACAAAATTCTGTTTTTTGGAGTCATAGTCAAATTATTTCTATTTTAATCTCAGAGTTTTGATATCTCTATATTTATTTTAACTGTAATAAAGTTCTCTAATGTAATAATGCATTCATTTTTGGAGTCATAGTCAAATTATTTCTATTTTAATCTCAGAGTTTTGATTTCTCTATATTTAACTGTAATAAAGTTCTCTAATGTAATAATGCATTCATTTTTGGAGTCATAGTCAAATTATTTCTATTTTAATCTCAGAGTTTTGATTTCTCTAGACTCCTTTTAACTACACTCAAGTTCTCTTGTGTAATGTGTTCATTTTTGGAGCCATAGTAAAAATAACATCCACTGAAAATTCCCTGTTAAAAAAATTAAGCAAAACATTTACAGATGTATATTATCAGATCACAATGTTCTGCACTAAACAACAGGTTACTTATGTTGTCTTTATAGATGAATATTCAGTTCCATAAAATACATATAATAGAAATGTTTTCCTTTGCTGAATAGGCTGTAAATGACCAATCAAATTACATAAAATAGTATAATTCATAAGAGACACATAGATGAAGTGAACAAATTTTAAGTAGTCATATCCAAGGAGTTTGTATGTATAAACAAAACATTCAAAGATTACATATGACGAAAAAAAGATCACCTATGGATGAAGCTGTTAGTTGTTGATGAGGTTGCTGCTGTTGTTGTTGTCGACCAACAGGTGAAGAAGTTTTACCCTGCATCATGCTTTGACAAAGTGTTGCCATTTTCTCAAGCTGCTGTCGAAACTGCTCACCAGATGCTTCACCAAATGATTCTTCCACTGAAGAAGTATCCTCTACCCCCTGCAATGGCTGGATGAAAACAGTTTTACATCATATTTTGTTCTCTTGGGACTTAAAAACTTTCATTAATCATTTTATGAAACAAGAAACAACACCAGTATACATAATGTTGCTAATTCTTCTCAGTTATCATAATGGAATAGTTCAGCATTTCTTCAAACACATACCCCAGATCTGGTTCTTTCTTCTTTAGCTCTGCGGCCCCATGGCTGGCTCTGTGGCATTTTGCTTTTCTTTTTAGATTCTGGAGGGACAAATATAATCTAAATAAAATATCAATATATTAAATAGATACATTAACAGCAAAATAAAACAAAGCTGAGAAATAGAAAATTAAACTATAATGATCAGCCAAACCCTGAGAAGCAGAAAATTTGAAAAAGCTGACTGACTAGCAAAAGGGTGACTACATTTTAGGAAAGTTATAAATTTCTGGCCATTCTTCTAAGGGTTATGTGGTGTCAAGAGTTGTTTTTTAGGAAGGGAAATTTTAAATTTGCAGTCTCTCTTCTAAGAATTATGTGGAGCCCTAAAGAGCCATTTTAGTGAGGAAAGTTTTAAGTATGCGATCTTAGGGTTATGTACAGCCCAAAGGGAGCTCTTGTTAAGCTTGTACCAACTCCTAATGGTAAATATTCAGAAATACTGGACAGTTTTTTAAAATTAATTTTATAAAATTTTAAAGAATAATAATTTACGAGACATCTTTTTAAAATAAACACAGTAAAAATACATTTCTATATATAACTGCTTTTGATATATGAAAAGTGAATGTATATTAAAAATGAAAAAAAAACAAAACAACTCTGTAGATGGTTATATAATTTTAGTGACCAAATTCTACTTAAAACATCAGACCCTAACATTCAAAGCCAAATATTAACATACTGAATCTGCTTGCATAGACTTAAATGTCTGTGGATACCAAGGCCAAACGCTAACAAATAAAATCTGTTTGCTTACCAGGTTTAATTGGCTGAGGATATCCTCGTCGACCTCTACTCGTTTTGGGCCTAGCCCCCTGCCCTTGTCTGCTGCCAAGAAATCGAGCCTGACGGCGCTGACGTGCATCTGCATCAATAGTATAAGTTCCATTATCTGTATCATTTTCTTCTTCCTCCTCCTCTACTTGTACTATCCCATCACTTGGATAACCTACATTAAAAAAAAATTATAAGATTAAAAAATTAAAAAAGGAATAGCAAAAAACAATTTGCAAAACTGATTACTGTTATCTCCTTCCCTTAATTACAATTCTTTTGCCTAATCTTCTAGATGCTAATAAAAGACTTTCATAATTTCTTCAATAAATTTCAGACAAATACTTTAGAATTTTAGAGATACTTTGATAAGAAATAAATTAACAAATTAACAATTAATGTTTAATAAAATGGGTAACAAAATATGTGTACACAAAACAATAGAAATGTCCATCAGCCTCCAGTAATTATATCCTCCCCCAAATTGACCATAAATAATGACACTAAATTAATGATATTTCAAAAAGTATTTCAGCTATCATGATAATTGTTTTAAACACAAACTTATTTCATCAGAGCACACATTTTGAGCATAAAAGATTTGTACAATATCAATTAGAAAAAAATGAGTGGGACTACCTACTATAAGTAGTATAATAATAGAAATGATTAACAAATGCTGTAAGCAGTCTAACGATCGAAATGATCAACACATACTATAAGCATTTTTATAGAAATGGCCCAAAATAAGTAGCATTATAGAAATGACCAACAAATATTACTGACCATCATCCTCATCATTAGCTGGTCCAGCACCATCTTGGCCATCTTCATCCTCTGTTATGTTCTCTAAATTGTCCACAGTGGAGCCACCCCATGTTGCCATAGTGGCATCCACACTTGCATTAGCCCTGAAAAAATATCCATACTGGAATTATCCCTGAAAATACATTCGTATAAGCATTTGCCCTAAAGTACATCCACACTGGCATTATTCCTGAAAATACATCCACACTAACATTATCCCTGAAATCAATCAATATGAGAAGGGTAACAAATTTTACAACCACAAAATCCACTTAAATTGTGCAGAAAAAATCCCCCCTCTCCCTCCAACAATACACTTATAAATTAATAACTAGATTAGGCCAGACAAATTTATTAAGCAGCAGCTCACTTACCCAAAGGCATCTGTTCCAGTAGTGTAGGAAACTGTGTCACTCTGATTGTCCTGATTTCGAGAATAATGTCGTCGGTTTTGATCTTTCTTCATAATGGCCTCTAATTCCTTTTTTTTAGAACGCAGCTCCTCTCTTTCTATGCGCTGGTCTCGCATCTTGCTGTACAGCTCATCATTTGATGCAACTGCATTTAGATTTAAAAAAAACGGTATGTAAAAAGAATGGTTTGTAGTTTGTGAATCTTGAAAGGATGAAAAGAATGAAAAAGAAAATATAAACAAAGAATGGGATGATCAGGCATGAGTTTATTTTTGAAATACTGGTCATCGAAATGAGGTAAAAAAATATGATTGAAGAAAGATATGACACTGCATGATTTGTTTTTTCCAAATGCTAATAGGCAAATAGAGAGAAAAGAAATATAATCAAAGAATAGTATGAATAGCATGATTTTATGAAAAAGAGATAAAACAAAGTAAAAATTTTGTAATAATCTATCTAGTGATCCATCCGTCCGTCCGTCCGTCCGTCCGTCCGTCCATCCATCCATCCATCCATCCATCCATCCATCCATCCATCCATCCATCCATCCATCCATCCATCTATCTATCTATCTATCCCTTAGTCTTGTTGACCATTGGGGCACCACTGATGATCTGACAACCAGATTCCTCCATTCCATTCTGTTCTCTTCTAATCTTAGTGTATTGTTCAGTTTCAGTCCTGTCCACTCTGATATAGTATAATACAGTATAAGAATAAATATAAAGTTTGATAACCCAAGGAAGAAACACAATAACACAATCTAAATAAGATATGACAAGGCACTTAATCCTGTAAGGGTATTTCTCTAGAAAATATTCCTGATAAAAATATGAGATAAAATGTGAATGAATCTTGATAATTATTATGCATAAAAATGGTGATATCTAAGAAAAGAAACATCTGATGATACTGAACAATCGGATCAGTCATCAACTTTAATATATCTGTATGAAAGTACAACAGTTGTGTTAAGTATGTGCGAAACATAGGACTGAAAAAACTTCTAATCATTTAAGAGCATTTTGGGGAGTTGAGTGATTGTTGTCTTGGGTTGTCCTCTCTCCATTTTATTGAGAGGATCAGGACTTTATCTAAAGATATATCCAGTATGCTATATGTCTAAAAGTTTTAGCACACATAGACCTTTAATTATGGGAAGGGTCAAGTTTTCTGACATCAAAGAGTCACATGAAGAAACTGAATAAACTGGCTACAGGAACATAAAGCAGACCTTCTACATCTTTAAACTTACAGCAGTCAAGATGTTCCATGATAATTTGGCTTATTAGATGAAAGGTGATGAACATTATAATGAAAGGTCTATTTGTGGCCAGATGTAACAGGACAATTTTTGCTGAAATTTGTGTTATCTTTATTTTTTTTGTCTTCTTATTTTTACTTGTGTATGAATGAGAAATGATGGGAATGAATGAGCCAAGTAAGTAATTAACAGTTTGTCTAAATATAAGAAGTCTTTAAACCAGTACCTTTGAATATATGATTTGTTATGGATATATGAATGTTGAATCATGAGTAATATATTAATTAAACTGTTACCTATCTTTCTATGAGTTGTATTTGATGGGGCGATTGTTGAGTTATAGGTGGGGACTTAAGCACAGAGATCTGATGGGGTGGTGTCACTACTATAAAAATCCCCAGAATGTAGCTTGAATAACTGCATATAACCCTGGAATAATGATAATCATAACTGTTTCCAAACAATATTCCCTATATGCAGAGAGAATCCAGCATGAAGCAGCTCCACAACCAGTAACTGGCTATCTAGACTGGAAGTGGGTTACACTTTTATTAAATTTATGCATGCTAAATAAATATTTAAAACATATTTTTATATGTGAACTCACAAGTGACTACAGATGTATTGGGAGGCTGTTCCTCTGGTTCTTTCTGTAAGCTGGTATCTACACAAGCCTCTGTTTCAGCATCTTGCTCAACCTGTTAAATGAAAATGAGTCAATTTAATCTAATTCTGCATTAATCCAGAAAGCAAAAGAAATCAAAATATATTTTGAAATGTCTATTCATGATGTGTGAGTGTGCATGGGATAAAGAGGCTAAAGTGTCCAAAATTCAAAACTGAGCTATTTTATTATCCAGCTGTGAAACTGACAATGACAAGAAGTACACACTTCAAATGCAATTTTAGTTCTATTTCAATATTTCATTACTAATAATTGACATTTAAACCCTACTAACACTACATTAATCATGTAAACTGTTATAAAGTTGGCAATATATTTTGCAATTTTCACATATTTTACTTACTCAACCCATAATGAACCCACCCCCAACCCAATAAACAAAATTCATTGTTGATTTGCTTCACTTGGTTATTTATAAAATAAAAAACAGTTATTGATATAATTTTAACTTGTTCTCAAACTTCAATCACAAGAATAAAGTGAACAATTTTAATTTGATCATAAATAATGTAAATTTTTTTCTCCCCATAAATGTACTCATACTCAAAAAGATGTGGCTGTTAAAATTAATGTATAGCATTTGAAACATCAGATATGTTATCTAAGGAAGTATAATTATATGAGTATATGATTATATACATAAAACAGGTATTTTCAGTTCATTTAAAAAAAAAAAAAAGTCTTAGAAGGTAAAAAAATCTTAAAAGTGCATTTTCACTGTTACATTTATTGAAACAACACTAATTATTTTGCAAATTACAAAGCAATTCTATTTTAAAAATAATAGTTTGGCAGGATTAATAAGACTTTTACATATTTAGATATATAAAATTTTGAAGATTTTTCATGCTGACTCTATAAATATATAATTACAAACTGAACTTAATAAATATATAATTAGAAACAAAACTTATCTCAAAATGATTAAATTTAAGACTTTTATTGCATTTATTGCTACTTTTAACTGTCTTAACACAAGCATACTCATGTATAACTTATATCTTCTATACACTCACAAAGATTGTCAACATATGAATATTACTTTCATTTGGATTTAATCATATCATAACTTTATTACTAACACTCCACATAAGCAAATTCTTATCTCTGGGTTTCTGGGTTTAGTTTGGAAGTGCAAATTCTTATTTCTGAGTTTTGTTTTAAAATGCTTTTAGCTCTTATTTCAGTTCTATTTAGTATTCTGCATCCTTTCACCATTTTAGTTGTAATAGTTATTTTTTATTTTGAACATAGCAGAGATGCATATTTTTAATGTATACAGCAGATTATGGCACAACTCTCCTTTTTTAATAGATACAACTGCAGTAATTAATTAAGAACAGTAATTAAAACATTCAAAAGCACAAAATATGATTTTAAGTTTCACACGTACATCCTGAAATTGGTCATGAAGTGCTTTGAGTTGATTCTGTAGCAAAAGTAGCCTCTCTCGTTCTCCTCTCAATCTGGATAATTCCTCCATTTGATCCTGAAGCTGTCCATCAACACCAGTCATGCTGCAACATATCCAATATATCAATGTGCAAGCTATATCTTAAATATTTATTCAGATAGAATACTTTTTATAAATATTTCAACTCACATTATTATCAGGATTTATTTTACAACACAAAACCAATGAAGCAAAGGTCAAGTTTGGAACAGAATTCTAAATATCAGAATTCAAAACAATGTAAAACATATAGAAAACCTTGAGATTAAGGATTTTCTCTTTTCACATGTACTAAGAGATATGTCTTTATAAGAGGATATATCAATTTTACTACATGTCTATAAGTATCAGAAAGAAGTGATTTGTAATATCTGATTATAGAAAATGTTAATTATCTACACTTGAATAAACACATGAAAAAAAACCCAGCCCAAACCACAACAGATGTATGAAACAGATAAAAACCATTAGATATGCACCATTTAAAATAAATTTGCATACACGCAACACATACACACATCTACATATAAACAAATGAAGAATTAATATACATGAAAAAATATAAACATTTTACCCTTCTGTGTCTGAGGTTAAGTCAGGTGCTCTTTCTCCCTCACTCACTAGCATGCTTGCTACACCTCCAGCAAGAGATTCTTGCTCAGCTCCTCTAGGTGCACGTGTTTTTGGACGTGATGAACCGCTGTTCTTTTTAACAGTCTCTTCAACTTTCTCACTGTCTGGAAGCTCTTCTATTTCCGAAATCAGGCCTTGAAGGTTTCTCAACTTATCCTTGGCTTTCATCAGTTTGCTAATGAAGGAAAATATACTTTTGAATCTAACTATAAAAAAAAGAGGTGTATTCAAATATATTACAATAGTGCTTCTGTCAGTACAAAGGTGTTTATGCTGATCCATCCAGTTTTATAAAGTGAAAACAAGGTACACTCACATTAGCTGGTAATGCCAAAGATATATATATATAGATAAATTCATAAACCGATAGAAAGTGGTATACACTATATATATATATATATCACTTTCTATCAGTTTATGAATTTGACTAGTTACCACAGTGACAGTTTCAGTTATTAAATCTAATGCTATATATCATTTTGAGCAGTTCCATTATATTATAAAGGCAATATAATTATTAATTATGAGATTTCATCTTATCCAATTATGCATCTAAAAATATCAGAAGATGAAATGTGACAATTACATCGACTATTTGTTTGATTAATTTGGCACTTACCGTATCTTCTCTTGCACCTCAGGATCTCTATCCCATGGTGCAATTTCAGACTCTTGGTCTTCAGACTCTAAGGCTGAAGCATTCTCTTCATCTGACTGTTCCTCTGATGGTGCCAGCAGTGGCATGCTCTGAAGCTGGGTGATGCGCAGTAGCATGGGATCAATAGCATTGGATCCCCCAACACAACCAGTGCTGCTCTCACCTGCATTCTGACTTGTATTTCTGAAACAGAGAGTTCAATATCACCAGTACAATGAAAATAACATAATGAGACATTAGTTGCAATTCAGTGACAATAATTTGATAAAATAGATTTTTTAAGTGTTTTTAAGCAGGCTGAATGATTGTACTAGTGTTTTTTTATATTTTGTCAAAATAATTACTTTCATGTACATGTATTACCAGAAGTCAATTTTCAAAACCAATTTCATCTGCCTGGATCATAGATATTGAAAGTAACAGTGAAATATTCTGAACCAAATTGCTTCCTTATGCTTTCAAGAAATTATTTTAACTAACAATAGGTGTACAAAGAAATAGTCTGTTTCAGAATGAAAGTGAATTTTATTTACCGGAGCTCAAGGAAAAAATTCTAGTTCTTCTCAATAAATGTATATGAGCAAGTGACATAGCTAAACTATTTCAACCAACGAGATGCATTGTTTACTTTAAAATCGGTTTTATTGAGGTCAACGTTTCTCTGCAAGCCCAAAGAGCATCAATTAAATCATTTTAATTGTAAATTAATGTATGTTTTTATATACAATGTTTCTGGTGTACACTTACAGAACAGCGATAATAATAAACTAAACATGTTTTCAGCATATTTTGGTTTGGAGAAACAACTTTATTTGTACAAAAAGGCCACAATTTTTAATAAGAAAACAAATATTTTGTGCAAAAGTATAAAAATCAGAAAAAATGTAAAAAATCTTGTTAAATAAGAAAAATCAGCTTCTCATGTCATATCTTGGATGAGGTTTGACAAATTAACCAAACTCCTTTTTATTTTAAACACTTACTGAATCTGAAAAGAAATGTACATTTAAGTGAAATATTCTATAAAAATGCAAACCATGAAAAACTTGCTGCCTTAAATCTAATTCATACTGCTAAGGCAGAAAAAAACTGACATTTGTTTAGTAGAAGAAATGGGTTATTGATATGTGCAATATAAATTTTCCTGAAAACTGTCTTATTTTGAACAAGATTTTGCAGACATGCAGCATAGGAATTGTCTACAAGCATAGTATAGAAAGTCAACCATGACACTAAGCAAGGATAAGAATGAAAGAGCAATTAAAGTAAATGAGGAAAACATATCTTCCTGTAACTTAGGATTGAAAACCAATAAAATTAGATGACATTGACATATATGACAGCTTTTTAGAATTCTGCAAAATCGAATGTCTTAGCAAGAAATATGTCTAAAAGCATACTGAGCAAGACTGGGTATGAGTGATATTATTTCTGTTTATGGGGACAATTTTAGGAAACTGCCAACTTTGATTTCATTTTAAGGGTTTCCATGGAGCCCTGATGAGCTCTAGAGGGTGCTGCAGCTGATATGTTATTTTGTGGTGCATTCTGGATTGTCTGTTGGAAAAGTTCTGCAGCAAAAATTTCAACCTACAACATTCTTCTTTAGAAATACAAACACCTTATGCTCTCTACAATCACAACCATCACAAAGTAAATAATTTACAAATCTCTCCCTTCCATCTACATATGCTATACTTACTGTGGTCTCTGTGTTGTCAAAGCCTGAAAATCATCTTGTTCTGTGCTTTCTTGCATTGGTTCAGTTTTTATCTTTTGATAGTATTGTACCAAATCACGCAACTGATTGAGTCGCTCTCGCACTTCTTGTAATTTCCTTTGTAAAAAGAAAAATATACAACATACTAAATTCTTCAATATTTTGTTTTGGAAAATCAGCATCACTAAAAAAATTATTTAAGACTGGAAATGCAAAAATTTTTTCTATTAGAACAGAAATGTAAAAGACAGACCACAGAGAATCACTAAACCATCTTCAACTGTACACAATACTCTGCATTATGGTATAATCTTTTTACTAGGGAAGGTTGAAAATTGGGGAGGCAAATATTTATTAAGCTGCATATGGATGAACACAATCTTTTAAAACTAAGATGTATTCAGAAGTATGAAAATATTTAATTTTATGTTAGATTAGTTTCAGTCAAACATCATTATGCACTAAGAATTACCCCAGATAAGAGAAAAGTATTATTTGAACAAAATGAAAACAGCAAAATTACTACTTTAGAAAACTGAACTTCAGCTAAACAAACAAAATTTATCTTTCCCTAAAAATAAATATTTTTCTTTTGTATACTTGATATGTATTTCATTTTATCATATAGCACAAGATTTTTAATAAACAGGACTGATGTTTAAAGTAAAAATTTATGTAATTAAAAAAAAATCAGTGTAAATTTTTAGCCTTTAAGAAATCTGAGGTTGAATTATTACAAAAGGTAAACTATTTACAAAAATTGAAGAACATTAATAAGTACAATTGACTTTTCTCTGATTTTTGTTTGACTCATATATCCATGCTCAAAGATCCTTTATGAGGTAATTAATAGCATTTTGGAAATGTACTAAATGTTATCTGGTTAAAGTACCTGAGGATCACAATTTTTACAGAATCAAACATAAAAGGCTTACTTCTATTAAATAAGAGCAAATATAATATAAATAAAAATTTTAGATCTCTAACTTAATTTAGAAGTGAAAATGTCAGTAAACTTCAATGAAATGGTTCACTATCTGTGTATATCAATGATATGCAAGAAAAAGTTTCTAATATTTGTGCTATAAATTCATGTATCTACTCAATAAGTGGTTACATTCAATCATATTACAAACAATTCTAAAAAATTTCATTATATCGCAAAATACTCAAGTACTGTTGCATTCAATCACACTACACATACTAACATTTTTAGTAATGTTTGTGTGCTTATGCTCTAACATTTCTGATGATGATGCAAAAAAAATCCAAGTATATTAGAGTGTCTTTCTGTCTTTTGGACAAGTGGAACAAGTCTGACTGATATGTTGTCTGTCTAAAAAAAAATAGGAATCAGTTTGAAAATCTGGGTGCCTAGTCCAACTACTTAAAGCTATCTTTGCAAAATCACCCCACTCTTTTCTCTTTGTCAGGTGATTGCACACACATATCTACACACAAAAACAATAAAAAAATGTTTTTCAACTATTTTGTCATCCAAACTGAATTTTTCAGCTGATTCTGGCAAGAGCATTTTCTATTTAGACATTACTAAAGAATTTATTCATTTATTTATCATTAGGAAAAGAACAATACGCCAATCAAATGCATGTGAAAGTAGCAATCTACAGAACCATCATTGGTGTTTCAAAAGTAAAAGAGAAAACTCACAATGGCCAAGATGAAAATATTTTTAGCACTTATTCTGAAAACCAGTTTGATAAAATGATATTATAACTAATTTCTAGAAATTCTATTATTAAAAATAATGCAAGTGACATGTTTTCATCTTTCTGCAGTTACAATAATTTATTTTCAAAGAAGCATCTTTACTACTCTGATTTTACAAATTAAAATTGTTTGTAAAGACATGCTAAAAAATGAAGCTATATATTGATTCAAATGTATATACTTGTGTCTTAATAAAATGATATAAAAAATAAGCTGGTGGCAGGAAAATAATTCCAAGAATTAATCTGGAAATCTAAAGATTAATCAGGTTTTATAAACATTAATAATACCACATCAGATGCTATAATCATATTCTACTCCTTGATTTTACAATTTTACAATTACTTATCTAATAAAAACACTTGCTAGAATCAATCGAACACCACATAATACATACTGTAGTTTTTCTTGTGCTTCAAACATAGAAAGTGTTGATGAGTGATCAGCTACAAAATCTCCCAGTTCAGCCTCGATAGCATTAGCAATGTCTGCTGCTACAACCACTCTGCTACGACTTGATCCACTTCCAACACCACTACTACCACTACTAGCTCCAGTTGTCATGGGTACAGTTGTGAGTAATGAGGAGAGGTCTGCATGAGTGGCCTGCTGATGAGGCTGTGCATGAGTGGTGAGTTGATGAGGGTGTGCATGAGTGGTCAGCTGATGGGATTGTGTATGAACAGCCAGCTGAGAGTGTTGAGATACAGGAGGAGGCTGTCGTTGAGAACTGCCGGTATTTGTCTCTACAGAATAAATATAAACCTGATCAAATTTATATAAAACCTAATATGATTTATATATAATATTAAAGAACTGTCATTTTACTGATTTGATCCTACTGAAACCTATAAAAAGAGGGCATGTCACACATGGCTGGAAAACACTTTCATACTTGTACAAATGTTTCTTCCCTCAAATCCTAATATCTCAGACACAAAACAAGATATCAGTGTACTGTAAGTAAGTAGTCCCAAAGTCACCACTTTATATTATAGGAATATATGTACTTGCACATGCAAATTTACTAAAAATTATCACAGCAGTTTTCTTCACGTTTAACCTGAACTAACCATATACATACATACATATATATATATATTAAATGATGTTTGTCTTTCAAAGTGATGACAGTATGAATGTTTTCTTTGAAAATTGATCAATGGGAGTTTCATGGCCAAAAAAGTCAAACTGGCGCATTCTGTATTGCATATTTTAAGAATTAAGATTGAAATGCATGGATTTGTAAATTAAAATCTGATTGGTCCATTAAAAAGAAGATAGACAACTCTCTACAATCATATTCCCCTCCCCCCTCCCCATTATGTGTTATGAATAAGCAATAATTTAAAAAATAAAAAGTTGAACTCCATATTTTCAGATCGAATATTTATCAAAAAATTGTTGGGGAAAAATATCACCTTCAACATTTTACATATTTTCAACAATATGATATAGTACAAAATTATTATTTCATGCAGTTTGATTTAAACTGAAAATCTATAACACCATTCCTGATTCTCTTATTTTTGAGACATGATAAATATTGCATTGAGATTAACACAGATTTTTCTGCCAAGTTCAATCAACCAAAGTCTCTTATCAGAAAGATCTATTTGTAAGCATTTATTGTTTATATTCATTTAAAATCATATTATTTTGTAAACATATTTTCAGGTTTGAAGTAGAATTACTGAATTTTCTCTTGAGTTACCACTTTGTCAGTTTAATACAGACAGTCTTTAGGGGTTCTTTAAATAATTAGTTTGAAAGATACAGATTATATCTTTAGATATTATTTTATTTATTATTTTGAAATCTATTTATTAGTGATATTAAGCCTACTTGTGTGAAATACTGTTTTTATGATTGAGGTTGCTAGGAAAATTAATGTTTGACTATAGCTAATCATTCGTCTGGTTCTCAAAATAAAGATCTGGGGGTACCCATTTACATATACCATTATAGTTTCTGTTGATATCAATCTCAAGCTGTCCAAAAACTGAGTTACAACTCATTTTGTGGTGGCAGAACACAAGAGTTTTCTTTAATTATAATCATATAATAATAATAATGATATAAAATATTACATTTAATGAATGGCTCATGACTTGTCAATTTATTAACTTATAACTATTTAGTGAGAGAGAGAAGGAGGGAGAGATAGGGAAGGAGAGAGAGGGAGGGAGAAAAAGAGCAAAATTGTTCTTTATTAGATGAGCACTACCAAATCAATAAGATAAAATTACAAGTGGGAAAAACCTCAAACTAACCATTGTTTAGAACTTGGAGGCGATGCGAACGCAATGTCTGCAGTTGATGCAATAACTGGTCCATTTTTTGCTTTTTCTGCTGCAAATCCTGCAACTTGTCTTTGAGTTGTTGTTCTTGTTGTCCTACTGCAGCTTCTAATCCCATGCCATTAGTTATTGATGCACCACTAACAATGGTGCTACTTTCTCTGTTTTTTCTAGTTCCAGTTTCAGGGCGCTAATGAACAAAGAAATTAAAATTTCCATCTAGTTACTTATCCATCATTCAACTGATGAGCATAGTGCAGAAGTATAATACAGTACTTAGTATATATCAGCCAGATTCCTTAAGCAGCATACATGTTCCAAGGGGAAATAAACAATAAAATAACTCAGCTGCTAGCAGGCTAGTTGATGAGAATAATATCCCCTTTGTAACTTTTATCCTGCTTAGTGTGGTAGAGACCTTGAAAAGCCATGGCTATGCCAATTTGTAGTATTTTTCAAGGCATCAACTCTCTCTCATGATTTTAGATTGCTGCTGTTGGTTATGTTAATTTTCCGTCATCAGTTTCTTGTTTCCATTAAGTTAAAGCAAGTATTTAAAATTACTTTTGATTAGCTGTTTGTCTCCTTTGTTTGATTATCTTTGACATAGGAATTTTAATGCCAAAGCCACCTAATTAATGGTTATGATTATTATTAATTAATCATCCATGACTAATTACAAGTGATTTAATATATCTCTCTCATTGGGCGGATATGAGGGCACTGTAAACATTTTTTCTCTTCCACAATATTAAAGACAAATATTTATCATCACACAATATTCCTCTAGGTAGAAAACTTCTTACTAAAGGAGAAGATAAATCTGTCTTTTAATCTATACTTAGCAAGCCCCAACCATCCACTTTCTTTTCCAACATTGGGTTATCAATATGTATAAGAAGGTCAATAAATTTAACAAAACTAAATCAATAATCAAATATGCATATAACAAAATACAATGAAAAATTACATCAATATCTTAAATCAATAATCAAATATGCATGTAACAAAATACAATGAAAAATTACATCAATATTTCAATTAAACCATGTTTGAATAATTTTAATACCTATATAGTCTTTTATGCTAAAACATAATTCAACAGATTAGTGTCAATACAAATCACAGATAAGATACAAAAAATACTTTAATTTATTTATTCTTTATAATTTTCAGTCCTAAGATATTTTCTAAATAAAAATTATTTCCTCAAATTGAATATAGTCCAAATGTGCTATTTTTTTATTAACAGTTCAAGATAAAGTTTTTGAGTACATGACACAATTAAAGGAATGAAGAAGTAAAATCACTGATATTTATTTATTAGAAAATGTGTTTGTTTGAATTATATACATATATAATATATAAATTTTAATTATAGCATATGTTGCAAGTCACAACACAAATAGATCCAGCCCATAGCAAGTCACGGCACAAATAGATCCAGCCTGTAGCAGATAAGAGGGGAGAAGAAGTGGTATGAAGATTTATAATTATTTACAACAAATTAAAATTAGCCCAAGAGTCCAATACACATGAATTACACATCCAAATGAAGTAAAGTAACACTGTTTTTTCCATATGATTTGACATATCGAACGCTGAATGCCATGTTTGCTGACCGGCTTGACATCGTCACACTATTTTCTATGAAATCACTAGGGGCTGGCAAAATTCCTCTTCAGAAGAAAGAGAATAGGAATCATCAGCTAAATACTAATAGTAATCTGATTCAGTTTTGGGTTGACAAAGTTTGTTGATAAATGCAAAAGCATTCTGACTTGAAGCCATTACTTGCAAAAATTTCTCTCAGTTCATGTGACAATGGCTGGCTAATATCAATGTTACTACTTTTTGTTTATCCTAGTATTAACCTATCATGATGCCTATCCAGTATTTCTTTCAAAGAAGTTATAAAACTACTGTTGCATTAATTTTTCTTTTATTGAGTGCCATTATTTATAAGCGTCATGTTCTTTCACATTCACTCTAGCTCAGTAAAATGTAAACTTAGAGTAAATGCAAGGGAAACAAAAACTAACTAATATTATCCCCCATACAAAAAAAAATCACCGATTAAATTTGTTAAACTGACTAACATCACAGCATTGCTAGTGCATACAAACAGCCACATTTGACATAACGACAAAGAGATAATGAAGCAAAGATAAAAAAATATAAAGGTATTCAGGAAAATTCTGAGTTCCTCAAAATATGAAAGTAGCAGTTGTTAGAATAACTAGAATGAAGATTTCCTGTTTATGTAAATATTTAGATGAAAAAGGCATTTAAAGAACTGTTATTTGTAATCACAATATAGAAAGATATTTTGTGGCAAGCAGAAAAAAATTCATTATACTAACATGTGAGTTAAATATATATTTTTATCTATATCCCTCAAAATTACTAGCACTTACTGCAGAAGAAAATTCATTCCTAAGGTAGTTTAACTGGTGCTGGAGCTCTGCTAATGTATCCATCTCCCTGGCATTTGAAGCTTCATCATCATCTGATACAGGGTAGCCCACAATATTAGATTTTAAAGGTACATCTAATTGGTCAAGGAATGCACCCTCTTCTTCTAAAACGGCTCTTCCAGCCTCCACTGCTGCTAAAGCTGCTCTGGCTGAAGAGAAATATTTTAAGGTGAATTATTTTTTGTAATAGGAAATAAATGAGAACTTTAGTAGTTTAAAAAAAAATGTAGAGTTTTAAAAAGGAAATTAGATCAGAGGTGAGTGGAGAAATAAGTGTAAATGTATTTGTCCGTACTGTATTTTGAATGCTGTTTAACTTCTTTAAAAAAACATTGTAAATACCCTTACTACAGATCCATCAGTGTTTTTATCCCATTAGTAACTATCTGTTCAAGACCAGAAAGAATGCTAGAAATGAGCTAAAAGTAGGTAAGCATGTAGAGTTACTTCATCTTTAGTAGAACTTTACTACTCAAGAACTGTTTCAAAAGTTACTTACTAAACAACAAAGATCTCAGCAGTAGGATTAAAAAAAAATACTGATCTTTCAATAAGACCACTATCTTTTCAATTAAGTTATTTATATAAAACAGTCTTACAATCTTCATTGTTCACCTGTTTTTTAATGCTATTTAGTAAATGAAATGTCCCACAGAAAGCCTTTCTAGGTGCAATGCTGAATTTTATTAAGTGATTTAGTATTGTATATCTATAAAGCATTTGAAATTGTGATATATTTTAAAAACCAGACACTAAATGAAGCCTGAAAGCTAATGCTCGTTCCATTTTCATCTTGAAAAGGACAAAAATTTGATATTTATCAAAATTAAATGGAACAATATAACAGATAATATCAAGTTAAATATTATTTATATTGCTTCAATTTATATCACAGTAGTCTACTCTGTAACCATTTATATAAAACTGAAATACCTTGGTTATCACGATCTTGGGCCTGTTGCAGACGCTTCTCTGCTTCTCGTTTTTTAGACAGGAGTTCTTCTTGACGACTTTGCAGCATTCGAAGCTGTGTAAATAAGATGAGGCAGACAATGTGATGAAAAGGATAAAAACTGAGGCAATCTATGCCTAGTTTTAATTAACTAAAACTTTTAATTTAATAAATAATGTAGAATAAATGATTTTGATGAAATCTCACACAGGAATATAAGAAAAACCCTTTATATGAATCATTCTAATTATGTGTTCATTTCTGGAATTGTAGTGGAAAATTGCTTAATTCAAACAAGGATATTTTACTTTAAGTTTCCAATTTTAATTTTTCAATTTACTAGTCTCTATATTAAAAATGCTTAATTTGACCCCCTTCTCTCCCCCCAAAAAAGACAGTAGTGATTGGTAAGCTGAGTGAATGCATGAATGAAAATTGGACAGGAAAAATATTCCTTTATACTGAATATATTCTTTTTGTAAAATCTGAATTTAGTTTTGACTATGTTTCGATGTTCATGCATTTGGTTATTCTGTGTGAGTGGGGATAACACTTTTTTGCTTATGCAGGTAAGTTTTAGAATGAAAAAGGTGTGTGTGTGTGTGTGTGTGTGTGTGTGCGTGTGAGAGAGAGAGAGAGAGAGAGAGAGAGAGAGAGAGAGAGAGAGAGAAAGAGAAAGGGGGAGTGAGTGAGTCGTGGAAATTATTATATAAAGACATGTGTGCACCCTATTTTTATGTTTTAGAGTCCCATGTTTCCTATGTACCTATCTTCCAGATTGTTTGATGAAATTCTCATAGGCATGAGCCCTGTTTGAATTTGTGCCTGATTCAACTAGCCATTCCTGGTGATGGCTAACGCTAGTGTTTGATGTTCTACAACAAAGGTGGGTCAGTTTCCCCTTGACCAGCTGTGATAATACAAGGTAAATAGTGTTTTCCCTATAAGATAACCTCAAGAGGAGGTTGTGTCTTTAAGAGGACTGCAAAATCTAACACTCCCATCTGCTTGAGGAATGGCATTATTTGGTGAACAGCACTCTTGTTCTGATAAATTTCTGAACAACCATAAAACTGCAATTTGTTATTTCCTTCTTGTGAACTGTTAAAACTATGTAAATCTCAAGATTCATTTGGGAAGACTTTAACTGTGTCAGTAGCGAAAAATTGGACATTGAGTCAGTGTTCATGTGGGTGATGTCCCCAAATGAACTGTGAGTGGGTGAGTTTAGCTATGACAAAAGGTGCAGAAATATAATATCTTTGAACTTTTTACCTGTTCTTGCTTTTCCATCATAATTTTCATCAGCTGGTGGCGTTGTTGAGCTGATAAAACATCACTGACCCCTGTTGCTCCAACTGGATCTTCTCTCTGTAAAGAATTTTTTTTAACAAATGCACTTCAAAATGCTGAGGTTCACCCATTCACCTACCAAAATAATACTAGCATAAAGATTCCTTACACCTAATAGGGATATTAACCTTTAGATGGTCAGATTAATTTCAGGAATTACTTTCTTGCCACTGGATTATATTTGACAGTGCTCTAGTGTAACAAAAGTACCTATATTCATTCAAAATATAAATATTTGTTTTCAAATTTAAGGATTGCTTTAATTTTCGAGTAAAAGAAAGATGCATCTTTAGTTCAAAAATAAATTATTCTCACTGCAGAAAGATAAAAATGTGCCCTTTGAATTGTCTATCTTATACTCTTGCTATAAGCTTGAAAAAATTATAGATTTTTTAGAAATAGGTTTCCTAAATTCCTAGCATTTCAAATATCTGATTGTTTGTCCAGTATAAAAATTCTATAAGATAAATATGTTAAAAATGCTTTCATCTTGGCTAATATATTTCACTTTTTGAAATGTTGGCAATAGACCTGCAACACTGCCTACTTTTTCTGTACTGGTCACCATATAGTATTTTTTTTCTCAGCGACAAATTATCAACGTTTCATTAATCAAAAGAAAATTCAGTTATTACCAGAATCAAGGGTAAAGTCATGAAATTTATAAAAATTTACAAGCTAAGGGTGGCTATATCTCTAACCCATTCCCATCCCACCCAAAATCTAAACCCATCTGTGGCTGGTTTCTTTGCTAAAACAAATTTTAAAAATGAATCCTCCAATCTGAGTTGAAGAACATTTAATAAAATAAAATCATCAGCCATATCGAGAATGACTGTGGACTCAATCAGAAAAAAATGTCTTTTATAAAAACAAAATATGTAAAAAATAAAATAAATAATGATAATAATAAAAAAAGAAGTTAATTCACAACAATTCAATGAGCCCAACCCAAATTATAATCAAGAACAAATAAAGCTTGAATAGATAAGAATTTGATTGAATAGATAAGAATTATAAAAATAATATACTAAAAGAATATGTCAATAATACTAATTTAGTAATAATAACTAAATATTTTAGGTCTTATGCATACTTATATGAAAATTATGTTCAAAAATTCTTTCTAACTGGATATAAATAATTTCTGAAAAGGAATGTTAACCTCTTGAGTTAGGTGATTCAATGTGTCACTAACACTTCGAGCAGCTAAGGCTTGGGCAGAGGATGTGGCAACCATTGTATTGTCCAGTGCTGTGTCTTCATCTTTGGAGTTGCTTTCAGATTCCTCCTCTTCTTCACTGTCCAAGCCAAGTTTGTCTTCTATGCGAGGCCGAGAAGATGTGGTGTTCTCCTACAACATAAAGTAACTACAAATAGGAATGACCTTAAATGCAATCTAGGTCAAACATAGTTTGTGAACGAGATTTGCTCCATTACTAAGACACAGATTCATCTGTCACTGTAATTAATATCTAAACTGAGAGAATTAATTAAGGAGACTGAAGGGTGAGTCTGGCAACCAGTGTCTTCAGCATAGGTGTAATGTTAAGAATTAACAATTTTTAAATCCTCATGCTGAGACTGGGTCTCTAAATAAACATTGGAATGTAACAGTATTTATTAGCCTAAAACATGTACACACACACACAGCATATCAAAACAATGTCAAGTGTTAGAACACTACATATGAGCAGCTTAGTTCAAACATTTGTAGAAATAATAGTCTACTCACATAATACATCTCTATGTTACTGGCAGTTCCAGAAAATACTGAAAAATCTCATACCAATCAGTAGCATGATGCTGTTAGCAAAATTTATCAATTTGTAGGGCTTATTATTTTGAGGGGACAGATCGAAAACCTATTATTGATCATTATTTTTCTAATGATGAAATTTATGTTCATCATTTTATTCTAAAGTCATGTCAGACCGTAGATTCCGTTTGCTGCTGAGTTGCTTACATTTCTCATGCCTGTGGCTGGAGACCGAATCCAGAAATCAGATTGACTCTTGATCATTTTCTTCTACATCAACAGTTTATTTGAACATTTTCATACTTTACAACACATATAATTCAGTAACATCATCTTTTAAATTTGTTTTCTGTTCATTTACCATTTATTACATGCACATATCTTCTTTAGTGTCTACATTATTACCTACTTCATAATTTTATTTGTATGTTTTCTTCTTTTACTCCTAATGAAATCAAACACATATTCAGTACTTTTATTCTTACCTGACAATTTACCTCAGTAGTCATTATACCATAGAGTATACAAAATTTCTAAATTCTACTGATAATGATTTTTATTACAAAATGTTCTGCATTTGGATTTGTGCTCCACAAGCTTACATTTTCATTTTATTATTCTAAATCTATTAGTAATCTTATAAAGCAAATGGAGTCTGCTCATATTGGAAAAAAAGTTTCTTTCTATTCACTGGACTTTTCACTAGAATTGTTTTAAAAAAATGTGCACTGGACTCCTGTGTTGGGATATAAAGACAGTGTTTCTTTACCTCAGTGGATGTGTAAACTATATTCACTGGTTACATTTGGACTATATTCAACTTGAGGAAATAATTTTTATTTAGAAAAAAATCGTAGGACTGAAAATTATGCAGAAAAAATAGTACTTTTGCATCTAATCAACAACAGGATGAGATTTGTTTTCTTAGATTTTGAAGCTTTCAACACACATCTCAGTGCTGTAGCCATTGAGTGACAGTACTCCATGGTTGCTTGCTTGATATTCTGTTTCAAACTAGTAAACTTATGAGGCAGCACCCTGTATATTTATCCAAAATACTGCTGAAAAACCATCAAATCACTTAGACTTTATAAAATTGACTCTTTAGAGGTGTCAGGTTGTTTTTTTTTAACAATCATTATAAACATTTGCAACACTGTGAGTAAATAGATTCAGACAATGAGACTCATCATTCAAGACCAAGGAAAGGTAAGGGAACTTTTTATTAAATATTTAATTTTTAATATTTTTAAAATAATAATTTTAAAGTTCTTTGGTATGTTTAGCATAAGTTACACTTTACATTTTCAAAATCCATTTATAGTTACGGCTGCTTTTAATTTTTTAGTAAGCTAACCCATCCAATTATCGCTGAGCGGCAAAATAACCTGCCAGGATCATGCCTTACATAACTACATAACCTGACAAGCAAGAGATTAGAGGCAAACAGAGAAAGAATTTAATAAATTCTTAAAAACTGTTTGTAAAGAAGCAATCTAAAATTTAATAAAGCTACGCTCAATGGACTCAACATGTTTACAGTAATTCACTGTAAGAGACAAACATCTTTATAATTACTAACCGTTGCCTCAGAAGCATCAGATTCCACCTCCAGATCAACTGAGTTATCAGAATTTGAATCAGGCTTGGCAGTACCATCTTGTGTAGGAATACCATCATTTGCATTTTCTGCACTTTCATTCCTTAGAGCCTGTTGGAAGCAAACAAACATAGGCAAAAATATCCCACGACCAATAAACAAACATATATATCGCACAAAATCACCCATAAGTCGGAAACAAGCATTCTGAAATATTGGGCTTGTAAGGGATTTGGGGTCAAAATATTTACTTTTTAACAAAAACGAACTCAGTAGCCATTCATCTACCATTATCTGCTTGGATTTATGTCAGAAAAAGTTGTAATTAACATTAATTTTCATTTTTTCAAGGCATACCCCTTCTGGTTTGTCAATATAAAGGCAATCTTTAAACTCTGTTTTCTCAAAATGGCTGCTGAAAAAATGTATATCTCCGTCATTTTGGGGAGTATTGTTATAAAACACTCACCATTAAGTATATTTTTTGCACTTTAAAAACATATATATCTTGTCAAAATTTCACCTAATGGGTGGGACTTGGTAAAAATGGGTCACATATTTTTTTTTTAATGTAAAAAATGTAATTTAAGAAAAATAGATTAAAAAAATATTCCCTCCCTAAATCAATTTCAAAATTAAAATTCCTTCTTACACCAATGGTTTAAAATTAAATTTAATGATGAATTTGAGGAAAATGTTCAAATGCTTTTTTCATCATACAACAAGTACCTATGCTCAATAAATTTATTGTCCTATCTTCAAACATCCTACCTGTGGACATAAACACAAAAATTGTAATTCAAACAGACAAAATGATTTACAGTTTATATCAGTAAACAACTCATAGAAATGTGATTTCTTTCTGGCTGCTTATCAATCAGAGTGTACTTTTCTTTTTTTTCATAGTACTAGCCGTTTTTGTGTTGTTTGTGGTTATAGATTATTGACAAGCATGGGCTATAATATTACTTACTTTGGTCAGCTGTTATGACAGTACTGTTTATCTTGCAACGCACTTGCATGAAAAATTATTGTGCCATCCTTTGTTGTTGAATTATTTGTTCGGATCTTGAAATGTTACTATTAGACCATAAGACTACTGAGAAAATATGGTAAAATAAAATAAAAAGAGCAAATAAAATTTATGGTAATTCCAGAAAATCAGGAAACTATTCTATTTCTATATTCCACAGCTGTCAGAGATAGAAATTAATTATGAGACAAATGTCTTACAAGGTAAAACTTTGTACTGGTTGTCAGGTGTAAAGGGTGTGAAATCCTCCTAATATCTAAGTATAAATTAAAAGCTTTACAGATCTATATCTGTTGCATGTGAATCACGTGTGTCTCTGGCTTCAGTGCTATAATGACTAAGATAGACTTAGATGCAAAGTCATGATTTTGTCACCCTCTGTGATGAAATAAACACACACTACTACAATTATAACAATTATTAGTTATCTATTATTAATTGTGAAATTAATAATATTAATATACCTATGCATTCTATGATTAAATTTAGCCTAATTGCTTCAGTTATGGTGTTTAGCTACACCTTCCATCCCATGTTAGGATATAAGACAAATTATAGTATTGTGCAGTACTTCAACTCTGAGTAAACAGTCAGCATCCATCTGCTGTGACTTCTGATTTGCACACAAACTTTTAGGTGCCTGTCATTTTGTGCATTTTTTTTTTTTTTAATGCAATTGTAGTAATTAATGAAAAAACATAATTAATAAATCAAATTCTAAGCTGGTGCTGTTTTATTATGCATTAGTATAAACAGATTTTCCATTATATTTCTATCAGTATTCAGCTTGAAGTGGTCATTAATATTTTGATGGAATTGTTTTATAAACAATCACTATTTTGACTGGTTCTTTGATTCACAAACTATCACTATTATTTTGATGTCCTTCTTTGATGGACTTATTTTTTTCATAAAGTGTCATTAATATTAATGGACTTATTTGATTCATATACTGTCATTATGTTCTTAGTCTTTCTTGCTTGCAGTTTGATGTATGCTGTATGTTGATTATTAAGTTCTTTAAAAACAGGTACACATGTGAAAGGTCCCAGTTTTGTAAATTTTATTGACTTGATCAGATGGTGTGTTTGCACCACTGCCTAATAACACTGCCCGAGATTTCGGGAATCACTGTAAACAGACTATCAATGCATCAATTTTCTGGAACTTGTGCTACAAGCTTTATCTCATCTTGATGGTACCATCACAATCCAGGATAAACCCTTAATAATAATAATAATAATCAACATACAGCATACAATAATATAGCATGCAACATTGACCAAGGCAAGTAAGTATAAGCTTAAATCTGATACTTCAAACAGAACTTACAATATTGGTTTGAAGAAGTCCCATGTAACCCTGTTCTTGCTCACGAAGATTGGCAATCAGTCGACCAACTTTGGCCAAGTCTTCTGCATTTCCCTTTCATAAGACATTGTAAAATGAGAAATAAAAAATAAAACCCTGCCAGAATGTTAAGTTTATAATAAAACAAATGTATATTTATGAAATGACAAACCTAAATGTTATACATAAAGAAATCTGTAAAAAAGTTCTTAGCAGTACTTTTTAAAAGTTCACATTGTTTTTATGTTATAAGAGAAAAATAAATCAGTTAGTTTACTTACAGAATCGCCAGACTTTTGTAGTGTTTCCATCATGGCTGAGGCCTGCTTGATGTAGTCTCGAATCTGCATTAGTCGTTCTACAATCTGGTTGCTGTCAGGCTATAATATAAAAAATAACAGAAACTATTAGCACTCAGTAACCTTTTCAATATATCAAATCATAGCAAAGAATAAAATAATAAAAAAAATTAACTGATTTTATTAATGAGGGCTTTGCTTACATGGAAAAAGTATGCTTTAAGAGCTGAAGTTTACGTGTAGATTTTAGCATAATGCACTCCTGTCCATAAAAAGTTAAACATTTTCCAAGAATAATTAAAAGACAACACATTTCAGAGAAGCTTATTTAGAAACTGCTGAATTTCAACTGTCTGAAGAATGAAAAATAAAAAATAATGCATTAACATCAGCCACATCTATTTTGAATCTTATATAAACATTTTTCGTTGTGCAACATGATGAACAAGGTAAAGGAGATACCTACAGTCCTAATACCCCATGAAAGTGAAAGAGGTATTAAATATAACATACAAGAGGTACTAAATATAACAAAAACATGAAAGAGGCATGGGCATTGGGTCTGTGGGCACCTCTTATTGTACTTTTTTCTGGTAAGTATTTCCTAAAAAAATATTTTATGTAGAAAAATTCCTTGTTTTGCTATAAGAAAAATATTAGCCTCTTGAAATAATGGTATGCTTGTATACGTGCATAATAATTCAAATTATTTTCTGCAACCTGTATTAATTATGCTAATATATATAAGTTTTAAAAACCTATTAAAAATGTGTTTGTCTTGGTTTTTAAAATGAAATTCTTAGAAATAAGAAAACTCTTAGCACACACAAACACACACAGTCTCTCTCTTGTGGAAATTCAAACTGCAATATCAATTTTCTTCTCCCCCACTCCTTATAAATGTGCATGACCTACCAAGTTTTTTTGTCAAGACTGCTTTAACTTATTCTTAATCCAAAAAATAATGCTGGCAGATGGCTAATTTCTTTATTAGTAATTAATCCAAAACTATGATATCAATAGCATGATTTAAGTTAAAATATTATGGAAGTTTAGTTAAATGAATAACATGAACAGAACTAACTGACTGGAATGTGTTTTAAGATAAAAGAGTAAGAGATTTCTCCCTTACTCAAATCTCCCTTCTGAACTATCAATATTTGAAATAAAAAGAGAGAAATACTACATATGGATGTTTTCTTTACATTAAAAGTTACTTTTAAAAATAAGACTGATTACTAAAAACTTCTGGAGGTCCATAATTATCATATTTATCCAATGCAGTTAATTCCCACGTTGAAAATTTACATGCAATATTGCTTATAGCATATGTCTAAGTAAGATACTTTAGTATGTCCTATGATGAATCACATACAACTGGTACCTGTGACTTTTTTTCCCTTCCTCCTCCTCCCCTCCTCTCTCTCTCTAATATTTTTTTATCTGCTGGTTTATTTTAAAAAAAAACTTCTTGTCCTGCAGCTAAAGCAGATGCATTTTACCCCTGCCTCTGTATTGTTGTTACGGTTACTCCTTGCCTCCCTTCGAGGTCTGTTGCTTGTAACAGGTCCTTCTCGCTGAGAATTGTTGACCAATCGACGTCTTCCTCTGGCAAAAGCACGTTCATTGTTTGGTTCTCCATCAGTACTGTACTGTATGCACAAAAGTTAGATAATAAATAAATAATGAATGAAATAATTACCTGCAATGCATTACATATAAGGTCATGTGTTCGAGTGGATTTTTGAATAGATTGCAAAATAAAATAAAAAGTTTAGAAAGTAGATTCACAAAAATAAATGAATTAAACAAAAATTAATTTAAACTATTTTAATTGGAAATCAGGAACATCCACACCTTATAAGTTTGAGTATAAAGTTGATCTGAATACTGGTCAAACCCTAAATTAAAAAATTAACAGATTCTATAATTGAAAACCTGTATATAAACCAAAATAAAGAAGTGGGAAGAGAGATAATAACAATTTTAAGAATGTGCACTGACATAAATATAATGTGTCCTAAAATGTTTATGAGCAATATTTTCTTTTTTTCCGGATAAAATATCATTTGAATTATACAGCTATTAGTTGTAATAAATCTCAGATTTCAACTAAACCTGAAATTTGAAGTTTCTCATCTCAAACAAGTGCAGTGATTTTAGAAAGAGAAAAGAGCAAATTACTGAGCCAAGATGCCGTTCACCAAAACACAACTAACATTAACAAAAATAGAGTTATTTTGTTTTAATACACTAATGTGTATTAATTTCAAACAATAAAGAATGTAAGTTTAAATGATTAATGTGATGATGTGTTATGTTTAAAATCAGAAAGAATGATTGAACAATGCCAAGTGATGTCAAGCAATAATCAAAGTCAAAACACATACATATTAGGGAGAAATGGCCATAACTTGAGAAGACAACAATGGTAATCCTAAACATAAGTAAAACAAACAGAATGTATTTTGTGAAATTGTACAAGCACATGATTGGCAAAAAGGCAACATTAGAAATCATAAAGCATTAATGTTGAAGCTTGCAGAGTGGCATAATGAGATCATTACATTTTGAAATAAGCTATTCAAATAGTATTATAAGAAATATTCCTCACATCGTCACTGTAAGTTAACTTTTGTTTCAGTTTTTCTAGTGCGTCACGTTGAGACACAGGTGTATTACGGGTTCTTGACAAAGATGTAGGTGTTCTTTGCTTTGGTTCTCCATGAGGTGGGGAGTCCATGGACAGTGACTGCTCCCGTTCTCGTTCAGGGTTGCCTTTAGATTTTTTCCTTCGACGACTATCAGCAGAAGCACTGGACCTCAAGTCAGATAAATCCTAAAATAAAATAGATTTTATAACCATCCATGTCTCCCACATACCACAAAATGGCATTTGAATTATAGTGTCATATTTCAGAGTAAAGATGTAAGCATGTGTGGGAAAGAAATAGTTAAAAAATTGCATTATTTGTAATGTAACTGCATCATCTCTTATTTTAAAGTGTGTAAATACAAACATGGGAGAAAACTAGGTAGTCCCAACATCATTGCTTTACATGGCAAAATGTATGCAAATTTGCAAAAGCATATCAATGAGCATTTTTCAGATTTAACCAGATTTATCCATTTTTACATGAAAATAAAGATCGATGTTTCATCTTTCAAACTGTGTTGCTGTTATTTCTCTTAATTTTATTATAGTATATTGTAAGCTCTAATGAAAGTACTTTGTCTTTAGTGTTGCAAAGAAAATGTGTCAATTCTAGCCTCAAAACCAAAAAAGTTAAAAATAAAATTCATGTTACCATTCTGAAACAATAAAGTTGGGTCTACAAAGATTTGTAACCTAAATCTTATTGGTTCATTAAACAGAGGAAAAATAAGTCTTTACACATACATTTTTTGCTACTATTGTGTGTTGCAAATAACTAAATAATATTTTTAAGTAAAAAGTTTATGATACATTTTTTTAAATAAAAAAATTATAACACATCTGTGGAAAATGTTTTTATTTTCAGAGAATTCTCAACATCTTTCCAATGATATACCACAGCTTGGGATTACACTGATCCATGGAATTCCGATTTTTTGAAAATTCCATATCATTTTACTGTCAGTCATGATTTGTATTCATGAAACATGTACTGACACTACCTGCTGATATTTCTATCATATACAAAATGGTTGAAAGCTCTTATTGGTAAGATTTTCTTGTAAGCATATATTAATGGTTAGTTTACTTTATGATTATTTTTCTGTAAACAAATCTATTTTTAAAAGTAAAAATTATTGACTTTTTCCTCCACTACTTCTGCAGTTCAAAAATTGGTCAGTCTGGTCACTCAATTACACGTTTGGTTGCTATTTTCTTGCAATGCACATATTTAAACTCGCAAATCATATTTATATATATTTTATTCACTGAATTAATTTTAGTCATGGGCAATTTACAAAAATAGTTTTAAAACATTGATAATTATAATTTAAACAAAACATAAACAAAAAAAGATAACTTTAGATGTAAAAAGATAAACAGCCGAAAAACTCTAGCCTGTGCAATGTTTATTTCAAGCACTAGATTCATTATAACACTAAGATATTTTATTCATTGTGTGGTGTGTGTTCTTATGTATATATATTTTAAATATTTTTGTTGTGTTTTTAATTTGAACATAATATTTTTCCTCTCAATTTTAAAAATTTATTTTTAGCTTCTGCTTTTATTGCTAGTCTGGTTTTACAAACTTTTAATTTCTTTAGTAGTACACAAAGAAAGAATAAGTTTGCTTTTATTGCTAGTCTTTTTCATGATCTTTTAGTTTCTTTAGTGGTAAATAAATAAAGAATAAACTAGTGTGAGGATTTAATATTGCATTATTTAATTATTAAAGACAGCAGGTTCATTAAGTTGCATAGTTTTTCTGTTGAACATTTTTGAGCAGTCTTGTACATTTTAGTTTTTTTTAAAAAAATGAAAATTAGCTGATGAACATCATGTAATTTTGTTTTCACATAATTTAATTAGTAGTAGGTTAATTAAGGTATGCATTTACCAATTTTTGTTAAATAGTAAACTAAATACTTCCAGTATATTTTATTTTTTATTGAAAATGTGGTGGATTAAATATTGTGTGGCATATTTCATGCAGCTGACAAGCAGTATACTCTTTTGTCTTTGTATCTCTTGGCTGTGGGAAGTGGCAGACTACAAACTGATTTATAGCATAACTAGATCTATTGTGATTGGGAAAAAGAACCTTTTGAAGAAATTTCAATTTTTGCAGAGGAGTATCTTTCCCTTAAATTTGGTGACAGCATTCCATACCTGTTGTCACATGTTCATAAGGTTATGACCCAGCTCAAGCGCACTCTTTTAACAACTGGGAAAATGTTCTTTCCACATCTAAACTTATTATGTAGGACCATTTTGTAAAAAGTATGGCATTAGTCATAACCCACTATTGAATGTATGTGAATCTATAACAGCAGAAGGAGTTTCTAATGGTCTGTGTTCAGAACTTCAAAAGTTTTGCAATGAAATTAAGTTTGAAAGATCACATTCTGAAAGGCTGACTTGTACAACTTTGCCTATCTCTCAAAACTTGCACAGATTGACGACCCACCACCACCACCACCAAAAGCAAGATCAATAAAATGTGCACATTGACCTTAGTACAATATTATATCTGTGATGAGCTTCCAAAAATTTTTGCATTATCTGATGAGGCTGATGTGGTAAAGAATTAAAAATATTTATTTTCAAATCAACAAGGAGCCAAACATAATCAGTGTACAAAGGACACTAGTTTCATATGTTGTTGTCAGAGAAAAAACAAAACCTAATTTAAACTTTTAATTAAATATATCAATATATTATTAATTTATGTTTTAATAGAAATATCTAGATAAATAGTGTTAGCCAGTTTAGATATAACTAAAAAATCAATATGATCTATTTTGGATGACATAATTAGTGTTAAGTGTTGTAAGTATTACAATATAATTGACTCTTGATTTTTCATAGATAGTGATGTACAATTAAGAGTAACAAGAGTTGCAGCAGTTGTATAAATGCACAATAAATGAATGATAAATAGAATTAACTTTAATTTGGTTCTCTTTCTGCCAAGATTATAACTAAAAGTTTCTGCCCAAACTTTTTTATTTTCTCAAACTCATGTATCTTTAAAATCAGTACAGACAAGGAGAAAGGTGCTTAAGTGATCATTCATGGAAAATTTTAACTGGATTACAAATAATTTAAACTGAGTTTTTTTGACAGGCAACTATCAGGTAATACAGGTAACTATCTTTAATGAGAGTCACTAAACACATCGAAAAATGCATAAAACAGGTGTATATAAATTTTATCACACATGTACATTTATGACAATATAAAAGAAACATGAGATATCAAGATTTATTGAAAAAATATGCTTATTTTTCAAAAACATAAAAAGGCACCTATATTATATAAAAAATAATAAATTACAAATTAATTCACAATGCCAATAATTTGGTTTAGTTTCAAATGTACACCTTAACTACATCTTAAGTTGGTAGGTTAGTAGCTGGGTTTATAATCTAAGAGTTACCTGTATAAACAATTTAACAAGTAATCTGACTTGTTGTCATCAGACTGCAAGAATAGTGAGAGTCTTGATCTACCAGAATGGCACCAAGTATACATATGAAAATTTGAATAAAGTATGGAAAACAAGAGATACCTGTAGAATATAAGCAATTCTACAAGTAACTCAAAAGCAAAAAGTTCTTTAACTTCTTTAAATGCAATGGTTAATAATTAATAATACCACTAATAATAGAATACTTAATACTACTAGTAGTACTACTATTAATAATACAATAGAAAACTTAATAAAGTGCTTAATCTTATAAACATTCAAACTGCTTTACAATAATTACATCTAACACTATTTTTACAAACAGATACAAAATACAGATAATATAACAAAATGAATTAAGCCTATCTGTCAGATTGCATCTGTAACATCAGCTAAACCTGCATTACACAAACCTATCCATGCTATATTCTACAGGAAAGTGGCACTCACTGATTTGATATTCGATTCAATTCTTAACAGCCTATTCGACTCGAGATCGATTGGAGCGAAAATATGTGATTTGCAGGCCCCTAGGATAATCTTACCTAAAATGTTTAGAACGTTCTTCATAAGTCACACTGATAGACCAGTGAATTATATATAATAACCAAGCTGAGTACTAGTGAACAAACAAGGGTGTATGTAGCATCAACACTGAAATCACTGATATGAAAAACACTTTACCACAGACAAATTAATTTTACAGCCTTGTACCCTGATAAAAAATCCCTGAGTTTTAATTCACTTATGCAGTATAATAAATAAAGATTTATAAGAGCACCTAATTTTTATTATTTAAAAAGCTGTAAGGATTCACAAAACTAAAATAAACATTCAGTAACAGGATAGAAAATATATAATGCCATGTAATAATAAAATGTACACAATAACATATAACAAATATGCAAATGAAAACACACACACAAAATACATATTTAATAGTTATAACATAAAATATTTAATTAAAGATGGACAATATAAACAATAATAATCATGAAAACAAAACATTATGCTCTGCAGTAGATGAGCAGATTTTACTTCAACAGATTACACTGTAGAAAGATGTAGGAATGATGAGACAAAAATTACTAGCAATCACATCAATCAATCTGAATTTAATACATTACAAATGTCTGCATAATTGTTGAATTATTAAAAAAAAAATGGTGCCAATTCCTAAAAACTTTATAATACAACTTTTACAAGTGTGAAATTATAAGTATATATCTCTTAAACACAATATTTAAAACTGAACATACCCAGTTATTAATTCTAATGTCACTCGGAAAACTGGTCAAACTCAAGGCATCATCCTTTTCAGAACTGACAGATCGTTGCCAATTACTGCGCTGTTTTGTCTCTGACTTTGACTGCTTAAGTCTACGAAAACCTCCACCCGTTGCCATTTCCTAAGATAAAAATATTTTTAATGGAAATTATTATATTACTAATGTTGATACATATTGTTATCAAAGAAAAATGAAATATATATATATATATATAAATGTATTTTTTGGCATATAACTACTTTAATTTTTACCAGCTGATTAGTTCCAAATCTGGGACTTCTCTGTGAAAGTTCATTTTAAGTTCAAGTCAGCTGTAAAGAACTCATTCAATGATGGGTAAGGGCTACAGTTTGGCAGCCTGATAATCTTTAAGTATAAGCATGTCTGACAATGACACAAAAGTTTAAAATACTGGAAATGATATATATCCGTGTATGTGTAGCCATCATTTAGTTAACAAAAGTCATCACTATATGGAAGAATGCAATGTTTGTAAACCATTAATTGCAAATGTTCTCCCAAATAATTATCAATTTTTAAAGTAAATGATTTTGTATATTATTGAAATATTCTGTCAAACTTATTATTAAAATATTAATGAAAGATCTTATTACAGATGTGTTCACCAGAGTTGAAGCAGGTTTGAATAAATGGCAATATTTTCAATACAAATTTTGTTTGTTTAATAATATTGGGGAAAAAATAATAAAATGAATCCTGATAAGGGTTTGGTTTCAGTGTGTGTGAAAGGGAAAGATTTAATCAGTTACAGTATACATTTGGTAGTAATTTGTACTATCAGATTTTATTTTTAAAAAAAATGAAGTTATACATTTAGTTGTATTCAAAATAGCAAATGCACTCAAAATGAACGTTTATTACTGATTATTACTTTTATTTTTTATCTTAATTTCCTAATAATAAACAAAGTATAGTTAGTATAACCATACATTACTAGTCATTACTGTGGCAAATTAACATGAATTTATACCATTTAGTGATCACTATGTGAAACTTTTTCACCTATTATTGTTAGATCCCATTAATCATTTAATGATTTATAATATTATGACCATTTTTTGCCAGACAAAGTTATTACTCAAAAAGCAGTTTTATAGAATCAATTAAAAAAAATATCATTACACACATTTGTAAAACGAAGTAGCAATTAATTAGCATCACTACAACTGTAACTGTATTAACCACTTTTTATTTTTTAACACACTTCAGATCTAACAGCAAATGGACTTTTCAAAAGAACAACCAGGGTCAGGTCTAAGGTGGAAAGATTTTGTTTCTTTCAAGCAAGTTCAATCTTGTCTGACATATTAAATTAGATCAAGTGTGATAATGATAACAATAGTAAGTTTAGTTTTGTTAGAGTTTATACTTAGCTTTGATTTGTTTAAATATGCCTTCTACCCTTTATTCACTAATTATAAATAAACAGCTACTGAGCTAGATTGATTTAATACTTTTTAACAAAAATTATTATATAAATTATAATATAATAATAAATAGCTTAGCAAATGTTTTGCAGAATACTGACACATTGGGTGGAATATGCTTTCACCTATATTATAAGAAGAAAAACCAATCCAAAACAAGTGTATAAATCAAAAGAGTGGCTAGTCATTGTGGCCTATTTGCAGAGCAAAGAAAATGCAGAAACACGCTGACTCCAGTTTAAGTAGTACCTAACAACTGCTCACAATGCGGCAACAGGCTGCCAATAAGTGTTTAACGCAGTTATTGCAATTATAATTTGTAGTAAATATCAATAAAATTGAAGAGTAACGTTTAAATTATTGTTTTATCCTAACAGTCAAATATTTATACAGCTCTCTGTCCCTTTTCTTTTCATATTATCACTTTAAAAAAGTTAAACATTCCAGCATTCCAAAGTTACGAGCAGTTTCTTCTATTCAGTTATATGGTGGAATGAATATAAAAAGAAAGTCATATACTTAAATACAGCAGTACCTGGTTGGACAAACCCTTGAATAGATGTTATTTCTAAATGTATGAAATTTTTAAACTGCCACGAAAAATAACACAAACAGCAATACAATATTTGCGACAAGTTTTTTTTTCTAGGTTTTGCAGAAGCATGAAGCCGCCATTTTGACGCTTGCGTAGGAATTAGTTCAGTTACCCAAACATGTTACACTTTATAATGCTATGCAAATAATGGATCAAATATAATCCAAGACACTGAAACAACAGTACGCCATTTAATTTTAAGATATAAACTCATCAAGCGGAAATGCTGATAAACAATTTAGTAATGTGCATTAGATTATATTTTAGTGCGGAAGACGAAAGGTGTTGCTGTAGGTAAGGTAACTCTGCATATTTTCGGCTTCAAAGAACTTCCGGTGACAGCAAGCAGACGAGTCTTAATCTTATGACCTAATCATTTTCTTTAAGAACATTAACACATCGAAGATTGCTTTGTTTTTTATTTTTACTTAAAAAATAACGTTGTAGCAATTATTCGAGATGAAGTGATCCATAATTTTTGGTTTGCTCTTCAATATTCTTTAGAAGGAAATAAAGATGTCAATTGTCCAAGTTCAAGGGGGCGGGGGACGGATTGTGTCCGATCGCACATCTTTTGTTGGAGTTCGTATTCCTACAGAGATTAAAGTCATGATCAAAGCAGTAAACAAGCTGGACAAAGATATCTTTAGGAGATTACTTAAATGTATGTCCATTTTATATAATAATATAGTACCAAAATCTAAAGTGTTTATTTTTAATGCTGTAGTGAAGACGGTTATGCATTGGTGAGAAACTTTTATAGTGATGCACAACTAGTTAAAATTATAACACATGAACTCATTTACAGATGTATACATCTTTACAGTATTCATCTGATAGACATTACAAGACCATCTGGAGCATATAAACCGTTTCTGGAATGAAGTTATTTTATCAAATTTGAAATTATTTTGGGGATAAATTATAAAATACTTACAAAGAATGAAAGTTAGTGATAATTAATTATTTTTATTTGGTGCAGAGCTTTTCAAAAAATAATTGAAATAGCTAATAAAATAAAGGTTGATGAGTGTATTTTTTTCATCATTGTCATGTTTTATTTGCTTATAAAATGCATTTATTTTAGTGGTTATACAGAGTTTGGAAGCAGAAAAGGAGATTGCATACACACATTTTCAAGAGATCGTGCGGGGAACAAATGGCACTGTCACAGAAGAAACCTTAGGTATAGTTTACACAGGTCTCCTTTCACTTCTCAGATGTGCTTTCAGGCATTCAGCAACTTCACTCAAGCAACAGGTATTATTGCCTATAGGCTATAGCAGTCAAGTTCACTTGTATTCATATAATTATAATGGAGTATGCAGTAAAAATATTATCTTTTATAAACAATTTTACTCATGTAACTTGTACTCCACATGCATTCATACTGATTGAAAACTTAATAATTTGGATATTGCATAATTCATATGGTGTGCTGCTTTAATCAACTGCATTATCCAGTGAATTACCTAACTTTTTCCTCTTTTATTTAACCTACTCATTTGTCAGTGTTCATACCTAACTGTTCTCAGTAATTTTACATTTAAATAGTGAATTTTCATAACTCCTTCTAAGTATTAGTTTTATTACTATTAGAAGTGTGAATAATATCATCTGAAAGTTGTGGTAAGATATAGTACTTTTAGTAGATGCAGTAGGATTTGGTGGGATGCAAGACATGATAGCTTTGATGAAAAGATGTAATGTGATGTGTCACTGAATCTCTACTCAGATCCAGGGGCAGAATAAAAATTTGTAACACTTATATATTTATTTTCAGTGTATATTTTTACAGATTTTCTTTAAATTATGATATTTGCATTGATTAATTAAGTGTAATCAAGAACATCTTCAGTAGTTCTCAAGAAACTGAATTGCAAGATAGTGTGATCTATTCACATAGATTAAACATGAGGCATATAGCATTAGTGAAAGTAAACATATGAGTTCATTTTCTCTTACAACATATACTGACAGCAGTCAGATAGTTGAGTTTGTTTTAACTTGAGCAAAGTTAAAAATCAGTATTGGGCAGAAGTGATGGTTAAAACTGGAAAGAACAAATGAATAGAACTTGTACTTTAGGCCTATATATTGGGTAATAATTGAATAATTACAAAGTGCATAACTCAAATGCAGATTTTGGCTGAGTATTAGTTCCAGTATTACATCAGCTTAGTGATCAATTGCAAGGCACATGACAGTTGAACTAGATGTGACTATATTGGATTAGTTATTGACTTAGATAATTACAAGACACTCTTGTTACTGAAACATGATTGTATTACTAGTGATAGAATGGGTTGTTTTACTTGGTATTATAAAGTGAATAGGCTGAATTATTTTTATTATGAAAATATTATATTGGTTCTGTGCACGCATTGTTTACTGCCAACTGCTTTTTGTATAAATGCATTTCATTTTCTTTTTAATTAATTGTATGTATCCATTTATCTGTAAATGATCTGTTTTTGTGCAAAGAAGAAATTTTGTTGATTGAATACAAAATAAATGGTTTGAAAAATTAATCTTTTACACCTTTATATGTAATAAATTTACACACTTACACAGCTAAGTTAACCAACATTTTAATTTTGTCTTTTTAAAAAAATCAGCACTTCAAAGAGGACCTTGAAGAACTGGGGTGAGCAGCTTTGATTATTTTAATAAGAGATTTTTGTCAAGAATGATGTGAACCAAAATTAAATCTTAGGAGGAATTACAAAAGATCAGTTTGTTTTGTATGCAGATGTAACGCTCTCTGGGAAAACCTGGCAACAGTCACTAAAATTGATTTTGCACTACAGCTATTTGTAGTCGTTTACTCCCCTTTGATACACAATGATAGTCCAGGGAGGTATGTACTTAAAAAAATGTATAGTGAAAAAAAACTATCTGACATAAATTACTTTTTTTTTTAAAATAAACATAAGATTCTGAACTTTAATAAATTATAAAAACCCACTTTTGAATTTTTTTCACTTTAGCTGGGTTTCCCCAGACACCATCACATATATATTTTTTTATACCTTTATCAGAATCATAGAAAATTAAAAATGCATGTGCATAATTTGTTTTTAAAAAATGTCCCATTTTTACTTTTGTGTACAGTAAGGATACTAATCTTCATTCTTCCCACTGATGTTTTATATCATTTGTTTACTTATATATGAAAACAGTTTTGATAAACTATCCATGACCTATCAGAACAGTTTATATCATAGCTAAATTCTTTGCCTTCTTTCATCTTTATTATTTGTTCTTTATAAATTCTTTATAAAATATAACCTCCCCCCCCAAAAAAAAAAAAAAAAAAAAAAAGAAAGAAAAGAGAAAAGAAAAAAAGAAAGAAAATGAAAGATTGAAAAGGAAGAAATTATTTTTTTAAAAAAGTTTTGATGATTTGATGAAAAGTTTTTAAAATGCAATCTTCTTTCTTTTCTTTTTAAAATTAAAAATAAAAGACTTATTAACCCCTTATAATGATTTTTGCATAATATTTTCAGATTTCAATATATTTAAAGTATATAGTAGTATCACATTAACACCACAGTTTAGTTTTCTAACTTGTAAGTTTTTAATATTTTCATAATAAATATAATTTTAATATAGTCTATTCAAAAATACAGAATGCCAGCTGAATTTCATGGGGACCTTGCAAGCTGCATTTTTGGAATGAAGTAAGTTGATTTTAATTATTATTATTGTCATTATTTGAATGATATACAAAGGTTCCTTAGCAACTAAGTCTTTGTTATCAAATTCCTCACATTTACTATGAAAATGTTTTGAGGTGCTCTATAAAAAATTTCTAAACACTTATGAAGATTGCACCCATGAACCACAAACTTTCCATCATATGATTTGCACTTTGCATCACTCTACTGTTAGCTCCCTTTACCTCCTACTCACTCACATTATCTCTTACCAAGTAAATTAATCTGTTCACTTTAAGATTTTTTGTGTGTGATTTTCATTTACATGGTAATTTAGAATTGTTGAAAATGTATTGCTCTTGTTGCTATTAATTCACTAAATCACTAAAGCAATCATCTGTGAAAATTACTTAACAAAGGAGACATAAAATGGAGATTATAAAAAGGCATCTGGCAACATGGATTGAGGGTTTATATCAACAAAATCCATATCTGCCCCATCATACACTATTTTTTAAGGCAACTTAATGAAAGCTGCTGATACATATTATGTTATATAGTTTATTATAAAACAAACACTTCATATGTAATTATTGTTTGTTAAAGCAAAATATTTGCTTTTTTGTTCCAATCTAAAGATTAACTCCTGTGTACACTATTTCTTATGGGCAAATAAATTTCCCTTCTTTAGTTTAAGTAGCAATTTTTCAGTTCCATTTTGTCACAGTGACTCCCTTATGTATATTATGCTCCATGTAACTTATTATTCAGGAGAAATAAGGATTGTATTAAGTAAATGTAATAATTTCTGGGTTTTACTGATTCAGTTCAAATTTATTTATTATTAACTGGAGAAATGGATATAGTTGCATTCATACAAAACATGGATGGGATTTTGTTCATGCAAAACAAGATAGCTACATTGCTTCTAGTTCTGCTGTTAGTATTGAATGTCTTTTATCTAATTTGTATGTTTGTGTGAATGTGGGTGTATGTGCTGCTGCCCCTGTTACATTTACTAGTTACCACACAAACACTACTCTTTCCAAATAAATATCACCAAAATCATATACACCAAGCCATCATCACATATCTCATTCACACAAACACACTTCACCTTCTATAAAAATAAATATTAATAAAACCCACCACACACACACCATTACACAATAAGTAATAAAAAAGAAAACCACAAACTTAAAGAAAGTTACAAATAGCTTCCTCATATTTTTTTTTAAAAAAATTTCTATAAATATATTAACACAATTCCTAGGAAAAACAATGCATACAATAACTGACACACGAATAAAGTATGCAAGTAAACTGTAAACTAGGACAGGCAAGTGGAAAACTAATTCCATAACTTCCATATATCTTCCACTTTTTTTTTTTTTTTTAAACATTACTACCCTCCTAGAACTGAGTAAGGAGGAAGGCCCCACAGGAACTCTACAGAAACTGAGAACATCAAGAAGATGAAAAGTTTCCACGCAATTCCTGTGGGGAAAAGAAGTGATCGTAAAGAAGAAGAAGAAGATAGCTACATTCATGCAAGACAGTGTTGGTTTTGTCAGAGCCACTACTTTTAGTGTGGCTACTGTATTTGGTAGTATTTTGCTAGTATCCGAGGTAGGAGTTCAAATTCAAACAAGAAATGATCAGAACTTTTAAAATTGACTAATCACCTTAATTTCTGTATGTTTTAAGTTATAAAATAATGTGGAGAGTATACTTGCTTTAGAATATACTGTTTAAAAAAATCTGTTATTAACTAGCTAATATTTTTATAATAATCTGCTTTTATTATGAAGACGTCCATCACTCGACAAAAGATTATTAGATGCACGACCACGATTGCCTTTATTGGAGCAGTTGAAATGGCGTGTTGATGTTGCCATCTCTACTAGGTTAGTGAATCAAGATTACATTTTTAATTTAATGAAAACCATTCTTTTTGATGAAGAAATGCAGTAAATTAACATTTAAATTTGTTCAGTATTGCTTCATGAAACTAAAGTTAGTTAAAATGTTCTTATTGTTTATTAATTAATGATTTTAATATTAAATTGTAGATGTTGGTAAAATGTTTTCATGTTTATTATTTATATTCACGTCGTCAAAAATTTGTTGACATCTTGGAGATAATAATCTCATGCATTGTTTTCTTAGTTATTCATTGTTTTCTATTTTTGCAGTGTTCTTAACCGTGTGCTAGAACCCACTATTCTAATGGAAATGACACTCAGCTCAGGACAGACCAAGATTTTTGAGGTGAGCTTTAAAATTTTAAGTTTTTTAGTTTTTCTTTGCCACCTTACATTGATTTTTTAATGTTGAAGACTACTCATGGCCTGTGTGACGTTCTGAGAGCAAAACATGTTTAAAGTATGGCTGCTCCAGTCAGTGGGGTTAATTTTATAAAATTTTCTGGAGGATTCCTGTAGTTGTATTAAAGGTAATTTTATTTGTTCATTAGAAAATATTTTTTTGTTATTTCCCCTGTTAGATCTGTTTACCAAAGAACAGTACATTTGCTGAGCTAATTCAATTAGGATAAAATGAGATTTAAACAAATATGGTGGTGAACAATGAAGGGAATGTTTCATTAGTGGGTGTGTGTGTGTGTCTTATGGCATTTTTGAACAAGAGGGGCTGAGTGAAGAGTGCAAAGCATAACACTTGTTTACAGGGATACAGTTTGAATTAATCGTGCAGAGGTATAATGTTTGTTTATAAGTATACAGTTTGAGTGAAGAGTGTGATGGTATAATGTTTGCTGGGCAAGGATACTGTATCATAATAATCTGCCCCACCATTTTTTTTTTGTGTGTAAATTATTTTTCAGAATTATTTTTATGCATTTTCTTTGAAATAGATTCATTGAAACATTATTTCTCTAAGTGTATTATGCTCAACTTCACTAATTTGTTAATGAGGCAATTATTCAGCTTAACGTACTATGATATTTTGCTAATTGTTCTTGCTAGTCAGCTTGAGGCAGTATGGGTGTGTTAATGAAGTGTGAATGATCTGCACCTAGAATAAATATGTCACAGCAGCCACTGCTGATGTGGAAATCACTTGGTCTTGTGAATTGGACAGGGGACAGTACAGGGGTGCCAGGCAGCAGAAGCACATACGAATGACTGTTATAGGTTGAAAGCCATTGAATGGTATCTTTGCTTTGCATGGTAATGAACAGCCAGGCAAAAAATGAGATCATCAACTTCCCAGGTCATCATCTGGTCCCACTATAAATGTTGTACATCAGAAGTGGTAAGGAACTGTACAGTGGATAATATTCAGGCCAGCTTAACCTTTAATCCTAGTTGGAAACACAAACTCATTATGTACACCAGTAAGTGGGCAGACAAATGCGAACCAGCATGTGTCTCATGAATCCCTGCAAGCTGTCAGCAAAATTTGTAACCTCTGTTGAACATTGTGTATGTACAGAAGAATCCCTACATCATCACGATAACAAGAAAGACTAACTTGTCCACAAGTCTACTTGAGCCAACCATAAAGAAGAAGACTGGAATTGTAACACTAGGGATTCACATAACCATAATCGCCAGACTGCTGAGTTTCCCAACACCTTGTATGCATGGTCTGTCTATCTATAGTTTCAGCATTTTTTAACTTGTTATTCATTCATATTCATTTATTTCTAAAACCTGATACTTTCTGCAAATGTTATACAAATTGTCAGTAGCTTTGATGATTTTATTTTCTGTGCACAGGTTCCAGTAGCTCAGTTCCATCAGTTGCGCTACAGTGTAGCATATGTATTGAAACAGATGGAGGAATTGGAAAAACGCAGTATTCTTAAAATCCAGGATTAATTTACTCTAGGAGGATTTCTGGAAATCCTTGCAGTTTGCAGACATGCACATATGTGCACACACACACACACACACACACACACACACACACACACACACACACACACACACACACACACACACACACACACACACACACACACACACACACACACACACACACACACACACACACACACACACACACACACACGCACGCACACACACACACACGCACGCACACACCACACGCACACACACGCACACACATGCCCTGATAGCATTGATTGCTGTCCAGAAGCAAGGATAATTTCACAATTTCAGACAATCAGTGGCCAAAATTGTAAACAATGATAATTTCAGATTATAACTGAGGAAAGAATGAAAGCAAGAATAATTCCAGGTTATTAATATGGAATTTTTGAAAGCAAAGATGATTTTGGACTGTTAATGAAAAAGAATTAGTTATACGCATTTTGAATTGAATGTCTAGGTCTTAAATTAGTGACTGCTATGTTATTTTTTATGTACTTCTTTACTGTTTTCACAAATAGAACAAATCACAACTTTCATGTTATATCATCATTTATGTTCTATAACCCCTCCCCCAGTGAACTGTCTAAATGAATATAAATAAGGATAGCTTATATCACAGTGAAATGTTTAAATAAGCATAAATAAAGATTGCTTATACAATGACTTTGGGTTCCTAATTATAGTCCTGGGTAGTTCAGATGGTAAATGAAACATTTTAATAAGGATGACATTTTCTGGTTAACACATTCAAAGATACTCTAATAATTCTTTTTCTTTCTGTAGTCTGCTGGAAATTTTTTTCAAATATTTCTTTACTATTTTTTTCTTTTCTCTTCATTATATTCTTTTCAAGAATAGTATATTTGGATGCATACTACAACTTTCTAAAGTGTTTTGTTAAAAAAAAAAATTTACAAAGTACCAAACTAATGTGAGCTAAATGTACAGCTGAAATGCATCAGAGTCGAATCTTACACACATTACCTTACATGAATTACAACTTTACCTGCTCAGCAAAAAAGAAATACACACCCATCCACAAACACACACCCATGTGTGCACATATGCACAAACACACACATGGAGGTGATTTTGTCTACCAATCTGGAGTTATTGGTGAGATAAAGAGGTGAATATACTGTTCCCTCAATTGGTTTCAGTTCCTGCATGCCTGTTATAGTGTCAGCATATCACATGCTGTGATTTAAGTACTGAAAAATATACATACATATTTGTTATATATAATTCCTGAATATGACCCAGAGCGTTGTTTTATTTTATTTTATTTATTCATAGTGTGATCTCAAAATGTCATTAATATTACTTGTTATTTTATTAATGACATTTTGAGATCACACTATGAATAAATAAAATAAAATTCCAACAGTAAGCAAATAAAAATCATGACAGCCAGCATATAAAATAAAATCCTTACAGTAAGGAAATAAAATTATGACAGCCAGCAAATAAAATAAAATTCTTACAGTAAGCAAATAAAATCATGACAGCCAACAAATAAAATCCTTACAGTCAACAAATAAAATCATGACAGCCACTAAAATTATGAAGTAAAATCATTATAATCAGCATTTATAACACTGACAAGTAAAATCATTACAGACAGTAAGTAAAAGCATTATAGTAAAAAAAATCTCTACAGTCAGTAATTATAATATTGACAGCCATCAAATAAAATCCTTACAGCCATTAAGTAAAATCCTTACAACCAGCAAACAAAACCCTTACAACCAGTAATTATAATACTGATATCCATCAAGTAAAATCATGTCAGCCAATATGATAAAGTCCTTACAAACAGAAAGCAAAATCCTTACATCTAATAAATAAAATTCTTTTACATCCAGTAAGTAAAATCTTTACAAACAGAAGCAAAATACTTACAGCCAGCAAGCAAAACCCTTACAACTTGTAAGTAAAATTCTTACATCCAGCCAGCAAAATCTTTATAACCAGCAAGCAAAACCTATACAGCCAGCCAGCAAAATCCTTACAGCCAGAATCCTTACAACTAGCAAGCAATCAAAAGGTGCAATCTAAAAATCATAAGTTAAAACAAGTAAAATCATTAAACCAGCAAGAAAAATCATCACTCAACAAATAAATCATTATAGCAAATAAAATGCTGACAGTTGTTCCACTGATGCCACCAGTATTATACATGGACATGGATTGCTAAACTGTAGTAAATACTAAATTTGATCATTCATTCATTTTGTTATACTCAATGTTTTAATCCAGTTGTACTATTTTGCTGCTGCCAAGCAAGTCAGAGATGAGATGCTCTTCCAGACTGCTTGAAAAGTGACAGTCAGTGCTACATTTGTGGACTAGTTTTAGGCCACAGCAATTGGGGTCACTCACTGTAAACATCATGTGGACTAGTTTTAAACCAAAGCCTTTTTGTGCCACTATGTACAAAAATCATGAGGCCACACAAGATGCAATAAACTGACTGAATCATTGACAAGATTATGGTGCTTTAGGTGAGATGTTAACTGAGATAAAACTTTTCCAGAATGTGTGACATAAATTATAGATCAGAGACAGAGTGATAGGTCTTTTTTCCAGCCAATCTAGTCAAGGGGTGTTTTTCTTTTTAAAAATGCACCTTACAATTGCTATTTTAAAAATAAATGAGAAAATTCCATTAGAAAGAATTATTTAATGAAATTTTAGGTAGAATGACATCTGAAAAATTAAAATAAAAATAAGAGTGACATTGGAATAGAGTGAAGTGCAGATTTCATTGCTTTTTCTAGTTTGGATTGCACTGCTTCACCTAATGTAGACTTAACTGCTTTACCTAAAACAGATTGAACTCCTTTACTAAAGTGGACTTAACTTCTTCGCCTAATGTAGATTTTACTGCTTTACCTACTACAGATTGCACCTCAAACAGTGAAGTCTACATTAGGTAAAGAGGTGCAATCTGTAGTAGGTAAAGCAGTAAAATCTAATATAGACTTCACTGCTTTACCTAATACAGAATGTGCTGCTTTTCCTAATACAGATTGTGCTGCTTTACATAATGTAGATTTCACTGTTTTACATAATGTAGACTTCACTGCTTTACCTAGTACAGATTGCTCTGCTTTACCTAATACAGATGGCTCTGGTTTACCTAATGTAGACTTCACTGCTTTACCTAATACAAATTGTACTGCTTCACCTAATGTAGATTCCACTGCTTTACCTAATACAGATTGGTCTGCTTTACCTAATGTAGACTTTACTGCTTTACCTAATACAGATTGCTCTTCTTTAACTAATACAGATTGCTCTTCTTTACCTAATAACGTATTGCACTGCTTTACCTAATGTAGACTTCACATCTTTACCTAATACAGATTGCACTTCTTTACCTAATACAGATTGCACTTCTTTACCTAATACAGATTGCACTGCTTTACCTAATACAGATTGCAGTGCTTTACCTAATACAGATTGCACTGCTTTACCTAATGTAGACTTCACATCTTTACCTAATACAGATTGCACTTCTTTACCTAATACAGATTGCACTTCTTTACCTAATACAGATTGCACTGCTTTACCTAATACAGATTGCAGTGCTTTACCTAATACAGATTGCACTGCTTTACCTAATGTAGACTTCACTGTTTTACCTAATACAGATTGCACTGCTTTACCTAATGTAGACTTCACTTCTTTACCTAATACATTTTGCAATGCTTCATCTAATGTAGACTTCACTGCTTTACTTAATACAGATTGCACTGCTTTACCTAATGTAGACTGAGCTGCTTCACCGAATGGAAACTTCACTGCTTTATCTAACATAGATTGCACTGCTGTACATAATCTAGATGTCACTTCTTTACCTAATGTAGACCGAACCTCTTTACCTAACGTAGACTTCATGTAGTATGGATTGAATTTATTTACCTAATATAGGCTTCACTGCTTTACCTAATTTAGACCTTACTGCTTTACCTAATATAGGCTGAATTGCTTTATATAATGTTGACTTCACTGCTTTACCTAATAGTAATACAAATTGCACTGCTTTACCCAATGTAGATTTCACTGCTTTACCTAATATAGACTTCACTGCTTTACCTAACATAGATTGCACTGCTTTACATAATGTAGACTTCACTGTTTTACCTAATTTAAATTGCACTTGCATCTGTGAATTCTGTGAAAGTTGGAAAGTGAATGTGAATTCTAAATCATACTGCTTCACCTACTACAGATTGCAATGCATGATAAAATATAAAAAAATATCAGATCTAAAAATTGCACAAGACATTGAATATTAAGTACATGAGTTGAAATCTACTTCCTCAATGCAAATAATAGCTTGCACTCTATTTCTGGTGTGTGCTGTAACAGTCTGCATTTGCAAGGGTGTCAATCTATAGATATGTCTTGAAATATGTCCTTTTACAGCTATTCTGAATTTATAATTTTGTTTAAAATCATGACCTTTTACAACTATGGTCTCAATATATAACTTTGTTTTATATGACCTTTCATTATGTACAATTATAACCGTAGCTTTTTATAGCTGAAATGTTATTCCCCATCACAATCATTGCCTAAACTGTTTCCTATTCCTTGAAATTATGTCACTGTATTAATGAAATTGTGCCCTTTTGTAACCAGGGGCCTGAAATGATACCTCATAGTATAACAATAGATTAAAATGGTGTCATTCAAAATCATGGCTTGAAACGGTATTTATGTACAACTTTGGACTGAAATAACATTGTATAACAATGTCCTGTAACAGTGTAATTTGAAACCTTGGCATGACTGGGTATTCATTTATATTATAACACTGGTTTGAAAATATGCCTATATAAAACCATGACCTGTTATAGTACCCTTGTATAACAGTGATATATTAAAAGTTGTTTTAAAACAAATGTTTAAAATAGTATCTTTGAGTAAAGATCATATAATAACACCGCTCTATTACTTTGCACGAAATACATTTTAGAGTTGTAAAATAGAGGGAGAATTTTGGATCATTCTTACGATATTGCAGAGAAAACTCTAAAGCTATGGTGCATATAAACAGTATAGCTGCTAAGCATTAAGCGTTAAAAGCGGTGGGGGGGGGGAGTGAGGAATAGAAAACAAACCCAGCAAAAAAAATCCCTTAAAACAGTGCAACATGAAAATTGAAAACGCTTTAAAATGAAAAAAGACCATACCATCTGTTGCGAGATGTTTATACACAATACACTTGACTCTTGACATTGTTCATGTCATTGACTTTAATAACGTATTGTCCCAATGAAGGTTATTAAACAAAACGAGGATGCTAGTAGTTGTTTTAGTTTTAAATTTTCATTAGGCGTTGTTTAACGTGACGTAAATTTCGCTATCGATCCCTTAGTTCTCCCATCTCCCAGAATGTACAAGAAAGTGACGTGAATTTCGCTGTCGATCCCTTAGTTCTCCCACCTCCCAGAATGTACAAGAAAGTGACGTATGGAGAAAAGCCATTAATAAAATTATCCATTACACGATTACATCTATGACCACTTTTATTTTAGAAAGTTAGTGTGAAATTTGCAGATGTTTCTGATTTTTGAAAATATTTATCAGAGAACAGAAATGGAGTTATTAGAGATAAGCAATAATAGTTTCTTTGTAACCTTGTCTAGGCAAAACTGCCAAGGTATTTTCATGTGCTTTTCATAACAAAGTCACAAATTTATTGTTCACGTTATTACTGTCAATTCCATGTTTCCCTTCTCACATTGTAGAACACTAACTAGCTGCGAGGCCATCTGGTGCTCCACCATATTAGCTCCTTCAGGCAGAACAACAATTGTAGCAATTTCTACCAACTTCCTTGTAAAGAAATTGCTCCATGTAGTCAGCATACTTTGCCACCATACATCAATGGAGTGCAGTGCATTCCTTACACGCTGAGGTAGATACTTCTTGTGTCAAACATTGTCCTAGTTGTTTGTAATCAATAAACCAGGAGATTCATGTAGAACAAGGACAGACTGCTTATGCTAAGCTTCCAGTTTATTCATCTTTAACTCCAATCTTTCTTACAGTCAAGTCTCAACTTACAGTTTCCTGCAACAGTAATTATTAGCCTGATATATGCACACAGCATAATAATACAGAATATCAATTTTATGAGTACATTCACTAGAAATAATATAAAGTATTTAGCACACTAGCATCTTAGTTCAAACATTTGAAGAAATAATAGTCTACTCAAATGATACATCTCTACGTAAACACAAGTATAACATATCAATAGCAAAATCCTCAAAATATTTCTAAGTCCATTCTCTCTCAATCAGTCAGTTAACTCACCATTAAACTAATGGCTGCCTTAAATGACCGGACTTCTTGCTACAATTTACATAACAATTAATTCTAGAAATATGGATAAGCAAATTTACTCTGCCACAGAGTGATTAAAAACTTCCTAAGTGCTTCTCTCCCGATGTTGTTGTCGTTGGTGGTGGTAGGTGTTGTTGTCTCACTGTTTTCTGTAGTTCTTGCCCCCTGATTAAAGGAGGGGGTATTTTTGGTTGGCGCTTCTGTTGTGGTTGGTGAGGTGGTTGTTGTGGCTGCTGTTGTTGACGCTGTTGTTTTTGAACTAGTGGTGGTGGGCGTTGTCTTCTCTTTGTTGTTGTCGTCTGAGAGGAGTTGATTTTCGCTTTAGGTGGTATCTTCCAAATAATGTGCGTATTAATTTCCATTTTACATGTTGTCTTTGTAGTTGTTTCAGTATATTGTTCCGTTGTTGTTTTTTATTTTTTATTTTTCGTGGTGATGTTTAGATTAAGAAAGAAATTTACCATGGTGGCTTGCAGTAATGCTGCATCATTTTTAGATTCAACAATTGCTGGTTGAACACCTGATCCAATTGCGCTTCTCTTGTTTTCAGCTGACTCCTATCAACATTTTCTTTTGTTCTTACGCTAGTGAGTCGTTTGGCAGACTTCAATTTTTCGGTGTTGTTGTTGTGGCCTCATGTGGTAAGCCATCCCGCCCTGAAAAGGACGTGGGAGTGGCACTGGCAGCAGTTTGAATGTTCCTTCTTTCCACTTGAAATCCGGTAGTTCGTAAGTGGTGAAAGAGGAGAACAAAGGGCATCTCCGATCGGTACGGCTGTTCGAGTGAATGTGTCCGTAAAGGTTTTTGTTGTTAATGTGGTGGTGGTGGTGGCGCTTTCGGCTTCCGCCGCTTTCGCGCTGTAAAGGGTGTTGGGCGGAAACGTTGATATTTATACAGTTGAATTTCTTGGGCAGATCAGAGAAAATATCGTTTTGTGCATCTCTTGACAAGGAAATATTTATAGGGAGTCTATCATTTTTTAAAATTAATTTTGTCTTCACTTGGCAGATCCATTCTCTTATTATGTGTGTTTGCAGGAGAGTCGTACAGTGATGTTTTGATATTTCTTTTTAATAGGGAACGATGTTATTATCTGTTTGTTTTAGTGATTAGCAATACATGAATTATTTACTTTGAGATTTGTGTCTGCACAAATATTTTGTATTGTCTTAGCTAATGTTATTATCTGTTTGTTTTAGTGATTAGCAATACATGAATTATTTACTTTGAGATTTGTGTCTGCACAAATATTTTGTATTGTCTTAGCTAATGTTATAGGACATCTGCATGCGAACTTGTCCAATATAACTATAATACTCCAGTTCCTTGTTTATGTACAAAAGCATATAAGCATATATACTGTGTCAAGTGACTTCATTATGGCATACTTCAGAATGTACAGCACTAAAAGCTCAACATTCTACGTTAACCTGAAAATGTTTTACAGTGGTTTCTGTCTTGGATCTTTCTACTGAAACACGTTTTCTACTGTAACACGCTTAGGTATATATACACAGTTTGGCCCCTGCCTGGTCCATTTTAAATTCAGTTTCACATGCTAATAATTATATACATGTCTGTGAGTGATTACATTCAATTGGGTTAGCTAAAAGTTATAATCTTCTTTCTGATTATTTATAATTGTGGTGAGCTAATAGTTATAATCCTCTTTCTGATTATTTATAATTGTGGTGAGCTAAAAGTTATAATCCTCTTTTTGATTACGTATAATTGTGGTGAGCTAAAAGTTATAATCCTCTTTTTGATTACGTATAATTGTGGTGAACTAAAAGTTATAATCCTCTTTTTGATTACGTATAATTGTGGTGAGCTAATACATTTATTGAGCTGTCTGATGTGCGGCCACTGACGTCACTTTGAAAATGTTCGAGCCTAAGTCGCAAGTGCGAATGGAGTGGATTTGTGGCACACAAGACCAACATATATAGTTACATTTATCCACTCAGACACACACATCACAAAACTAATAATTTAAGTGGGTGTGTTATCTTCAGGCACTGAATGTCAGTGAAATGATAATTTAAGTGGATGTGCAACTTTGACTCAATGAACTTCAATGAAAGATGAAAATGTTAATTTGACAGAATGTAAGAGATAAGCTACCGTTATACAAAGTGAGTGGCAGTAAAGACGAAAATTTCAGTGGGTGTGTCCATTCATTCTAAAATAAATATGTAAAAAGATGATGAAAACGCGACTGTTAACGATGACTGTATAAAATTACACGCACACACGCAAGGACGCATACAGTATAATTATATTCCAAATTTAGTTTTCCCGTACATCGCTATACATACATTTACCACCTGCCTCAAAACATTTTATGTAGACTTGCACGCTGTTCTTAAACTCCCGACTAATTTATTGTGACTTTATTTTAATTCAAGCAATAAAACTGTAATTGGAAAGTCCGATTAGAATTCGCTTAGTGTATCTGGCAAAATAATGAAAGTTGTAGATAGCGTGTGACTAGACCTGTACTGCTATTTACATCCTGTTGGAGAGATTGCTTCTAAGTGAAAGAAACATTTCCCGACACTTCTTTCACTTGCTATGCGACAGTGCAGTAGAACTCACATTCCACTCACACACCACACATGCACGCTCAAGTCAATACGAGGGTGCAGTAGAACTCACATTCCACTCACACACCACACATGCACGCTCAAGTCAATGCGACAGCGCAGTAGAACTCACATTCCACTCACACACCACACATGCACGCTCAAGTCAATGCGACAGCGCAGTAGAACTCACATTTCACTCACACACCACACATGCACGCTCAAGTCAATGCGACAGCGCAGTAGAACTCACATTCCACTCACACGCCACACATGCACACTCAAGTCAATGCGATAGCGCAGTAGAACTCACATTCCACTCACACGCCACACATGCACGCTCAAGTCAATGCGATAGCGCAGTAGAACTCACATTTCACTCACACACCACACACGCACGCTCAAGTCACTGCGACAGCGCAGTAGAACTCACATTCCACTCACACACCCACACGCACGCTCAAGTCACTGCGACAGTGCAGTAGAACTCGCATTCCACCTAAATAATATTCTGTTCCTCGACATCACGTCTCGCCTTGACGTCCTCAGAAGTAAATGAATAGAGGTGAATACTCTCCCTTTTGTAACTACTCTTAGTGTCAATGAAGATTTGTGTTGAGTTGCACCCCTTCATCAGTTATTTAATGCAGGTTAAACATTGTTCAGGCATTAGTAGTGGATCAGCTTGACGATGGGTAGTGACAATCAGTATTCTAAAGATGTAGTCATCTGCCAAGACAATACAATTTTCTTTGACGTTTTTGTGACCCGCGCACTCACCCCAGAGCTCGGGATTCTCGAGCCACGTGACTTGAATAAAACTCTTAAAAGATATTCATTGTTTAGAAGCTCTAATAAAATCTCTTTTATTTATTTATTTAAATAGAGGTCAACTTACATTGCCGAAGCGGCAGTGCCATTTTTATCTGATGAATAGTTAACAACGGGCAAGTAGTTTCTTGGAAATAAACCCAAAAATTAATGTTGCCCTGGGACAAACAAACCACAACTCCACTCCACCGAGAACGCCCCCAACGAGAAAGATGGACAAGATATGAAACACACACTCAATGGATTTCCTCTCTGCTCATAGTTTTTATCAAGCAACATTAATTTTTGTTGTTTTCGCTATGTGTGACAGAGTAAATAATATCACAGATAAAAGGCTTCCAGCACCCTCTGGAGTGAGTCAGCGAAAAAAACAAAACTTTTGAATTCAGAGTGGAAGAAGATTTGGCTTGAAGGTGGTCATTAGCTTGATGGTGAGTTGTGCTGACTGATTATGAGAGAATGGACATGTCAATTTTACTATTGATACGTTATACTTGTTTTTATGTAGAGATGTACTGTGTGAGTCGACTTTTATTAGTACAAATTTTGACTAAGCTGCATATATGTAGTGTGCTAATGTGTAACATTGTTTGATATGCTGTATTTATTTTATCATGTATGCATGGGGTTAATACATACTGTTGCAGGAAACTAAGCTGAGGATAGAGTATGAGTTAGAATGGAGTTATTTTGTGATAAACAGGAAACATAGGCTTGCTCCCTGATTATATGTTACAGTGAACAAGTGCTTTCTTTTTTTATTTTGAATTTCAATGTTTGAGTTTGAGTCTCTAGTGTCGAGTTCAAGCTTCAAATCTCAAAGTTACAGTTACCCTCTCTGTGTTCACCAGTTGTAAGTTGGACAACCAGGAAATGTGGGAACATCTGTTGAGGTGTGTGTAAGTGTAAATGAGTACACCACACCCTTATTTTTGATATATCAAAAGGCAAGGGATGCTAACTACATCAGTACAGTGAAGTTACCAGAATCATCATGATTGTGTTCTGCTCAAGAAACTGATGACAAAGAGAGCACCAGGTTTGCCTGAGGCAGGAAACATATGGTGCCATGCAGACATTTGGCATTGTGACATTGTTGCAAAAGTAAGTAAAAGACTGTCAAAGCAGTGACTAATCCAGGCCAAGTAAAAGGCTTTAACTATCTACCTCTAATAACTCCATTTCTATCCTCTGATAGGACTAACCTGTGATTTGTATTGACTCTATTGTTAAATTGTGATTATATTTTTTTCTTTATACTTAGCGAGAGAGAGACAGCATAAACAATAGTTATCCAAATGTGAGTTTGTGGAATATTGATGTCAAGTTATCTATTTCATTGTAATTGTCATATGTATATTTTATTGTTCATTTAATAAATTTATTGTTAAATTTATTGACCTTATGCATATTGATATTGATAATCTTATGTTGTAGAAGAAATGCATGGATGGGGGCTCACTAAAAATAGATTAAAGACAGATTTGTCTTCTCCTTTAGTAAGACGTTTTTCACTCATGGAAACCTTATGTGACTGTAAATGTTGTTTTATGTTGTGGAATAGAGAAAACGTTTACAACGCCAAAATATCCGCTAAGCTAGAGACGAGTAGTTTGTTGGAAGATCATTAATAAAATAAATTACTTCATCACTTGAAATTAGTTATGAAATATTAATTGATTATAATAATAATCTTCATTAACTAAGTGGCATGCCCGTCACACCATGAGACGGTCTGTTATATTTTGCTTAGTGTTTTTACGTCAACTAGGAAGTCTGTGATGCCTTGAGTATTTGTATTTTGTATAGTTTGGGTAGTGTTTCTTTCATGAAAGGCATTTCTGTCTGTGCTAGTTTAGCTTTGAGTTTTGAGCGGTATGTGTCTGAACACTGAACTCTCTCTTTCATATGAAGAGAGAAAGACAGACAGAGAGACAGAGAAACAAAAATTACTGTATGTTACGGTCGTAGTGAGGTTTCCTATGTTTAGCTTGATGAGTATATATATATATGCTATACAACACTACTATTGAGAAACCGTTGCTTGGTTGCTTGATTTCATTAGTGTTAATTTGATTACCATCTGACCTACCCCGATAAATATTTTGCATAGGTATAAGCGTGACATTCAAATTGAAAGTTGTGATATAAAGTCTGTTTTCATTTATGAAATCTATTGTAGAGACCATTTAATTTTATACGGTAATGGAAATACCACGTGTCTCGCGCTTACAAACAATACTCCCCCTCCCCCTCATATTCACGTCATAAACTTACTTTGATTTTCCAGAGAATCAATGGACTAGATTTTCATCACTTGTAATTTTTACAAGTGATGAAAATCCTTGACAATTTAGTTTGCCGAGATTCAACTGTGTCGTGTTCTTTGTTTCTTTCGATATGTGTATTGGAAATATTTTCATCACCCCCACTAAGTTGTCTTGATGCTTTTGATTGGCTTGTAACGTTTCTCTTTATTGATTTGTCTCGTTGCTTTTGTTTTGTTGAAAACACTCCACTCTCTCCTTCATAAGTTGCCTTGTTTCGTCTCCTTGAGTTAAAAATTCCGGATAAGACGTGAAATCCTGATTTGAAGTCTGTAGTATATAAAAATGAAACAAAACAGTTGCTAACCACCATATTGTAAAACTAAGTGTTGTTTTGGTTAAAACTAAAAGTTGAATGAACTCTAAAAAGTATATATGAGTTCACGCAAAACTCTCGAATTAATAAACAGGACTTACCGAGTTTCATAAACAAACTGAATTTACAGATACAAAACATGGCTCTATATTGAAATGGTTTACTAACCTTTCACTGAACGTAAATAGGCCTTGCATTCATGCAGAACTCCTGAATTCATAAATAGGACTTGAGAGTTAAGGAATCAAAAGGGGTAGGAAGACCTTGAAATAGATCGTTTTGACATTTCAAACCACAGGCCGAAACCACGGGGGGTCAGGCATGTTAACTCGGAAATTTCGGTAATTTAAGAAAGATATTTTTAACTGTATTTCTTCAGTGATAATTACAGTGAAGTGATTTATTTGACATTATATCTATTTAATTCTCATTCAAATCGTGCTTATTCGGGTGCATGAGATGTTGTGCAAAATGTAAGGCTATTTTATTTTTGGCTTAGATTGACAATAATTCCCAGCTAGTTCAGTACTTTTTGACTAGACATATCGGATTTAATAAGTAATGATAGGACTTTGACTTGATTATAATAATTTTTGATTGGATATGAATTAAATTTTGGTAATGCATGATTAGTTTTAATTATTTTCGCTTTTGAGTATTGCCAGGAAATAATGTTTTGGGTTCCGAAAAAGCAGGAAGTAAATTTGTGGCAGCAGTCTGTGGTTTTTCCGTGGCGTTTAAATTAGCACACGAGTCTCTTGTTTGTTTTGACCTAAGGTCAAACTCGGATAAGTGATAAATAACCCAGATCATATTGCACGAAAATAGAAATGGTTACCATTTTTTTTCCCCAATAATAATATTTCCTAACCACAGCTACAGGCCCACCCATCCTTTCCCACGAGACGGCCATACAAGTGTCATAGGCCACTTTCACTAGCACCCGTATTCTATAAATACTAATTCTGTAAAAGCATTTTTACTCACTTGTGGGTTTCAGCTGAGTAGTGCAGACCGTTACTACTTCTGTGCGAGAAACAATCTCTCTTGGACATGGGAGTCAGTACAAGACTGGTGGTTTTCCACTTGTTTCTGACCAGCGTTTCATTATCACTTTACAGTTCTGCTGAGGCCATACTAGGGGTAAATGAAAGGTTAAGAGAGCCAGGCCCATTCTGTGTGATATGCGAGGATGAAAAAGGCTGTCGGACGAACACCTGTAGACTGACCTTAGACCGAAGCAGTTTGGTGCCACTCTCTATAAACATCACGTGCCCACAGGTCAGTGAAGCTTTCATCATACCCCCCGACCCCCACGATGCAGTTAGTTTGGACGAGGCCAAGATGACGTGCAAAGGGTACGAAGTCGTTTACACTGTTCCTGGATGTCTGGAAGAAATGCCTACAAACATGTGTTACTTTCCTCCTATTAAGGTTTTGGATTTAAAGAACCAGAGGTTAACAGTTTTCCCTAATCTCTCCTGTCTGACGGAGCTCGCCATTTTAGATTTAAGGCACAACGCAATTACAAACGTCCCGCGTAATGCTTTCGCCGGCTTGACCAATATCATTGAGATTTACCTGGACAATAATGCAATATCATCGATGGATGCTTTTACCTTTGAGCCCCCAATGCCGAAATTGAATATTTTCTCTCTCTCTTGCAATGAATTAGAAGTATGTGAAATGTGGCCTGTTAAAATTCGCCATAAATTCTGCGTGTTTGATCTGAGCCAAAATCACATCACCCGAATCACGAACGAAAACAAATTTAATATCAGCGCAGCGAGGCATATGTCCATTGGGCCAGGTAAGCTATGCCATTATTATATTAATTATTGTAATGAGATACAAAGTTTTGAAAGAAATTGAAGAAAATGGCTTTCGTATTAATATTGCATTATTTGTAAAATTGCAATTTATCTATTGCATTAGATATAATATCCCAAAGTTCTAAAAGCTAACAGCACAACATTTCTTCTTTATCTGTACATAAATACTCTGCTAACATCGGCACTATGAAAAGTTTACAAATCCAGAGTCACAGATTGGGAGACCTCTACAGCAAACCATGAGTCCAAGTGTTTAAAAGGCTTAGGTTCCATTTTGAACTTGCCAATGGTCACTTTGACAGTGATTGCAACAGATATTGTGGTAACTAAATCAGCAGTCACTCAAAATTTATTCTCACACGTAAAGACACTCTTGGGGCAAGTTGGCATAAATCGAGTTATCTAAATATTTATCCTCCTCAAAATTTCAAACAGATGGTGGTCCCCTTGAAATCGGAAATATTTGTTTGGAATGTGAAACATTTGAAACATATTAATCTCCTAAAGTTAATCTGCTTACAAGTTAATATAAATGAAGAATCTGCACACTTTTAGAATGTACTGTTACCTTGACAAACTATGAATATGGTTTTCACGGTGTCATTACATTGATATGAAATCTGTGACTGTGAATTCTGATGTTGGTGCTTGATCAATAGCATAACTCAGCAACTCCATGATCTTCCAAGTGTCCTCAACATTTATAGCTTAATAGCGGCTCAGTCTAGCAAGTGTCATCGATAATTTTTATAATTTAGTAATGACCAGACTTCCCAAGTGTCATCCATATTTATTTTCTAACTTAGCAATGTCGCGCATCTTCAGAGCGTCATCGATAAAGGTTTATAAGTTAGCAACCTTCCATGTGTCATTGATCAATGTTTTAACTTAACAGTGACATTCTTGCCCATGCGTCATTGCTAAAAAATATCATTTACTATGGTCCGGTGTTGCCGATAAATGTTCCAACTTAACAGTGGCAGGGAAATCCTTGCGTCATTACTAAAGATTTATTATTTAGACTGTCATGATGGTGTTTGAAAACACACCTTAAATCTAGTAAAACAGATAGGGTCCAGGCTGACCGATCAATTTAAATTTAAATTTGTGTCTTAAGGGTGTATAATAATTATTAAAAAAATATAACTGAAATTTCCCAAACTATAATCTTATGGCTTAAGAAGATCTGAGAACATATGTATTCATCAGTTAGCGTTAAGAAAGAAGAAAAAACAAAAAAAAACCCATTGGCCTACAACATCTAATTGCATTAAAAAATCTTTCATACATTACGCTCAGATATTTTACTTGTTTGCATTTAGTTAAAAAACCAGGAATTTTTTTTGAATATAATTCAAAATTTCTGTATGCAATGCTATGAGAAATAGTTTATAGATAATGCACTATTTCTTATTGATCTATATAGTGAAAGTTCATTGTTTCTCATAAACTAGTATACAGTTAATGCATCATTTCTCATAGCATAGTAGAAAGATAATGCATTATTTCTCACAGACTTGTATAGAAAAATTCATTATTTCTCATAAATGTGTTCAGATAAATCATCTCTTCATAGAATAATAGGCTTTTTCTGATAAATATATTATTTCTGCATAATTATATAAGGATAATATTTTTATTACTAATAAAATCTACAGATATGAAAACAACCAATAAATGATTTACATACTGACAAAACATTATTTATCCATGGAATTATACATAGACAAAACTTAATTTATCCATGGAATTATACAGAGACAAAACGTTATTTATCCATGGAATTATACAGAGACAAAACATTATTTATCCATGGAAGTATACAGAGACAGACAAAACGTTATTTATCCATGGAATTATACAGAGACAAAACATTATTTATCCATGGAATTATACAGAGACAAAACGTTATTTATCCATGGAATTATACAGAGACAAAACAAGGTTGTACAAAGAAAGGTACACGCACATATGCAGCACATGCACAAAATATATTATATTGCCAATCTTGTATAATTTCATACCATCTGGTTCTTTGGTTATCGTAAACGTTTACCTTTTGTTCTTAAATATTAAAAGATGTTTGTACATTGTACATGCAATTCACCTTGGCATATAGATACATCCTCATTTCTGGAGTTGTCTTTTCATTTTTAAGTTTTATCCTAGAAATCACTCACACAAACACACACAGGCACGCACACATACAGCAACACACACACACACACAACACACACAACACACACACACACAACACACACAACACACACAACACACACACACACATCTATTATCATTGCTACTGTATACACGTTTTGTGTTTCGTTATTTCTGTAAAAATTAATGGAAAAGACGTCAGATTTGGATTTTGTCATTTTCGTACTGACGTTCGCCCATAGCGAAAAAAATAATTGATTGTGAGTGTTCTCTGTCTCTGATTGGTTAGTTCGTTCTTCAATTCTGTTCGATTTTTTTTTAACAGGGATGGTGAACTTTTCAGATAACCTCATGTCTGTCTCCCCAACGGCTTACCTCAACCAGTTTGGCATCAACAATATTTTTGAACTCTCCATATTCATGGAATGGGGTTTCGACTTTCGTGGAAATCCGGTAAACTATCAAGGAAATGCAATAGAGACTGTTTATAAAGTGAAATACAATAAAATAAAAAAATTCTTCTCCTCTGATTTATTTTCCACACATTAAGTCGACGCTAGATCGGTATTCATTATCCTTAAGAAAAAAAGAACAATAGAATATGCTAGAGGAGATTAAAATTCCTCTGAACCTTCAAAGTTTAGACATTGATTTATTATTGAATTATTTTCTCTCTAGCTAACAGTGCTACGTCACAGACACACCCGATGTATTTCTAGCTTAACGAACCCTTGTGAATTATACAGCTTTGAATTATTTCCCCTTTTGCTAACAGAATAACGTCACAGACACGCCCGATGTATGTCTAACCTATGGAAGTAATCTAACGAACAATGCACTCTAAAATAGGAAACTCATCACTAGCAATAGTATCTTCTCCCCCCACCCACCCACCCACACACACCTGAATGTAGTGATTATGTTTATTTTATATTTTGCTGGTGGTGAGTTTGGTAAACACTTTAAAGAAGAACTACCACCAGCCTTCCATACTCGTGCGTTCTCTTGCTCGCCTCTGTTTTCATTGTTAATCCATTGACATAACTGTGTGCTCGCTTGCTCGCCTGTTTTCATTGTTAATCCATTGACATAACTGTGTGCTCGGTGCGACTATCGTTAAAGCGAGTGTTTTTCCCCCAAAATACTTTCATTTCGAGAGTTGACCCTCAAATACTTTAATTTAATTCATTTACCTGCAAATATTTTCATTGAATGCGTAAAACCTTCAAATAATTTCATTTAATGCGTTCACCATCAAATACTTTCATTTAATGTGTAAAACCTTCAATTACTTTCATTTAATGCGTTCACCATCAAATACTTTCATTTAATGTGTAAAACCTTCAAATACTTTCATTTAATGCGTTCACCATCAAATACTTTCATTTAATGTGTAAAACCTTCAAATACTTTCATTTAATGCGTGCACCTTCAAATATTTTTAAAGAGTAAAACCTTCAAATACTTTCACTTAAATGCGTAAAACCTTCAAATACTTTCATTTAATGCGTTCACATTCAAATACTTTCATTTAATGCACAAAACCTTCAAACATTTTCATTTAATGCATTCACCTTCAAACACTTTCATTTAATGCGTAAAACCTTCAAACACTTTCATTTAATGCATTCACCTTCAAATACTTTCATTTAATGCGTGTTGGTAAATCCATAACGTAATGAATGAAGGGACGTACGACAACAAAATTCTTCTCAACTCTGCTTGAGTTTAAACGTACACGAATACATTTTCTATGCATTGCTCACTGCTGAAGTCACTCAACAAAACAGAACAACAGCGCCGGAAACCAGGAAGTTAGAAATCCGAGAATACAGATTATTTAGAGCAAGCTCATGTAACACAGATACACGAAGAAAAATAATAGGAAAAATATATTCCATTAAGAGAACTAACAGAAATGTGGCCGAAAATGCTACCATGAAATCACGGACTACGAAACAGAAAACAAACGATTGTGACGAGAATACAATTGATGTGATTAAATGTCAACAAAGGCACAAACCACTGCAGAAATATGACAAAGAAATATTGGATGCAGATATAGTGTGTCACACAGGCTGTGAAGTGGTGAAAAACGAGACCTAACTGTGCCCAAACATTATTCAACAAATTCGTCACGAGGGTCGCAAGTGTTAAAATAAAATGACAGTCAACACAAGCAGCACACCCCATCAAGTAACATGTGACCAATTTACTCACATGCAGGTGGAAACCTTCAAAACCAATGAAAGAAACCTTCAGTGAAAGAAAGGCACAAGCGACAGTAAAGGTAGCCTATCAAATAAAAGCACCTCTATGAAATAAGAAAGGAAGAGGCGAAAACCATGTACAGATGACTACAAGAACAACAAAAGGAGGAGGTGAAAACCCGTGTATAGATGACTACAAGAACAACAAAAGGAGGAGGTGAAAAATGTGTACCGATGACTACAAGACACCTCTCGCCCACATTCATCAGACAGAAGTAAGAATACTACGTTACGAACAAACCCCTTGACTGCCTACACTATCAGTACCCCCACAATACCAAATACAAAGAGTGACTGCAACCGGCCAGCATCGTCAACAACATCAGAGACAGCTCCGCTATCAACCAGATATGCCTGCAAGCCATATCGTTTTAAAATCACCCCTCTCTCTCTCTCTCTCTCCCGCATCAACCATACTTAAAGACAACATATATCAAGTTAGATCATATAGCCCCAATTTCCATGACAACCATACTTAAAGACAACATATGTCAAGCTAGATCATATAGCCCCAATTTCCATGACAGCCATACTTAAAGACAACATATATCAAGCTAGATCATATAGCCCCAATTTCCATGAAAACCATACTTAAAGACAACATATAACAAGCCAGATAAAATAGCCCCAATTACTATGACGACCATACTTAAAGACAACATATATCAAGCTATGACGAAAACACTCCTCAGACGATGCAGGACGTTGCAGTACTGCCTGATTCAACAGAAGTCAGGAAAGGAAACAAACCCAATTAATTTTAAACAACACCTTTCAGATATAGTGGGAAAATACCCTGGCTTTGAAGTATTTTTTGTGGTGGATCTAAAATAGGTAAAAAAAAAGATTGCAGCGGCTGCAAAATCTAAAACAGCGTATCTCTCATAACGTCTTCAAGATCATAGTTCAACATTTTCAGCAGAAGCCAATGGCATCGACTTGGCCTTAAAACATACTTATGTTTCCAACTTATCTAATCTTTGAACTCTCTCAGACTTCACTTCAGTCTTATTAGCTTTAACCACCGCCTAATTAGTGAAATATTAATCACACACCTATTTACTAAATAAAGGCAAGGACGTAGTTTTTGTTGGATTCCCAGTCCTATTGGTATACAGGGCAATGACAAGGCTGATACCGCAACAAAAACAGTCCTTTGTGATCCATTACCCACGGGATATATTCACTTTTATGATATTAAATCCTTTTTTACTGATTATACTGCATCTATCTCAGTATCTGGCAACAAAATTGCATAACCAAATTCATAATAAATTGCGCTCTATCTATCCAGTTATTTCCGATATACCTATAAAATTATACAATTCCAACTGTGAAGATACACTATGTCGCCTTAAAATAGGTCACACCAAAGGAATTCCCTTAAAATAGGCCACACTTACCAAACGCATTCCCTTAAAATAGGCCACACTTACCAAACGCATTCCCTTAAAATAGGCCACATTTACCAAAGGCATTCCCTTAAAATAGGCCACACTTACCAAAGGCATTCCCTTAAAATAGGCCACACTTACCAAAGGCATTCCCTTAAAATAGGCCACACTTACCAAACGCATTCCCTTAAAATAGGCCACACTTACCAAAGGCATTCTCTTAAAATAGGCCACACTTACCAAACGCATTCCCTTAAAATAGGCCACACTTACCAAACGCATTCCCTTAAAATAGGCCACACTTACCAAAGGCATTCCCTTAAAATAGGCCACACTTACCAAACGCATTCCCTTAAAATAGGCCACACCAAACGCATTCCCTTAAAATAGGCCACACTTACCAAAGGCATTCCCTTAAAATAGGCCACACTTACCAAAGGCATTCTCTTAAAATAGGCCACACTTACCAAAGGCATTCTCTTAAAATAGGCCACACTTACCAAACGCATTCCCTTAAAATAGGCCACACTTACCAAACGCATTCGTACCTACACAGTAGAGAAGGTATTCCAAACGCTAATTTTGTCAGGAACATTTGATAGTTAAGCATATCTTTATGCATGCAATTTTTTCTTTTTCTTAAGACACAAATATTTTAATTCTGATACCATAAAACTTTACTTTGTACCATCTCAACTGATAAAGTGTTTGCCTTTCTGAAAAACTCGAAACATTTTTCAAAAATAAACTTTAAGCAACACTGACGTTTTTGATACTCCTGAGTAAGTTTAATTATAACTCAGAATTTGCGGCTATTAATAATCTTATAAAAACGTATAACTTTTTATAGTCACTTTTGAATTTGAACTTAACAAATTTTTAATCATGTCTATCTGAGCTCATATCATGTTTATATGGACTGTCTCTCAGTGAGATAGCCTACGTGGTTGACTGTGCCTAAAAATAGACAAACAAACAAATAAACAACTATACTTCCTTGGAGCAACGCTCACAGGAAGAAATCGAGGGTACAATAACAATATTACTACAAATTTCAGGACCCAAACTTATGTGCATACACAGCCATGACTTATTTTTGGAGTATATTAATAAGTATGTATTATCATATTGTAAAAATAAGTGTCGTTTAATGTTCCTCCTTGGCTGTGTGTTGAACACAGCCCGACGCTAACTTGCTGCTACTGGTTACAACAGTTCCACTTAATAATTTACAGGGCTAATGGTTTTTTTTGTCCCGCGTACGGCCACAATTTAAATGCGAGACACCTCCTTGGCTTGCTTGTTCCGTATAAGTCTTCATTTATTCAATCCTTTCCATAGCTAGTTCATCCCTACTCGCCTGTTTTAACAATCCTTTCCATAGCGAGTTCACACTTACTCGCCTGTTTTAACAATCCTTTCCATAGCTAGTTCACCCCTACTCGCCTGCTTTAACAATCCTTTCCATAGCTAGTTCACACTTACTCGCCTGTTTTAACAATCCTTTCCATAGCTAGTTCACCCCTACTCGCCTGTTTTAACAATCCTTTCCATAGCTAGTTCACACTTACTCGCCTGTTTTAACAATCCTTTCCATAGCTAGTTCACCCTTACTCGCCTGTTTTAACAATCCTTTCCATAGCTAGTTCACCCTTAATCGCCTGTTTTAACAATCCTTTCCATAGCTAGTTCACACTTACTCGCCTGTTTTAATAATCCTTTCCATAGCTAGTTCACACTTACTCGCCTGTTTTAATAATCCTTTCCATAGCTAGTTCACACTTACTTGCCTGTTTTAACGATCCTTTAACGAAAGTACGAATTGTCTAACAATATAAAGAACACATTTCTTATAAAAAAAATTATTTGCATCAGACTCCGGTAAGTCATTTAGCCATTGGCAATCAGTTTTCATAATCCATATTATCACTCATGTAATTGATTCAATATAAACCACATGACATAATCGACAGTTATACAAAATTCGTCACCAACACCTCCTCTCCAATAAAAATGAAATGTTCATCATTTCCAAACTATAGTAAGAGATATTACAGATAATAAAGTATGCATGTGTTGCCACAAACAGTTATTGTGATCAAGCATCTAAAATTAAGAGAAGAATATTCAGAATCTCGGGGTTTGCCAGTAAACCAATTCAAACGATCTACACAGTCCGTCATAAATGCATAAATACAAAATATATCAAATAAATATCTCCAATATCCACCGATATCGAAATTGTAGAAGCGAAAATAAGACGAACAGACGTGCATACATTATGTCAAATGAAGACACACTTCGAGTGGAAGAATAGAATAGTACTTATCGATTTGAAGCTCTTTCAGCAATGATCCATTATAATGTTTGGCTCATAGAACCCTTGATTACACCACAATAGAGGCTCTGCATGCAGATGAATACAAATAAACAAACAAGCTCACATACATACATGACACGTCAAGTAGCATATTGGCCACTGTAAAAAGACATCATCTCATATTGATACAGGAGCCTTTCTGTCACTCCAAATTGCCGGTAGCCAGGGACATTCGCGCACATGCTCAATAGTACACCGACACACGCACTTCCTATTAGACGGCATGTACACACACACACACACACACACACACACACACACACACACACACACACACACACACACACACACACACACACACACACGTAGATAGTACTCGGCAGACACTCAGAAGTAAATAGCATACCGTCAGACACAGTATTAAATAGCATTCCAGCAGCAGCAGCAGCAGACACACCCTGTACTAAATAGCATACATAGGGACATACTCAATAGTAAATAACACTCCAGCAGACACCCTCATAATAAACAACACTCCAGCAACACACTCAGTAATAAACAGCTCTCCGGCAGACACCCTCAGCACAAGACAGCTGGAATAAAAACAACAATGCGCTCTTAGTGTGGGGCATAAACATTCAATACCGGCTGTCTACATAGCAGATTTTGTATGCCTCCTGCAGAAAAAAATCAGAAGGAAAACTCTCTCCTTGTCTTGATAGTAGACATAGATTTCTAACGGTCTTCAAGAGGAGAAAGGTTCCTGGTTGGTAAACCAGTAATCTGAAAATCTCGGACCATTTCCCAAAGTTCAAGGGATGGCTTGTTGCAGACAAAATACATATGTCCGAGCAGAAATCGGGCGTCTTATTTATTTTTTCTATCTCTCCGTCGTTCTTCTTTCCCCCCCAATATTTGATCGCTAAACATTAATGTTAGTACAAATCAACAATAGTCTTCCAGCAAGAAGTTACTTAGATATTACTCTTAAAAGTATTCATCTCTGAATATTCATCTTAATTTAATAGTAGAAACTGCTTAATGTATTTCTCATAGCATTTAATAGTTCCACCTAAAATACTTACAGTCATCTGTGCGCGTGTTGATAGGGGCATGCATTTCCAGAAATTACAATACATAAAAAAAAAAACTAAACACAACAGAAAGCCAACACTTATAATAAAACATCAATTATGACATAAAGTGCCAACGATGTAATTTCAACTAGCAGTAACAATTTATGTCTCAATCCTCAGCCAAAGTGAAACCATAAATATGTGACCAGACATATTTAATAAAAAATCGGAAATCACCGAGGATCAAAACCTTGACTTCGAGAAAGCAGTATCGGTCTGATCACCGGGCAACTACACCCATCACCTTACCAAAATGAACCCTTGAAATGGTTAACTGTAACCCTATCTGCTGGTGAGTAACAAGCAGCTCGCCCATTATTCCTGCCGTTTACGACTGCTGATAAACTCTATTTCTGACGAGAAATCTTTAAACGTCTTTCAAGAGAACGAATTCATGATTCCTCATCTGTAGATGGCCACTGTGTGTAACAGATACTACCTGCTTCACACCTCTGGTCGATTGAGGCAGTTTTCATCCCACTTGGAAAAACTGCCTCCTATCCAAACAACAGTGACTATCCAAAATAAATACATGTATACTCACCTATATAGGTAAAATCATGTCCATAAATAATCATTAATAGGCATTATAATATCAGCGAGAATTTTAATTGTCTCGCCCTACCTTTGCACATATATACCCAGCGCAGAGTATCTTGTGCTTTGTACACAACAACTACAACTGATGAGAACTTAGACATAATAAAAATGTGCTTTCAGTATGGCTGCGCAATCCAGAAAGAGTATCCAGTCAGTAGTATTAGTGATTTATATAATTATTTATAAATATTAATTATTTATGTTACAATTTGTGTAACAGGTTTTCCTTTAAGTTGGATTGTTTCTTATTAGTAATAATCATTATAATGAATTAATTACTATTGACTTTCTCCGAATTTTAAATGTAATTAATTTATTTATAACTCCGGATCGGTGGGACAAACTCCACTCTCTGAGACTCTTACGTTATATAAATTTGTTTGATATTTTTTCCACAGGTAAATTGTGACTGCACATTATACGAATTGCTCAGCAAAGGTCAATTTGTCATCAAGTTTATGTTTCGGGAATACTTCAAAGTCAAGTGTTACAATCCTGAATATCTTCGAGGTAAAATTGCCATTTACATTCCACTTGACCAGTTTGTCTGCAACGTTACCCTTGACTGCCCAAAGGCCTGCTGGTGCCAGTATAGACCAGCGTATGGCTACATGTACGTCGACTGCACAAGTGCCGGATTAAAAGTACTTCCGCTAGAAATGCCTGCTGATTATTTGTTAAAATTGGCAATGGCCAATAATTCCATCTCGTTAGACACCAGGGCCTATTTAAAACGGGTGCAGTTTCTGGACTTGCGAAGCAATGGACTGAAATCTATTGCATACGATGTACCAAGCATGCTGAAGAACATTAAAATTTTGGACGTCCGAGACAATGACATCCAGTATTTGCCTGACTCCTTGCAGCTCTTGTCTCCCAAAACAGTTCTTCTTGACTGGAACACACTTCGCTGTAACTGCAGTATGACGTGGTTTGCTGAGTGGCAAAAGTATGTAAAAACAAACAGTTTAACTTCTGGAACTGAGATAACTTCAACAACCATGAGTCACCCATCCCTGCGACACCTGTCAAACGTGTCAGAAATTCTTTGCAGGAAAGACAATGGTAAATTTATTCCAATGAGCCAGGCAACGAGCACAGAATTGTCTTGTTTTAATCAAGAATTATCAATTAAAGTGAAATTTCTTTTGGGAATTTTAGCTGCTTTTACTGTAGTTCTTGCCATTTCCGTTGTAGCATTCCGTTATGAGTTATTAGTTGTACATCACTGGTGTCTTCTTAAAGGGAGAGAACTGTTAAAAAAGAAGCACAATGAGGCAGATAACGACTCAGAAACATCGATCCTTCTCCATCCATTAACTGTCAACCAAGAATCGCAGTATGTCGAGTCAGGAGAACTTTACAACTACGACGTCTTCATCAGCGCCGAGACCGATAGCGACAACGACTTGAAATGGCTGCAAAGTATTTTATTGCCAGAGTTTGAGAAACGCGACATTAAGAGTTACTTACCTTTGCGAGACAGCCCGGCTGGGTGCATTGCTGTTGATGAGATTGTGAAAAGAATGAAAGAGAGTTGTACTATTCTTATCGTACTGTCGAGTGCTTATGCTGCCAAACAAGCTTGCCTGTTTCAATTTTCACACGGATACAACTTAACTCACGGGCCGACCTTGACCTTGGATGAAAGGAAAACCAGGAGTGGAAGTCGACGGCTGATCGTAGTTCTCATCGACTCAGAACTGCAAAGCAAGTCCATTAGTGAGCCACGCCTCAAAGCAATGATGAGACTGAACTTGGTCTACCTGGCCTGGAATGCTGCACACATGACAAAGTTGTTGACCAGCATACTGGAGGTGACGTAGATACACACAGGTTTTACTGTTCAGGACTCTCTTGTTATGTAACCCTTCCCCCTCCCTCAACTAACCTCTCATCACAGTATATCACTCAGAACAAGTGTTAGTAATTTCATAAATATGATAAAATTGCGTCATGTCGATGTGGTAATATTGCTTTACCCTAAAAATTGTATGTAAATTTGCATATTTTCTTACTTTTATGTAAACTTTATAATCCATTTCAAGATATAAAATAATTTAATAATGCAATATATTTACATGTTATTCATTTAACAACAATATTTCTTCTCTTTGTTACAATGTTCGTACCATTCATTATTATATAACTAGAATCTGTACAAAGTAATTTTTCATATACTAGAAGTATCAGAGTTGGAGTAAACACCTCGAGTTGGGAATATTGCTGATGCAAACCAATCCGGTTCCAACTGGATGAATAGTTTTTATTAGCCAATGGGCTGAGATAAAAGTTTACCTGCTGTATAAAATTTTATTTTCTAATCATTTTGAATTAGGTGTGGTCAAGAAAGTCTGGTCAAGAAAGAAGGTCATTAGCTTAATGGTGAGTTAACTGACTGATTGAGAGAGAACGGACTTAAGAAATATTTCTTGCATTTTTTTTTATCGATATGTTATACATGCATTTTACGTGGACATGTATTATGTGAGTAGACTATTATTTCTACAAATTATGAACTATGATGCTTATGTGTAGTATGCTAAACACCTAACTTTGTTTCTAGTGAACCTGCTCATAAAACTATTACGCTGTATTTATTATGCTGTATTCGTGTATGATAATAAATGTTGTTGCAGAAAACTGTATGGTGAGACTAGATTGTAAGAAAAAATGGAGTTAAAGATGAATAAACTGCAAACATTGCATTTGTCCCCTGATGATATTTTACAGGGAAAACGCAGCCTTTCTTGGTTTATCTAAATCTCCTGGTTTGCTGATTATAATCAGCAATAATTAATTATAGACCATTATGACCTTGGTAGACGCGAGAAATATCTACTGCAATGTGTACGCATAAGGGATACACTGCACTTCATTGATGTATGGTGGCAAAGTATGTTGACTAAATTGAGCAATTTCTGGTACAAAAAAAGTACTGGAAATTGCTACAGTTGTTCTGCTTAAGGAAGCTATTACAGCAGAGTGCCAGATTAGTCTCCAGAGAATAGCAGCGAATCAGTGTTCTACAATGTGAGGAGGGAAACAAGTGGAATTGATTTGAACAATAAACTCATGACTTTGTTATGAAAAGCGCATTAAAGACTATTGCATCTTTGTCTATACAAGGTAATATAGAAGCTATTATCACTTACCTCTAATAACCCCATTTCTGTTCTCTGATAAAGACTCTCCCGTGATTTGTATTGGCACTAATCTGTTGAATGGTATTTTAGGATATAAGACTGTTTAGATATTCTAATTATTCAACTGTAGTTTTGTGAAAATATTGATGTTGAGTATTCATTTTCATTGTATTTGTTATAAGAATATTTCATTATTGATTTAATAAATTTATTGACCTTACCCATACTAATAACTTATATTGGAGAAGAAAGATTAAAGACGGATTTGTCTTCTCCTTTAGTAAGAAATTTTCCCCCTACGGAAATAATGTGTAATGGTAAATGTTTGTATTTAATGTTGTGAATGATCTATGTGTTGGATTCGTCTTTCTAGACTGGTTGGTAGTTGCCTGAGTATCTCTTGCTGTTGTTTCTGGCTTTCTTGATACTGAGAGGTGGTTTTGGAGAACATAATGTAGTGTCATGGCATGTTCTAGAGATCGATTCAGTTGTTCCCCTAGGTCTTCCCTTTCTACATATCTGAAGAGAGTCCAGATTAGGTGTGAAAATAATTTGTCAAGTTCTAGATTATCTGACTTAATTATGAAGTCGAGGGGCGTTGTATTGTTCCTCACTGTGGATCCCTTTTTTGTCCGATATTGTCTTCATTGCTTTTCTGTAGTACTCGATAATGTATTTTCCTTCATTTTCAACCAGGAAAAGGGCTGGGGGGGGGGGGGGGATAGAGCTGGCTGCAGTAGCTCATGCTCTAGTGTTTCGTCTGTCCATCCTTAGAACGGTAAAAACGGAGGGGAGCAAAAATTTATTAGGCCTGCTATTCTCGGTTGTTGTTTTTTCTTCACTAGCAGCTTACATCAGCAAAAACCTCAATTTAAAGTTAAATGAAACATGCATTGTTTTTGTCCTTGTAATACATCGACATAAATGTGTGAAAGTCTTAAAAATGTCGTTATACTCACATGCATCAAATCCGGTGTGGGTGCTTACAAAAGCATTAAAATCATATAGGCACGCACAATACATGTAAGAGACTGTAAAATATAATGATATAAATACACAGCAGGGTATTGTGTGTGAAAGACTTTAAAATTTGCTGACATAAACACGTCCGTCGTATTCTCTGTGTGGAAGATTAAAAATATATCGATATAAATACTTATATCGTATTCTGTGTGTGAAAGAATTTTGAAATATGTCAACATAAACACATACATCGTATTCTGTGTATGAAAGAACTTTAAAATATGTCGACATAAACTGTTACATCGAATTCCGTGTGAAAGACTTAAAATATATCGACATAAACTGTTACATCGAATTCCGTGTGAAAGACTTTAAAATATGTCGACATAAACTGTTACATCGAATTCCGTGTGAAAGACTTTACGTCGGCATAAACGTATACAATGTAATCTGTGTAAGTTGTGTGGACACTTTCACTTACATCAAATTCCTTAGGTGTGAGGACTTACAGAGATTTTAAAACATATCTGACATGAACACATACATGAAATTTCCTGAGTGAGAACTTACACAGACTTTGAAATAAATAGGTATAGATAGGTACATAAAATTCTGCGAGTGGGAGATCTTATATAGACTTGTAATTTTTTAAAATTAAATTGACGAACTAAATAAGAATATCCCATTGGTAGGTTGTTGTTATGACGTCAGAATCTACGTGTAGAATTTCGATTTCTTGGTAGAACGTCAATCACTGTAATATCATAAGACGTCGTTAGATGAATGTACTTATACTTTAAGTGTCAGCGTACACTCACCTTCATCTTTGAACTCTTGGTGGTTAAGTAATGAAAAAAACTTTTTTTAAAAAACCAATCGCGTAGCTGATGTTTCTGAATATCAAAGCACCAAAGGAAAACATCGGTGAAAATAGCGTTCATTATAGCATTATAAAATTATATATTATGCGTTCATATAATATTATGCTACAAATTATTATCCAGACAATAAGTAAAAGAACTTACTTTGGAGGGTATAGTGTTTCACAAAATATGATTATGTTCTCTTAGGAATTCTTGTTTAGTTTTTTAGTTTATTTGCTTAATGTCATTCCTGTTTATTGTTTATCTTCATTTATTCAGTGTCATTCGTGTATATATTGTTTAGCGTCATTTACTCAGTGTCATTCGTGTATATATTGTTTAGCGTCATGTACTCAGTGTCATTCGTGTATATATATTATATATATTGTTTAGCGTCATATAGTGTCATTCCTGTTTATTGATTGGCATCATTTATCAGTGTCATTCTTGTTATAGCATAGAATCATTTACTCAGTGTCATTCCTGTTTACCGTCATTTACTCAGTGCCCCTAACTTACACATTATTGTGACCTCCTTGTCTCCTTATAATTATTTGTAAATAGAGCCCTTAACTTACACATTATTGTGACCTCCTTGTCTCATAATTATTTGTATATAGTGCCCTTAACTTACATATCATTGTGACCTCCTTGTCTCTTTATAATTATTTGTATATAGTGCCCCTAACTTACACTATTAACTATTAACACCAGGCATTGTTGTTACTGTTGTAATAAAATAAATCAAATTTACTATGGAAATAACTGATTTTAAATTTATTGTAATGTTGATGATGTTTATGTCAATTTATGTATTTTACTATAAAATCTTAATGTACAAAATAATGTCCATGGAAATGTAAAAAAATTATTAATGTAAATATTAAATGTATATATATTTCAGACATTTTGTCACCAATGTATTTATTTTGAATGCGCACGCGCACACACACACACACATATCTATGTGTGTGTAGTTACTGGTGTGTGTGTGTGTGTGTGTGTGTGTGTGTGAGAGAGAGAGAGAGAGAGAGAGAGAGAGAACTTTGTTAAATTATTGTTTGGTTCATTAGACTTTTAAACCAATGACTTAAAATAAAAGTCACTTTATTATTTATATTGTAAAGAATGAAGAAGAAATACTACAACACTATGACATTTGAAATATAAAATCTATAAATCTATATACATAACGATGTATATTTGGTATTTCGATTTAACATACACACGCATGAATTCTTTTGTAAAATGAAAAAAAAGTTTAATTTCTTAAAACCGCTGTCCATAAAATCGAAAATGATGTTCTTTCTCTCTTGAATGCGACTTGTCGGTCCTACATCTATCGTGCTTTTATTTAATACCTGTTCACATTTCTTCATTATTGTGACAAACATTACCGTTTATACTAGCTTTAGAAACTTATTAAAGTGAAATAAGGTGAAGTGGTAAATTCCCCAAACAAATATTTTATCAGGAAATGGCATAGCAGTTCAGTTTGATCAGATTGCATAGCGCTGAAGGTAGTCATTGAAGACGCCGGAAGGAGTTGACGGGTTTGATGAGTTTCCGCTTCTTGAAATCGTTCACGCAAAGAAAGAGAGAATTCAGAGATATTCGTAAAAGGACAAGTAAAAATCTGAAATAAAATAAATCAGAAATAGCCACCAACTACTATTCATTCTCTTTATACAGTAACAATATCCCTCCATTTGATAACCAAGGTTTAAGGGTCGTATGCATTGATATCTGATGTCAACTCAACAAAGACAGTCAAATGGCGCTTCAATCTTTATGTGCCTGTGTATTCATATCTATCTATCTATCTATCTATCTATCTATCTATCTATCTATCTATCTATCTATCTATCTATCTATCTATCTATCTATCTATCTATCTATCTATCTATCTATCTATCTATCTATCTATTCTAATCTAATCTGTCTATTTATCTGTCTGTCTTTCTATTATCTATCTGTCTATTTATCTATGATGCTAAGTGGGGATTTAATTTCATTTGTTCTTCTTTTTTCTTCTTCTTTACGATCACTTCTTTTCCCCACAGGAATTGCGTGGAAACTTTTCATCTTCTTGATGTTCTCAGTTTCTGTCGAGTTCCTGTGGGGCCTTCCTCCGTACTCTGTTCTAGGAGGGTAGCAATGTTAAAAAAAAATGTGGAAGAATTATGGAAGTTATGGAATTAGTTTTCTACTTGACTGTCCTAGTTTACAGTTTACTTACATGCTTTATTCGTGTGTCAGTTATTGTATGCATTGTTTTTCCTAGGAATTGTGTTAATATATTTATAGAAATTTTTTTTAAAATGTGAGGAAGCTATTTGTAACTTCCTTTAAGTTTGTGGTTTTCTTTTTTATTACTTATTGTGTAATGTTGTGTGTGTGGTGGGTTTTATTAATATTTATTTTTATAGAAGGTGAAGTGTGTTTGTGTGTATGAGATATGTGATGATAGCTTGGTGTATATGATTTTGGTGATATTTATTTGGAAAGAGTAGTGTTTGTGTGGTAACTGGTAAATGTAATAGTATCATTGTTCTTCTTTTGATTGAAAAGGGAAAGTTTCACATCCAACCCGGGCTGGTTAGTGTCCACCACTGGGCGGGTATTTACATTGATTTGAATTAGATTTATTAAGATGAAAAGCCGGAGACGATTCTTAAGTAGATGACTGTGAAGAAACTCTTTGATCTGTCCGCGCTAACCAATAGAACTTTAGATACACTGAATATTGAAAAAATATTTTTGTGTGTTTAAATTGTCAGATGACCCATTTAGAGTTGATCTTGACTTGGTTCAAATGGAACTGAATGACATTGATCCAAAGACAGTGATGAATCAC